>WEIV01026455.1:0-106410 GCA_013390005.1 Calyptomena viridis | reverse complement strand
TCTTCCCGTGGGGATTTTGGCTGCTGTGTGTCGCCTCCGCCCCGGCTCGCGGTGACAGCGGCAGCAAGGCGAGGAGCTGCGCCGAGGTCCGGCAGCTGTATGGGGCCAAGGGCTTCAGCCTCAGCGGCGTGCCCCAGGCCGAGATCTCCGGTGAGTCCCGCGGAGGGATGCGGGGGGCGGCCGAAGGCGCGGGGCATCCCCGGACACGGCTCGAGGTGCCGCGGGGCGGGGTGCGCTCACCGCCCGCCGCTGGAGTTTGTCACGGGTCGTGGGCGGCGAGAAGTCGGACCCGAGAGGTTCCTGCGAGAGCCGGGCTCCCCTCGCCCCTTGCAGCACCCCCGGGCTGGAAAGGGTCCGTCCCCGGCGGTGGCGATGCGAACGGAGCTGTGAGAGGGGGTGGTCGCACCAAGTGTGCAGCGGTGGTTCTCTTTTTTCTCATTGTCTCGTTGCTTCTGTTTTGAGTACAATCGGAACCGTTTCAGGGTTTTGGTTTAGAAATCAGTATAATTGGATTCTAATGGGTTTTGGTGTCGGAGCTGGAAAATGCCATAAGGTTGTGAGAGAGGAAATTATTTATTTTAATCTTTTTCTGATTGGGAAACAGATGTATAAGGGGTATTTGTCACTTGATAAAAATGAAGCAGGAGTAAAATGACTGTGTCAAACATGTGAAGCACAGAGGAAACCCGTGCAACCTACGTGTGTCTGTCCTCTTGCCTTCATGCTGGCTTTGGACAAGTCTTGATTTCATCCTTTTTGCGGAAAGCACTGAAATAGCAAAGAATGTTCAAAGTCTGGTTTATATTGGGTTTGTGGTAATTGTTTTTATTTTTTTTTCCCTGAAAGCTTTGGGAAAATATGTTTGATGTGTTATAGTTTTGGGGGTTTTTTTGAATTCTCATCTAAGTTTTGATACACCAACTTGTGACCCATATCCGAGAGCTTTCTTCTCACTTGTGGGAGCTTCCTCCTTCAGACAAAGCATAAAACATGCAGGCGTACGTGCCAGAGCCAACCTACAGGGACACCCCAGTAAAACAGCAGTTTGTAGTGCACATCTAAGCTACAGAATGCCTTATGTTGAATATTTCATCGGGTAGTTTTTCAGAGAAACCAGTTTGTTATCTGACCTATGAATGGAAAAGGCTGAACCATATATGTGTCTCATAAATGTGAACAAATTAATACATTCTTTGTCAGATTAGAACCAAGAATAAATTTCCAAAGTAAAACAAGCAGTCCCTGAAGTTCAACAGTGAAGAGTTTCAAAATCATTTGAACATCACTATTAATAGAATAGCAATTCAGTTGAGCAAGAAAGTGGCTTTTTATAAATTTGCATCTAATTATTACAAACGTGAATACATTAGCAGTCGTGTTTCAAGTGGAAGGTTCTTGGAAGACTAAATGTTTACAAACACTCGAGGTGGCTGCAGCTCTTACACAGGGATAGTACTACAGTCACTGAGGAGCTGCGGTTACAAATATCACATATCCTTACAAGTATCACAAATTGCAGGTTGGCAGAGAGTAAAACATCGTGTGCCCACACATTGTGGAGGTTCAAAAAGTGATGGGACATGGATTTCTAGGATCCAGGAGCCTTATTTCCTGGTGTTTGTTGTTACAAGCATATACGCTGGCAGTCTCAAGAGTAGTTAAAACTGTAATATCAAATTGGGCATCTCTGGCTGTTACTGTAAATAGGGAACTCTGTAGATAAATGCTGTAAGAACTTTGGAATACCGCGTGCAATGCAGTATGAAGAGGTGCTTGGGGGAAGAAGGTTCTGCGCATAAACCTGCTGCTGATACTATTAACCTGGTATTTAAAACAGCTAACAAACTACTTAATGATTTTCATTGGTAATTACTGTGTGCACCTCCTGACAGATACATATTCAGGGATGCACTTTTCCATTGCTGTAGTGCTTATCTAGTGCAGTTAAAACGTAAGTGTACATAGATACTAACCTCAGAAACGTCCTGATAAAATACAGTGTTGTGTATCATCTGTGCTTTTTAGCAGTCGTGCAGGTCAGTACAAGGTTGATGCCAATTTTGTTGTCTCCAAAGAGTCTCAAGACCCTCCTACAGCATCCCCATGTGTGCAGTTTTGTGCAGTTTATAGGTCCACATTTTGTCCAAATAGTCATTGCTTCGGGATGGTTTGTGACACAACAGCATTAGTTCAACTTGCTGGCCATGGGGGTTGTCATCTGCATGGAGCTTTGTCACTTGACTGACACCTGTGAATGCAAACACGTGGGCACAGGTGAGGTGAGGGTCTGTCTCTTCTGACACGTCTCAAGTGAAAGGACAAGAGAAAATGGCCTTAAATTGCGCCGGGGGAGGTACAGATTAGATACTAGAAAAAAAAATTCACTGAAAAAGTAGTCAGGTATTGGAATAAGTTGTCCGGGGAAGTGGTGGAATCGCCATCTCTGGAAGTGTTCAGGAGGCATCTGGATGTGGTACTTGGAAATATGGATAAGAGAAGGTTATGGTGGTAGTGGGTTGATGATTGGACTAAATTATGTTGAAGGTCACTTCCAGCCTTGATGATTCTGTGATAGAACAACTTTTGGCTAAGTTACGAGATGCTGATGAAGTTGCTTTGGTGTTGTTTCTAGTTGGACCTATGCAGGGGTTTCCTGATGGAAACCTCTCCATGTTGTCAGAAAGGTTCAGGAACTACCCCATGAACCATGTTATTATCTTATTTCTGGAGGCAAAAGCCCTTCGCTTCCTCCCTCTCCAAGGGGACCTTCCTGTCCCTTCTTTGCGTCAGTTGCCCTGAAGCAAAGGGGAACACTCATTTCTTACCCCACAGCCTTGTCCAGTGCTGCCTTGCTGGCTGATCTTGCTCCTGTCTCCTTTCAGCTGGCTCCTGGCACTGCCTGGTGTGTGCTGCTGTCACACCAGCCTGGCACCAGGAGCCAAACCACACAGTGCCTGCACCCCCAGAGCATGACTGCAAAAGCAGTGTGGGGAGCTCCCATGATACAGGCTCTGACTCAGGCTGGGATGGCTGTGTTTGTGTTGGTTTTAGAACACTTACTGCACGCTTTACACCTTCTAATCTGTATTCTCTGTTATGATTTAAGAAGATTATGAATAATCTAAAGTCACCACAGCTCACCAGAAGGTAGTGCCTGCTTGTGGCTGTGCGGATCAGTTGGAAAAGCAGTCACACAGTTATTAGCTGGCTAATAGATAAGCATCTGATTCAGGGATAGACTCTTGGCTTACCAGATTTCTCATTAACCACCTACACAGGTTTCCTGGTTTTTTGCTAATGTTGTACAATGCCTTTAACACGTCTAAGCACTTTATATGTGTCAGGTGCTGTTATTAAGTGTGTTTAGGGAATACACGAGGTGTTATATCTCAGTACTTTGAAGTCAGTGGCAAAACTCCCAAACATGAAAGCAGTGTCTGCTCATGTTAGCAATCCTGACAGACAATTCTAGACTATCTGCACTCAGAGTATTGGGTGAAGATCTGCCTAGAAGAAAGTTTCTAGTGCTGGGGGGAAAGCCCCTTAATTCTTGAGTTTGGGAAAGTTATAGCACTTGCTTCCATAAGATGTACCACAGCAGTTTTTCTGTGTTAGAGAATGTTCCTGCTCTTCAGCTGGATGCCCCACACCCCCTTTTGTGATTCCTGCAAAATATGGGAAACCAGTTTGAGAACTTCCAGTTCTTCTGTTTCCTCTCGAGTCTCCTGGAAGTAGCAAGCCTCCATTCCTACTGTCTCATGTTCTTGCTCCCCAGACACCATCACCCCATTGCAGGTCCCCTGCTTTGGTGACTGAGGGAGAGAGGTGCCCTGCTCTGGGTGTGCTCCTTGGTGCCTGTGGTAGGGGCTGGATGTGTTAGGCTCACAGTATGGTTTGGGATAGAAGCATGTGAGTCTACACAAGGAAATACTGTGCTTTGGGGAAGATACCAAGTTTTCTCTGACTTGATGGAGGATGTCTTGGGATTACTGGTGGTCGCTCCCTAGTGTCTCGAGTAGAGCTCCCATGGACTGGAGAAGACTTGAAGGTTGTGATTTGATGTGGGTGTGCTCAGCCTTTGCTCCCTGTTTGGGCTGGACTTCTGCTTTGGATTGTTTATGCCTGAGATTAATCCTTTCTAGACTTGGCTCACTGTTAGGTTGAGGTTGGTGATAGAGGCAATGGGTGCAATGCAGCCAAAGAAGAGGAGGGTACAGAAAAAAACCAGCTAGACTTAGCCCATCTAGTCACACATCTCACATGGATCCTCCCCTGGCTCCTTAGCTGAAAAGAATCAGAACATTTGATCTTTTGGTCCTTTTAGGCTGTATAATTTGTTTTTGTAATGAAAACATTGTCAAGTGTATGTGTTGGAGCCATTTGGAGCAGTGTTATAGAAGTAGAGAACACATCTGGTGACAGGATGGGACTTGATGAGGTTCTTGGAGTATAAACAAGGTAATAGAACCCCATCTTGGAGGGCATTTCAGCTGCTAGAAGTTGCAAAGTAAGGCAAAGCTGCATCTGTGGTATGAAACACAAAATCTGAGGCTCTTCCACTCTCAAAGATCTTTGCCCTTAATGAATGGGGACATTCTGTTGATCCAGTGCTTTTTAAGAGGTTTGTTACATTTGGGTTGTAGTTACTTAAGGCAGAGGGATTTCTCAAGGTTAACTACTCCGTGGTGAACTCCCAGATGCACTATCAACCCATTTATGCAAATGAATTTGTTAGGGACAAATTGGAATGGCCTTTGTAGCCTGCTGGGTTTTAAAGTGCTATTTCTGATGAGGCAAAACACAGGGAAATGTGCCTTTTCCTCCATCTGGCAAGTGTTTTGGTGTGAATGTCAGAGGAGGCCGTGCCTGAACCATGTATCTCTGTTTCTGTTTGTCTTAAAATATACATAGAAATTTTCATACTTTACACTTTGTGATGCTGTGTCGATTTGTGACTGCACAATGTGTGCGTACGGAACAATTATGGAAATTGGATTTATGGAGAAAAATGGGCTCCCTCTAGCGGTAACTCCCGGCGCCCTCCAGTTCCCATGCCCACCAGAGCATGACAGGGATCTGGGAGGCTTTGTGCTGAGATCTTGAGAGTTTTGTGGTGTTGACATTATTTTTAAGAGAATCTGCCTTTCTGCCACTGGGATATGGATGACTAAGCTCTCACCACATAATTATCCTTATCAGCTGTGCCTGACAAAAGTATTTCAACAGCTGCTTTTGTTGGTGAAGCAAAAGCCTGATACGTCTTTTTCAAAAAAATTTGCATGGATGTATAGCTGGAGACACCCACCAGCAGCACTGTGTGAAACTGCAGAGCTCACCTTGTCTCTCCTTTTCCTGTTCTTGCCCTACAAGTGCCCTGTTTTGTTTAAGAACACATGCCAGTCAATCTCTGGATTCGCCGGATGGGTTTGATAGGAGATGTGTGGTTTTTGGCAGCAACTGTGAAACAGTTGGTTTAATGTTCTATTGCTTTCAGTACAATTGTCTCACATTGAGGGGACTGGATAGATATATTCCTCTGGGTTATTTCAATAATTAAGTGTGCTATGACTTAGCCAGAGGCAGGGAGGGAGCTGCTAACTTTGTTATCAAAAATGTGTATTTAAAGCCAGAGGTTTTATTTACCTCTTAGGTCACAACAACAATAAGTGAAAAGAGGGGCCCTGGAGCACCTGCCCATGAGCAGCAGCTGAGCACAGGCTCCGTGCCCTACCCACCACTGCCCAGTGGGCTGGGGCTGGGGTTGAGTATCATCTATTTTTATTGCAGCATCAAATTGCATTAGGCATAGTATGTCGGGAGCAGGCAGGATAAAAGGATGGCCCCAGCCTCTGAGAGCTGTTGGTCTGAGCAATATCCTGACCCTGCTGCCTGCAGTAGCCTCAGCACCGTGTGGCTGGGCCAGTGCTGCAGTTTTGGTCTCCTGGCAGCAGCTCGTGTGTTCCTGGTGGGACTGTAGAAGTGAGGAGCAGGGTAGGTGGAAGGGTGATTGACAGGTGTCACTGGCATAAGGAGAAATTTTTTACCTGCTTCCAGCATTCAGCTGGAAATACTGACTGGGAATTTTAGAGGAAGACCAGGGAAACAGACATCTCAATTTTGTGACATCCACAGGCTTCCTTGGGGAAAACAGCTTTAATTTCTCTTTGCTGCCCAGGCCCCTGCTGAAGGCTACATATTTCTCTATACTGGGTTTCTTTCTTTGCCCCATGGGGTGCCTCTGTGTACAGCAGGCAGGTGGCCTCACGGGTGGTGTCACAGCAGGATGCTCTGGCACACGGTTGGCTCTGCTGAGCTCCTCTAGCAGGGCGTGCACTGACTCCAAATGGGATTGCTTGCTTTCCCATATGCAGCTTCCAAGGAGGTATGTGTTGCCCTCCTCAGCTTTAATCTGCCCCTTCTGAACTTGCTGCATAGATTGAGACTTTCTGAAAATCCTAAGTCACTTCTCCTTTCCACCTGTGCAGGTCAGGCCAGAGCTGGGCCATCTCTTTCAGTGCTTCTCCAAATACTGACTCCCAGGCACAGCTGTGAGAAGGAAGGAGAGGTCCAGCAGGAAGCTTGTGGGGCAGACACACGGTGCCCTGGAGCAGCTCTATCAGAGTCTCTTCATTGTGACAGTTCCCTGGAAGAAAGTCCCATTCTTCCTTTGCTTCACTTGAAAGGAGGATTGATGGTGTCTTACGGAAGACTGTGAGTTCTGGCCCATCGTGACAGGGAGAGACCTAAGGAAAGAGTGATCCTAAAGCTTGCAGGAACCCTTGTAGTGGTTGCTTGAAGACTATTCCATCGTTTTTTGTAGTTTGTTTGCACAAGGTTGCTGTAGCTGCCATTCCATTGGAATATTTCCCCTCAAAGTTACAAAAAAACAAATAAAATTCAAAACTCAGTGAAAGCAGAGAATTTCCTTTATTCCCCGTTGCCATGAAGGACAGATCAGCCTCTCGTCTGGTATCTATATATTCTGACACTTGTTCAGAATGTGTTTTATCCATGACAGGTGAAACCTGTCTTTAAGTAACATTTGATTCCCAGGGAATCAGGTTACCTCCATTGCCAGATTGTTCTGCAAAAAATAATGAAGCTTTACACTGCAGACACTTAAAATGCTTGTCTGAACGTGACAGAACTATGAGCCTGGTCAGTCACTTCTGCCCAGTCATGTGTTCCCATCTTCTTTGGAATTCTTCAGATATGGAAAACTTTTCTTTTTTAAAATTTGAATAAGCAGAGTGCTGTGACAGTTTTTCACATCACACTTGCTCTGAGTTGTAGGTAATACATTAATCACAGTTGTGTTGACTGTACAGAGATTATAAAACTAATTTGATTTTTTGTGCCTCTTCATATAGTGCAGCATGAGTCAGAAATACAGAATTACCCAGCTGTTACAGACTCCTGTGCTAGCAACATGAGGAAAACCAGTTTTTCAATTGCCATGCATTCTTCTGAAGTATTAAACAATAAGAAAATAAACAACAAAAGAAGTTTTGCTGTGGTTTTCAGGGAGCAACATGATAGTACTTATGCAGACAGTCAATCTTTTATATGACTAAAATGCAAATACTCTATGACAAATAGTTTTGGCTTGCAAAAAATTGGTATTTTATAGGATTGTAAAACTAAACTGTATAATATAGTTGGAGTATTTCCACTAGTTTTACCCAAGTCTCTTGCTTTTTAACTGGAGCAGACAGGCATATTTCTAAAAATATGAATATTTTAGAAGTTCTTTTAGTTGCAAATTTTGTTCACGAATAAAAATGTAATAAAAGTACTGTCAGAAATTAGGATTAATTTTATATTTTTAAAGACAGATAAAAAAAGGCTATTTCAGTCTGCTTTCAGTTCATGTTCCACTAAAGTTTGCAGTGATTTGACTGTATAATTGATCTTGAAGTGAAGGCCAAGCATGGCATAAAGTGACTTTTTTGTGAGGGCTGCTGTATTAGCATCTCTTACCTAATCCTGCTGTCTCCCCAGATAATCTGCATGGTGGAAATCAGGTCCTGTAATTACCATGTGGGTCTGGTAGGAGGGAGGTCTGGTCCTAGTCTCCATCTGGATGCAAATTTTCACCATAAAGCTGGAAAATCCACTTCACTTTTCTTTTTTTTTCAGCAGTTTCCTCTGCCATAAACACTAAATTGGAATGAGAGAACTCGAATAACTCATGGGAAGTTTGGTTTATTAAACTGTAGTCTCTAGATGTAAGATTGCAGTGGTCTTGTCCCCCGATGCAGTTGCTCGCTGTGCACAGCTGTGTGAGTTTAAAACAGTTGTATAACCAGTTTGGATTTTTATAAACATCTGTTTGGCTTTGTGACAGAATACCAAACAAGCCCTGCAGAGAAACCCCTTGCTCCCCTTTCATTTGTGGGAGGTCTCAGAGAGTCTTCCATGTTGAGGGAGGAGGAGGAGGCTGGCATTTTTATTAGAGAGGCTCTCTAAGGCCAAAGCATAGCTAAGGGACTCATCTGCTGCAAATTTGAGGAAGGGCTGCACAATACTGGGAACCCGTGGGTAGAAGTCCCATGGATTCAGCCACAGGCTCCCCAGGGCCTGTTCCCCATCCTGTCTGGTGGTGGTGGGATGTAGCAATGCCCCAGCTGCTTCTGTGTTGGGGGATTGGTGCGGAGGAGAAATTGGGAAGTGCCTGGGGAGCTCAGAGGAGTGTTCCAGTTTGCCTTTTGCAAGTCATGGACTTGGCAGTGCTGGGTTAATGGTTGGACTCAGTGATCTCAGAGGTCCTTTCCAACCTACACAATTCTGTGACTTGCAGCAGGTCTGTTCTGTGCCCAAAATTCAAACTTTTGCAGGCACACGGTGGCCATATGCTGGGCTTGTGATGGGTGAGAGCATTACCTGGCCATGTGCCTCATGCTCACAAACACACACCTGTCATGCAACTGGCCAGGTCATCTCTTGGGTGTGGGGTGATACTCGTGCTTCTCTGTAGCTCTTGAAGTGCAAAAAGAATCACTGGTATGGCTTTAAATGTAACTGTAAATGGAGGAATAACTTATCCCAAAGTCAAGGCTCCATTGCTCTGCTTTCAGAGTTGGTATAAAAGTGCCCTTGGCATCCAGAGCAATTTTGTGTTTGAAAGGGATAGAGCATACAGCCATGAGTTTCTGAAAAGCTGCTGCTGTTGTTAAGAAACAACCCCAAGACAGGTTATGGTTTATGGCCAAGAAACTGGAAGCAGCTCATGGGTTTTCTATATTTATAAGTAGATAAATGCGTGTGTGTGTGCCTGTATGTGGGGTGGTAGCTCTAGAACAGGAATTTTGCCAAGTTCTGGGAGATGTAGACTGGGCCATTAATGGCTTCAGGTGGAGGAGGAGATGTGGCCTGTGTTGGGCCTGCTTTTTCCTGGTGCTACTGGTTCACTCCAGCTGTGGAGGGGCTGATCTCATGGCAGCTTCCTCGTGCCCCTGTCCCGGTGGGATGAGAGTTCCCTGCCTCATTTCAGAAACACAGCCACCTCCCAGGATGAAGGTGAGCAGCTGCATGTGGAGCCATGCTTGCTTCTTACACCTGCCTGGTTTGTCCCATATGGACAACAGCTTGTTTTGCCATATCCACGTGTCCTGCACTGTTCAGTCACAGGATCACTAAAGCCCCAAATGTCTCCATGCCAAGCAGATGCCTTCCGTATCAGGATGGCTGCCTGGCACCGCGTGGACTGATCATGCTGCTCCTTAGGGACAGTACTTTCAGGGGAAACCTAAAGCAAATGTTGATAGCACTTCTGCAGAACTAATTAAATTGAAATTTTTATTGTTAAATCTTCACAGGTGCCAGCAAATGTAAATTAGCAAAGTTTAAGCTGTGACTTTGTTCTTGTTAAAATAAACAGAGAGCAAACACCTTCTGACAGGGGGCACAATTTCAGTTGTAAACCAGGAGAGAAAGCCACTGTGTTTAAATGCAGTGTCCCTTCTCCCATTATCCTCGATCAGCTGTCTGGGGGCTTCAGTTTTGTTTTGATTAGTAACACTGCTGCTACTGTTTGTGTTGCACTGAAGAGATCTCATGTCACAGTCATAAATATTTTTCACAATGCGCTGTGTGATAGGTTTTAGGACTGAAATTCCTAAACACATCTGCTGATGTATGTGTGACCAGCAACATGGTGTCTTGTGTCATCCTGCTCTCACTGATATATTTTGAGCATGTTACATCACTCAGACTGATCTGGCTATTCTTTTTTTCAGGTAGAGAAAAAGACGTCTGAAATGTCCCTTTCCAGTATTCTTGATGGGAGCAGTGGTTGCTCTCAGGGCCTGGTGTGCCTGCATGTGCAACAGCAAGTGGTGTGCCAAAACAATGTTTTTGTGGTGTTTTGTGAACTGGAGGCTGCTGGGTTTGTGCAGTTAAAATACATAAAAATACAATGGCTGGTTACACAAATGAATTTTTTCCATGCTTTATTAAAAAAAAAGAAGTGTGACGTGCCTTGTAGCCTTGTGTTTGGGGACTGTGGAACTGCCTCTGGAGCATGATGTCCAGTTTCAGGCTGCCTGGAAAGGTACAGCTGTACCAGAGTGAGTCTGGCACGGGCCACCAAGCTGGCTGGGGGGTTCTGGAGTGCGTGGTGCCCGAGGGGAAGCTGTGACACCTGGGTTTGTTCTGCCAGTAAACTCTAGAAAAAGAAGGCTGGAGGAGATCTCATTGCTGTCTGCAACTACTTAGTGTGTGGGAATAGAGAAAGCAGGGGTAGACTTGGGTGCGTGGGGGAGGATGGGAGGTGATGGATGGGCATTGGAACTGGGGAAATTCTCATTTCATACATGGATTTTTCAACCTGAGTGATTGAACACTGGCACAGGAGCCCACAGAGATGTTGTGATTTCCATCTCCATCCTTGAAGGTGCTCAGAGTTTGAATGGACAGGGCTCTGGGCCATCTACTCTGGTTTGTCGTGCATTGAACGAGAGGTGGGACTAGATGGCTGTAGGAAATCTTTTGGCTTAAATTATTCTGTGCAAAACACAGACAGGTGTTTGTGTAGGTAAAGAGCTTTCATTAATGAAGGTGTGAGGAGGAGAGGGGGGTGAAAGGAAATCCTTCAATACTGCCATGTAACGTTGGCATTTTTTGAACTTATTTATTAGTTTATGAAATATGACATCTAGTGAAATCAAAGAGGAGCAGCAATGTTCTCCAACATGAGAAAAAACCTGTGCTGGTACTCCAGAGATCCAAGTTCAATTTTCTGCTCTGGCATATGTGTCTGGCATGACCTTGGGCAAGTTGCTTAATCTGTCTGTTTCTCCAATCCCCATCTGTGCATTACTGCCTTTAAATTGTAATATCTTGTTTTTGTAATTTGTCTTTGAATTATAAAGTCTTGGAGTACTGAGTCTCAGTATTTCTCTGAATTTCACTATACAGTACTTAGCACAATGGGACCATAAATCCTCATCAGTCCCATGATACATGAATAATAAACAGTTACGGCATAATTTAAGGCCACATTCTGCCTGTGATCTCATGATGCATAAAGACAGGGGGGTTTTGTTGATTAAAATGTTGTGCTGTTCAGCCTAACAAAGATACATGGGCCTTACTGAAGAGATTTTTACGAGCCTGTTGTTGGCTCTTCTGGTTTGTTGGGGTTTTTATTTTGTTTCATCATTACTCATTGATTGCAGGTATCTAAGCAATTTGCTTGACAGATCAGGGAATAATAAATTCCTTTAGTCTATGTCTCTTTCAGGTTAATTATTGTTAACTCCTTATTTAGTGTGTAGTTCAGTGGATAATGAACTGTTGACTGTGTGGTAGAACAGACTTGGACTACAGAGACAGAACTGGCTTCTCCAGTTCTTTTGAAGATACAAACCAAAATTGCAGAGTGACTGTTTAACTCCAGGTTAGATTGAAGGTTACCAGCAGATGTACCATGGTTACTTTTGAGAGCTCGAATGTAGGTTAACATTATTTCAGTTGATTCCATGTCTGGCACTGCATTGCATTTGTTGCTTTATTTTTAGACAGTTAAGAAACTGGTAACTACTATGTAGGCAGCTATTTCTGACTTGATTATAAGACGGTGTCTAATAAATCATATGTAGTACAATCCTAATTACTGCAGACAGACTTTACATTTGTGACTGTGGTAATACTGTGTTGGACTATTTCCTGCAGAGTTTAGTAGTGTGTTCAGACCTTCCCATTTTGGCTACAACTGTGGGAAATAAATCCTTCATTCACTCGGGGGTGCTGTGTAGTGCCATTCTGTTGAGCATCTGGGTTCTGTTTGGACATTACCCATTTCTCTCATTTCTTCATCCTGTAATTTTCATCATCTTTTCATCACAGATGACTCTGTGAACCTGACATGGCAGGCATTGGCCATCTCTCCATGATGTGCCAGCAGCTGTGGTGGTGCTGAGGAGTCTCTTACTGACCCCAGAGAGCTCACATGGGTCAGGGCTCACCCCCGTCGTTTCACTTTGCCATCAGCAGCTCAGTTTGGCCCCTGAAGGCAACATCCACTGTGTCCCATCTAACACAAACTGAAACACACCTGTGTATTTTTTAACACTTTGGTTATGTACCTTAAGATGTCTTTCTGAGGCTGAGGAAAGGCGGACACCAGGAGTTAGGGGAGACTGATGCACCAGGGAGGGGAGCAGGGCACATAGAGCCACTCTAAATATGAACAGCAGGTTGTTCATGCATTGCTGCCTGCTCTTAGACCCTGGCAGCCTGGCTACACTCATGCCTCCCTCTGTTCTGCAGCTATTCACTTAGGAATTGGAAAGAAAGTTAAAATACTACCCAGACTTTCCTCTTATCACCATGACTTTGGAGGAGCATATGAAGCCTACAAATACAGCTGCCCTTGGTAGAAATGTAACTTTCCTGTCAGGGTCTCACCAGCTTTTTCAGCTAGAGTAAAGAGAGTAGGGATTTTGGTGAGAAACCATGCTGAAAGGCTTCTGAGGGTTTGGCAACATGTCATAGAAAGCTTGAGTATGGCTGTATGTCCAAGATCACTGTTGAAATGTTTATTTTGAGCTTGCTGCTGTATTCTGCTCAGTCATCAGGAGAAGACAGTTCATAGCACTCGTGTTGTCTCACCATTTTCAGCACAAATTTAATGCACTTTCTTGGGAAAATAAAGAGAGAGAACTTAGGTGCCCTAGAGTACTAAACTGCTGTTCTGGAGATATTTTTCCACTCCTGGGGAAGGAGTAGTTCTTTGCACAGTGTCCCCCACAAATGCCCTTTAACACAAATGACATTACCCACATTTGCAGAAAGAGAAAATGGCACTTGCCAAATCTGCAAATAACAGTTGTGTTTCTGTCAGCTTTGGCAGTTACATGGCTTCTGGTAAAGCTAATGAAGGCAATCTGCTTTTAATTTAAAATCCTCCCCAAAGAAAAAAAATAGCTGGCAGTTGAGGGATTCAGCAGTGTCCTTGTGTGAAACTTCTTTCCTTATTTTCTATGGTTTGCTCTAGCCAAGGAGAAACTGTTAATTAAAAAATATTCCTAATGTAGCCAAATATGCAGGAATGTACTTACGCAACAACTACCTGTACCAGTTCTGCAGTAAATCACTTCTTTGTTTTCATTTGATGAGCAATTCTAATTAACCAAATAAAAATACTGCTTACCTTGCACTTAACTCAGCATGTTTGCTGCTGCTCAGATGACTGAGGGACCAAGGATGGCAAGTTTTGTTTAGATGACTCCTGGATTCAGCAAGGCCGAGGTGGTCAAGCGGCACAAGGAGGGGATAATGCCCAGAGGACTCTGCCTGCGGAGCAGTTCCTGCTGGTGGACAGGCAGGGAACACTGAAGGCTGCAGGCTCTCCTGAAAGGCTTGTCCCAGGTCTGTGCCTCCTGTGGGCACAGGGCAGGGAAACAGAGGGAGGGGAAAACAGCACTGCCCAGACCGCATTTGAATGAAGTTTCTTTGAAGGCAGGACCAAGTCGTGGATCCAGTCAGCATTACTTGGTGCTCTGCACAACAGTGAAGTCTGTAGTTGGAGGAGAGTGTGTGTGTGTGTGTGTCAGACATGCACATCAGACATGTACATATGTGTGTTAGACATGCACGTCAGTGATGCTGATGTCCTGCAGCAGGATCATCTAGAAATGATCCAAGGGCATATGTGTTGTGGTTCTTGCTTCAGCCCTCGGCCCTGCCCTGAATCCTTTTCTGCAGTTCAGAGGAGCTGCAGGCAGGACCTGTGCCAGGTTTTCCCCTGTACAGAGCTTAGGTCATTTCTGGAGCTGTAGAATTTGGGTGTTGTGCAGGAGGTGTCAGAAGGCTTCCTAGCAAGTATAAAGTAATCAGGCTGCCTGGTCAACAACTGTCTTGCTCCAAGTGCAGTTGTTTTCACAGGTCCCACTGTCAGCTGCAGCTTTTATTTTTTAAAGCAGATAAAGATAGATTTAAGAAAACCAAAGTAAAATCTACTGTAGAGTTGTCTTGAAGTCATCCATAACTAGGGAAAGCATTTACAGTGCCAAATGATGAAAGCATTTTATGGTTTATTGGATTGTAGTAACTTCTTCAGCACTGCATTTCATATGTGCAGGAAGGAGGGGTTTGGCTTGTTTCTCAAATATTTCACAATGATTTGAAACTTACTTGTTCCTTTTTCATCACAAATGAAAAATGGCCAAAGCTGTTGGGCCTGTAGCTCATTACCCCTTCACACTAACACTTATTTTGAAAGGGATGGGGAGCTAATGGAAGTGCTGATACAGCCTGAGATAGCTATTGCTGCCCTTTGCTGTAGTATAAGGAGTTACCATAAGGCAACAGCTGGAGCAATATTTTTCTAACCAAGGTCAAGGGTTCCCAATGAGGGTCTTGACTTGAGTGGACAGAGGCTCTGTCCACTGCTGGTGGAGCAGCAGCTGGTGCAGAGGGCTGTAGCTCCAGCAGGTCTTCGGAGAGCTGGGAAGTTGGGCACAGCCCTTTCAGGGCTGCCCGAGCTGTGCAGTTGGCTCAGCAGCACTGACTCCCTGCTTCCATCTGCTTTAAGGCTGTGCTGGAGGGACAAAAATCTGGTCTCATTGCTTCCTCCAGGAGGATTTATCCTGGAATTTTGAAACCTAACCTCCTGCTCCATCCCTAAATTTAAATCCATAGCTTCTGACTGAAGACAGAACCATATGTCAGCGAAGCACTGGGGCACAGCCGTCCTCTGTATATTTATAATCTACTGTAGCATGAGGAGTTTGCTGTGGAAACAGGGACCAGAAGAGGACCCAGCATGGCAAGATGCTTTTTTTGGGATGTGCACTTGGGCTGCCAAGGTGCTGCCCCTGTTAGGGAGCATGTGATGAGCTGCTTCTGTGCTTGGCAAATGAGCACTGGAAAGGGTGGAAAGATGCTTGGTGTCTAATCCAAAAGTCACCTGAGGTAATCCAGAAGCACTGAGGAAGTGCCATGGACGCATTTCCAGAAGCAACCATGGTCTTTAAGCCTTGCTACACAAAGGAAATCACTTAAACAGAAAGCTTACCACCCCAGTAGAGCCTTCTGGAGACTGCAGGCCAGCTGCATCTCCCTGGTGACCTTGAGAAGGGGGCAAATAATCTAACAGATGGAGAAAATACATTCTTGTGATTAGTGGGTGATGGGCTCCTCCTAAGCAGAGAAGGTCTGTTCTCTTAATTAATTAGCTGGTTAATATGTTTGTGCAGTGGCATGCCTAACTAATGTGCATTTACTATGAATACACATACAAATGATAGTAATGCGTGCAGATGGCTGTAATTACCCATGTTGGTTTCTGCAGCAATCACATATGCAACACGTCAAGTTGGCATAAAACTTGACGTGTATTGGGTGATTTGTTTCCCTCCTCCACTGTGGGTGGATGTGCTCATGGGGCCATCCTCTGTACACCCTGGGCTTGCTGCTGGGCTGACCCACCAGCCTCAGACAAGGCTTTAAAATGTGCACAAAGAACTCAAACAAGGTGAAGACTGACGGCTCTAACTTAGGTTTTCTCTGCAGTGTCCTACACCCGGTGCTTTGGACTACGTATTTTGCCTGGTGATGGTGCAGAAGCAGGGCTCTAGGGCTGCTGAGGGCTCATGTACACATATGTAGTGTCTGCTTGGCCTCCCCAGGGCAGCTGGTTCTCACTCTGACAGCCAGGCCTAGGAGTGGTGTGTCAGGGGCTCGGATGCCCTGCAGTTGCCTGAAAAATCTCACACTGCAGGCTCTGTCTGACAGTGCTAGCAGAGGATGACATTTAGGAACGGAGTGTGGCTGTGCCACCTTGCTGAAGTCTCTCACTTTGTACTTCCAAACACTCATAGCTTCTTCAGTGTGCAGTGCTTCACAGGCCTTTTGTCCATTAATTTCTAACCTCTTTGCAAACCTTCTGGATAAGGTCTTCCCCAACAAACTCCCACGGCAGCAAGCTGGGTAAGTTCATCTCCCTCTACATAAACAAACACTTTTGTCTGTTTTGAACTGGCGAAGCCCTGGAACTTGTGTGGCTGTTCTTCACTCAGATGATCTGGCCACATAGATCCATAAAAGGGCTTTTATTAATAAGGCAAATACTAAGGAGGAGTTATATTCAACGGACAATTTAAGGTTTGGGGAAGTGACTGCACCTACTTTTCCATGAGGGATGCCTGGAGTAAGGGGCCAATATCAGATATTGTAGTGATGCAGCTTTAGAAGGGAAATTGAGCTGCTTGGAGTGACTTGAGGACCTGGGAAATCCTGGTTGGCAACAGCAGTGGGTGCTGCCAAAACCGCTTTTTGCATCCACGCTGAGTAGCGCTTACTGGAATTGGATGATGGGCTCCCTTCAATCCAAGTGACTGAGGAGCTACTTATCCGTGAGGCTGAGTTCTAGTTCAGGAAATGGCAAAGACAATTTAGGGTAAGTGCGCGTCAGAAAGCATTTCTGAGATTGCTAAGCACTGCTCCAGGTATAAGCACAGAGTGCCATCTGCTCTGGGATTGCTCAGCACGGAGGAGAAAAAGCTCTGGAAGCTGCTGCCGATCTGTGCAGTGCAGATCCAGAGGGAAGCACCCACAGGGGAAAACTGCCAGCTGCTGCCCTTCATCCCAGAGGCAGCTCTGCTCCAGCAGTGGAGTGGGTGTGTGTACCTGCCTCACACTCTGCTCTGGGCAACAGGCTCTGTGAGAATGAAAGATGTGTGGATAATTCATGTGTCTGCAGTTCTTTGTGGAGTGGCATTAATCTTTGCATCAGGAGACCGCTGCTTTGTCTCCCAGCGTTAAACCTTGAAGACTCATGATGGCAGTTAAAAAGCTGGGGGTACAAAGGGAAGTTTAAAGAAGCCTTGTAAGAGAAATTCATGTCAGGGAGTGAATAATCTGAAGGCTCTGTGCAGAGTAATGGAGAGCCAAGCTCAGGCTGATGACTCTAACGTAGTCAGTAGTGCAGAAAAGAACTGTAAGTACTTCCAAATCCTATGGCCATCCTTTTTTTCTACAGCAAAAACATCTCTCTTGTGATCAGGTGTTTTTTTCTCTTTCTCTTAGCAGGTATGGTCCCTGTTAAATATTTACTTTTCAACTAACATTTTCCCTGTCTGGTTCATTTGTTTTGGGAGCTATTTCTTGGTTTTTTGAAGCTTGTTTTGTTAGGCTGTTGGGTAAAGCCTTCCTTTTTTTGGCAGCCTTTTTACTCATTCTTTAAAGCTCTTCTTTGATGTGAGCTCAGAAACACATATCTTACTCTTTTATTGCTTTCCCCTGTCAGTTTAAAACCAGTTATTGAGTACCACAAACTATTAAAAACAATCTAAGCTAACCTCTCAAGTGACAGGGCCTATCTCTTATTTTCATGCATCTGTATAGAGCAGACTTTAGTTTTGAGGAAACAAGAAAGGATGCTGCTTAAGTAAGAAACGTGATTGCAGCAGCTCAAAAAACTGTTCTGTAAAATTCATCAGGAAAAAGGCAGAGCTGGGGAATGTCCTGCAGAGTTTAATATCCTCATCTTCTGTTTTCTACACTGCTGTAGTTGATCCTTTGTTGGTACTTGAGTTACCTCAATTCCTGAGTTCATTCCTTCTTCATCAAGAAGGAATATCAGTCTGGCAGGTTCATATGGAGTTGGGAAGGTCAGCTGGGTCATGAAGACTAATCCACTAATACCAAATGCAGCCTAATGCATAAAGGTGTGATGAACCACCTGCATGTGTCCCCAGGTACCCCTGGCTGTGAAGTGCTGCCAAGGCCAGTAATGAGGAGGAGGCAAAAACGTCACTGGGGCCCCTGCACGTGATAGAAAAGGAACTGTAGAGAAAAACTCCCCAAGCTTTTTGTTGTCCTCCATGAGACTTTAGGGCTCTCTGAACAGCCCAGGGGGCAGAACTTTGGTACAGACTAAGTGATGTTTTATCACTTGTGCAGTAATGGTGCTGCTACTGTTTTCTTGCAAATAGTACCTGCTATCCTGGAGGCAGGTCTTTTCCTGGAGTGCAGTGTGTGCTGCACCCCTGATCACACACACCAGGCAGCATTCCTGGGCACCTTGGGGCTGCCCCTGTGCAGCCACTGCTTCCACCCCAACCTTCTTCACTGTAATCCATCCAGGAAACTCGTGGGCACAGGTTATCCCACTCAGGACACGACAGGCCATTTGAGTGGATCCTCAGTGCTGTGGGAGTTGGATGAGAGCAGGAGAATTAAAGGATTCTTGGCATCTATGAAACTTAGTAAAATAAGTCATCTGTTTCCAGCAGGTGTTCCATCAGAAGTAGCCGTGTCTGCCAGGTCCTGAAGCTGTCAAACTAGTAATGGGAACTGGTAGTAATATCTTGGAGCGGAAGACAAGAGGGCCAAGCATAGCACTGGCAAAAAGGAAACCAGCTATTAAAACTGCTAGGAGGAAACCTGGCTATCTCCTTAATAATTTTTCTCACTTCTGCAGCCAGCTCTGACAAGGTAGTTCAAGGCACTGATGGGAGACAAAAAAAAACAGAACCCACCATCATTTTCTACTGAGTAGATGGAATTTAAAAATGCCTTACCTTTACCCTTTTTCAACACTGTCATAATTTAAATTTAAAATAGGATTTTTTTCCAATATGTAATTATTTTCAAGTAAATAGGATTTTCTATTTTTAGCTGGTGGTGTACAATTATCTGGCATTGCTCAGAGGTCCCTGTGCTGGGAAAGCTGCATTTCTCTAATTTGCTGCTCAAGAGGTGTCACTGTAGCTGTGAACAGCAGCAGCTGGGATGAACTTGGCTGGTTCAGGGCTCTGACAGGCCAAAATAGGGTCTTTTAACTCTATCAGATTGAGTTTCCCAGATCCAGACTTTCAATAAATGGGGCTTGTAACTTTGCCCTCAGAAGATCTGCCAAGCTCTTTCGCTCCTGCCTTTTTGCTCTGAATTAACCATTTTCTTCCGGGCAATTTCCTCATATTCCTTTTCCACACCTGCCTGACACTCCTTCAGACATCTGCAAAAGCTGAAATGTTTGTTTGCAGTAGTGTAAACATTTCAGTTACCAAATTCCACAGAAACCTTTATCCTTTTTACTGAAAGAGGGGATGCTCTGAGCCTGTGTCATCCCCTGATGGCAGATAACGTTTTTGGATGATTTGCCTGTGCTCCCTTCTTCCCAGTTGGTTCCTGCGACCACATTTTGCAAAGTTCTTGGCACCCAGCACCTCGCAGGAGGAGTGGGACTCTCCAGCAGTATTGCTGGATGAGGCTACAGAACTGGGAGCGACAGGGCTGGATGACCGAGGCTTCCCCCAGTGGCCTGTGTTTCTCTCTCAGCTGTCGTTCTCAGCTGCTGGTGGACACAGACAGCTGCTCTTGTCTCAGCGTGGGTTTTGCTTTGTTTTGTTTTAATCTGTCCACTTCATCATTTGCCTGAATTAGAGTGCACTCTTTGAAGATCTAACCACTTGTTTAGACCCTTATGGGAGTACTTTTGAAAGTGTGGCCCCTGGCCTCCAAAAATTATTTATTATAAACACACCAGATTGGGGAATGAGGTGTGTCTGCATGGGTTTTCTCCCTCCTCCCTTGCATTTAGCTGAGCATCAGGATATCTGGCATTTGCTGTATCAGAGGCTTATCTGTAATTCAAAAAGGAGAGCTCTCTACCTTGTCCAGCCTAGGAGTTAACAACAGTACCTTTTAAAAAGTGCTGCTGAGATGCAAACTGTCCTAGGTCCTAACCTTTGTTGAAGCTCTTGGGGCTTGTCTGTCACCACTGTAGCCTCTGCTTTCACTTTGTTTATGTAAACACCAGCCTCTTGCAAAGAAACCAGAAGTCAAGACAAATTGGAGCTGCTTTCTGCATGTCCAAATCACAGGTTACAGGGCTTCCCAAGCCAGTCATCTGTCTGGGTTCCTCTCCTTTCAGCAGCATTTGATAAGGCCCCACAAGAGCTGCCCATGGAGTGCAAGGACAGTCTGTAAAGACCTTTCATCGTGATTGACAAGGTGAAAATCTGACTTGTCACACACAGGGGTCAGGGTGCTGAGGTTTATTGAACTTAGTCATGAGGAAAGGATATGCACTAGTGGCTCTGAAGCCAGAAATCTCTGCAACAGAGACACACAGCCAGGGGTTTACGACTTCCCTGAGCAGAGCGCAACCTCAGTCTACATGTTCCTGTTGCATCCTCTGTCAGCCTGCAAGGCTCAGGCAGGAGGGAGCTTCAGTGCTCAGAACAAATGGGGAAAAGCAACTGGGCTGAAGCCTCAGGGCTTCTCAGTTGGCCAAGCAGCAGCTGCTGCTGGCACACAAAGGATTTTAATAGCAGGATTTTCAAGCTTCCTTTAAGCTTCTCTTACAGCTACACCACTGAGCTGGGACCAAGTGCTTTTGCAATCCCAGTCCAACAGACAGCAGTGCCCATTCACTTGGACCTAACTTACAGCCCACTACTGATCTTGCTTTCTCATCCACTGACACCCCCAAGTCCCTCTCCTCAGGACTGCTCTCAATTCATTCTCCTTCTAGCCTCCTCCAGGTAGAAGGATGTGGAAAGGGAAGGAGTGTGAAATCTTGACCAAATGAAAGCTGCTCTTCACAAACCACTCTGCCTTGTTGCATGGAGAAGAGGCAGCCTGTGAGTTCAGGTCTGTGCTGTGGGAGGCTGAGAAACACAGACCAGAGGCTTCTGGCAGCAAAGACCTGGTTGTTATTAGGTCTAATAGCTCTTCTAATAACTATTAGTTATTAGTTTGCTCACCAGAGCAAACTCTCTGTGTTTGGGGGTGCGTGTGTGTAACCGGAGTGCATTTCCTGTGCCTGCTCAGTGACAGAGGGGAAAAAAAGGTTGTCCCAGTTTGGTACGTATTTCTGCCAGTACAGACCCCAGTTTGATCAGCCCTTTGTGGTTTGCAGTACTTGGCAGCTGCACAGCTGCTCCTCTCCTGGATGGGATGGAGCCATCGACAGGAATTTCTCTTGTCTTGGGAGAGCTGCACTAGTGCTGATGGTCATTTCCTTTCTGCACTGCTTGGCTCTGTGGCTCACACCTGCTCTGCTGTAGGGGCAGCAGGCTGAAAACTGGGTTTGAAGTTGGACTTTGTGTACATTCATGTGCATTTATGGAGACAGACATTGGTGATGGGAGGAGGAGAGCTGAAGAGAAGGGATAACCCATCAAAGCAAACATCTGCATGGCTCAGCAGTCCTTATTTCTGAGAGACACCAAATGCAGATATTAGAGGAAGAGAGAATGACCAGGGTGAGAATATTGTGATCATATGCCCCAGGATGCTCTCTGTCCCTTGAGAGGTCCGTGGCTTCAGGTTAACAGCCTTTTTGGACTTTCTCTTTAGGACTGTGAAATGAAGAACACGTAGGGTATTAAGGGAGTTTCAAGCACCTTTTCTATACTGTATCAGGATGGAGAAACAGCACATGATTTCCTGCACAAATTCTCTCATCCTGTCACAGAGTAATGAGATGAAGGGGTCTGCCCATCTCAAATCCCATTTTGTCAAACGAGGCACAGGAAAATAGCAGTGTGGTTTGTGCACTCTTCTTCAATTTCAAGTCTCCTGAATTTCATTCCTTCTAAGAGATAAATTTGTTGCAGAAAAGCTCAGCTATTTCTGTGTGGCGGGAGCTGTGGGGTGGGTGCTGGCTGCCCACAGCCTGACAGGGCTGGGGCACTGCAATTACACCTGGCAGAAGGAATCCTCAGGCTGGGCAGAGTCTGTGTACATGGTTTTTAAGGGACCCCATCATGTGCCTTCTCACTTAAATGGAAAGCATTAAATGGCCTTCTGCAGCTTGGGGGGGGAAATAAGGATAGTCTCCTCAGGGCACTCCTGCCACATGCTGACTGCCTGCCTTTTTTGCAATTCACATTTCTTTCATTGAGGAAATAGTCTGTCTGGTACACTGTCATTTTGCCCCATTGCCTGCAATTGTGATTTCTTCATTCACTTTCTGCTACTGAGACTCTAGTTTCTTGGAATTATTCTTTGTCTAATGACTTCCATTGCTAATTTAGTTCTAAGTGATCCCTGGACAGCCACAACCATAAATGCATGTAGGTGGCTGGGTGATTTGTCAGGGCCCTGCTCTAGGAGATGCTTAGTTTCAATGCTTTTATGAAGTATTTTAAACAGTTATCATCTGTTTTATGTCTGCATTATAAAGCAATCCCAGAGTATTGCTTTTTTCATTTTTAAGTCTCAACTTGTTGATTTCTGTCAGCAGTTCCAATTTTCTGGCCTTCCTAAGACGTGCCCATAGGTATGTACTGGGCTCTGAGAGCAGAGGTGGTTGTGCCCCGTGTGCCTTTCTGCCACATAGATGTGCCCATATGGATCTGGGTGAGAAGCATCCCCCTCCCTTGCTCTCCTGGTTGGCACAGCCGTGGTGCCAGGCTGGTGGCTGGACCCTCCAGACAGCCCTGGGAAGCCTGGTAAAGACTTGCCCCTCACTGAGGCTGTTTTGACTTTCTGGCCCTCAGGAGTCACCACATGAGTAGCTTTCAAAATCTGTCATCGTTATGCAGTTGAGTTGACTTTAAGTATTTCCTTGCTGGAGTTTTGCATGGGTCTGGGCTGCCTGTCTTTAATAGTTTAGCAAAACATGAAGAAAGTCTTCTGGGAGCTAATTTCACAATTAAGCATTTAGGAGATGGGCGCCATCCAGAGCTAACAATTTTAGCTGGAGACATTTATGCAGTGTTTTTCAGACTTAATAGGACCTCTGTTCCCTCAGGTCATAAAAAATATCTGCTTGTCTTCTGCCTTGATAAGGTATTTATTTCCTCCCGTTCCTCCGAGTCCTAAAACAGAGAAAAGTGTGTTGCCAGTGACCAGCAAGAAGGATGAACCATTCATAGCTGAGTAAATAAGATCTCACCTCACTTCCCTAGGCGTGCCATGGGATGCAGCTGCACCTGTGGAAGGAGGGAACTCATGTTGTTACACTTTCAAAGTTACTATCATGAGTTAAATTATATTTTCCACTCTATCATTGCCATTGCTGCTTTGCCATATTGGAAGCTCGGCACACTGGGGCATATGAATGTTTTATATATGCATATATATATCTCCTCATCAACTTTTCCATCTGCGAAGCGTATCCTAAGAGAATTCAGAACGGCCGCTCAAATAAAGTAACAGCACTGCATTTCCTATCCTGTTTTGTGGTTGGGGAAATCAAGTTGCTATGAAGTAGACTGATTTGCTCGAGGTTGCTTTGAGAACTCAGTATTCAGAATTACATTTTCTATTTTCCTTAATGTGGTTTCACTCTTGACTGTATTCTCAAGAACAAGTGACACAGGATGGTCAGAGATAAGTGATTGATTCACCAAGGCTAAGGATAAAATTAAGCTGTATCTGTTACATACAAAAAAATGTGATTTCTGTCTTCTTTTCCTCTCCTCCAGTGCAGCTTTAGGCTCGATTTTAATTTTGTTTTCCTGAGGCCAGCGGCATGGTTCTTGCTGGCCCTGTCACCCTACACCAGAGAGGAAAGGTTTGCTGACTGAATCCAGCTGTTCCCAAGCTGGAGATCCAGGAAAGGCTGACTGGGCCAGGGGGGATCAAAAAGTTCAGGGGTGCTATAAAGAGCATGAATAGATAAAACCTGAGCTGCAAACTAACCTGCCACAATGTTAAATAACAGACATTGTACAGTTACAGGGGTGCTAAATAGTGTTAAGTGAGAGCTGTCTCATGGTTTAGCATGAAATTTATTTTTCTAGTCCCCAGTGCAGAGCACGAATAGATACAATGATTTTTTGCTGGCAGTATCATCCGAATCTGGGCTGTTTCACTGGTCTCTTTGCATGGTTGGTGCGAGGACAGGAGGGAAGTCAGGCCAGTGGGTTGGAAGGGAAAGCTGCAGGTAAAAGGTTGTATTTCCCATTGACATTATAGAGTGTGGGGCACACATCAAAACTGTAGTCTGAGGTCTGGCTACCTCAGCCTCCCAGTGACCCACTGCCTGAACGAGAGACCAATTCTGTGTCTCTGCTCCTTCAGGAAAGGTGCCTCTGTACAACGCTTGCCGCTCTCCATCTGCAGTGAAATGTTGGGAATGCTGGTAAAAACTGCATGTGCAGCCTGTAGGAAAGGAGGGGAACAAAGGTCCTTGTCAGCCTCACATAATCCTCATTTCAGTTACCCTCAAACTCCAGACAAAGAGATAATGCACCACATTTTCCTAGAGCGTGAGAAAAGCTGATCTTATATCAACACAAATGCTCAATTTGTCATGTGTCTTAACGGGATATCCCCCTTGGAGTAGCCCATTCACAGAGCTGGTTCCAGCTGTTGAGGCAGCATGTTATGAAATACCACTTCTTTAAAACAAACAAACACAAAACTCTGTGTTTCCCTGCATTCTTATATTCACTATAATGTTTTTCAAATGGACCTCCAGGGCAGCACCTTGGTGGGAAAACATCTGCTTTTACACATGGACCTCTCATGGTGTATGAAATCCATGGGGTAGAAGGTCCTTCTGTTAATGAGGGAAGCTCTAAAGCCCAGAGGACACAAACTGTTGGGTGTTGCAGGGGAATGACTCGTGTGTGTCAGTTGAAACATTGATATAACAGCTCATAGATTTTAAGGCCAGAAAGACTGTCTCCATTTCAATCTGTGGGTTGTGTTCAGCTCCCTTTGGGAGCGGAAAAAAAGACTCAAAGTGGGCAGTGAATCTTTATTAATCACCTCACAAGATGGTTTGCTTAAAAATAACAAAACAAATAACCCCTACCAATTATTACGAACGGAAACAAGATAAAAATAAAAATCAATAAAGTTAAGTGACTGTATACACTTTCTCTTTCTTACTCGAGTGCTGATTGTGAAATTTTACCCGTTGTTTCAGTCTTCAGCAGGTTTTATGAAGACAGGTGAGCCATGAAGCAAATCAAGCTTTCAGAAAGTTTGATAAACTCTGCCTTTTTTAATCACCCTGTATAGCTCCGGGTGTAAAATTTACTCAGAATACAGTTTGTAAGTTCAGGAACTAAGTAATCATTTTTCCAGAGCTGTAGAGCAAGCCCAAGAGAGCTGTTAGACGTCCTAAAATAAATAAATATTGAGCCCAAGGGAGAGATGAGTATATAATTACCTGAAGTCTGGCTTTTGTGCCCTCTCAGAAAGTTAATTTAAACTTTGGATAGCTGAAAGCTCTCCGCAAGAGGCGGCACCAGAACATCACTGCTGCTGGTGAATTTGTTTAGTGTGGCATTTTTATCTGTCTGCTTTTTGACTGAAATCCATGCAGATGAGGAAATGGCATGGTTTGGAGGGGAGGCGTTTGTGGGGTTTAACTAATAGTTCGGACTCTGAATGACAGGAAGGAGGAGGAGAATAAGGGGCTGGTTCTGCATAGCTTTCTACAACTTCAACGTTTCTATTTGCACCGTAGTTTTCATTCATTTGGTTGGTTGATTCTCTGCTTGTTTTTGTTCGGTGCTGATTTACATCCTTATGCTTGGAAAAGATGAACATGTGATAGCTGGGGAGAGTCAGCCTTCAGACATGTTCAGTTAAACAAAGGCAGATCAGTGGCATGAAATGGGCACTGAGTATAGAAACGAGAATTACTTGTTAGAGATGAATTGTGAGGTCAGGCCTTGGGAGACTTGCTTTACCCAGTCTTTACTTCATACAGCCTTGTATCATTGTGAGCTCTCTTACCTTGGGAATCCCATGTGCTTCTCTTAGGTTGCCCTCATCTCCAATTCCGTAGCATGCAGGGAGGTCATGAAGCCCCTTGTATGTTTGTTTTTAAAAGTCTGGGTTTAGATGTATTTTTCAGAATTCTTACCAAAGTCTTCTCACTGCAGAAGTCAACCCAGAGTTGAGGATCTGAGTAGAGAATTCAATGTTGGATTTTCTTCTGCTGCTGTTTTAGCTCCTTGCCCCTTCACTGTACCTGTGGATGGTCCTGGCACACGCAGGAGTGAGGCCCTGTTCTTTGGTTGCTCCCTCCACTCCTGTTCAGCCTTCCAATCTTTTCATATTTCGTCTGCTTGAGGCAAGTAGCAGCTGTAGCTTTAGCCCAGTGTGGAGGAGGTGGCAGCTTCTGTATATTGGACATATAAATACTTGTGATCACTTCCTTAAACATTACAGCAAGCTGTGAGTAACTGATGTCATGACTCATTGCTGCTGCAGCTTTTGAAGCTGTGCCCAGGTCTCCGAATCACGTAACGCAGCAGAGCTTGGCTCTAACAGGAACCGCTGCGGCTCACGAGCCACGTCCTTGGGGCAGGGAGCCACAGCTGCCCTGTGTGCCTCTGGCATGAGTGCAGTGGCATTCTGGCTGATACTGGAGCTCCTAGGGCTTAGTCTGGGGCTAATAAACCAAGTCTTGGTAGTGCTCCACTCGCTCCCAGTCTGGAGGAGGGGATTGCACACACCCCCCGTAGCCGAGGGATGCACGGACAGCCAGCTGGGGTGGCTGTGAGGAGGAAGAGGATGTCCCTCCAGGCCACCAAGAACTTGTGCCTGGTGTTGTGGCTTAGGAAAACTGCAGGTTTTCTTGTGAGATTCAGCTGCAATGGGTGAGCATTGGGTCATCCTTCAATTGTACCATATACAGATGCATATGGAGCTTTGCCAGACCAGTGTTATTTTGTTCCTCTTGCTAGTCCATTTATCTTTGGGACACCAGAGCCTGGCAATCCTGCACTACCTTTAGAATCCCAGCATTTGGGAACGTCGTGCAAGATTTCCCCATTATTTTTTCTTTAAGCTGCTCGAGTTTGGAGATTTTCCAGAGGTGTTCTTGTAATTTTGGATGTGAATGTTCTGTACCAACAAAAGAGAAAAGGACAGTGAACCTGCCTTTCTCTTTCAGCTACTGAAACAAGTGGCAGCAGTCCAGTACCTCCGCAGTGATACTCAGAGGAGGATGTTATTTTTAC
Organism: Calyptomena viridis; assembly: GCA_013390005.1. Classification (NCBI taxonomy): domain Eukaryota; kingdom Metazoa; phylum Chordata; class Aves; order Passeriformes; family Eurylaimidae; genus Calyptomena; species Calyptomena viridis. The sequence goes on along the minus strand of WEIV01026455.1, from coordinate 79,021 downwards.
CTTTTTGCATTTGCAGAATTGCCTTGGCTTTTAGAGGAGGTAGCTAAGTCATTGTAAGTAAGCAGCTCAGAGCCAAAGTGTACTTCTTGTAACTATGTGCTATGGGTTTTGTCTCTTTTAGTGCCTTTCATTGCTGATGGAACTACATTAACACCAGCTACAGTGGGTTTTAATATTAGTCTTGAACACATCCTAAATTACAGAAAAATATCAAAAAAACCCTTGGTAAAACACCTGTATCTCAACAGGACTATGCAACAAAACTGTGGAGATCATTCATTTTACATTTTTATAATGCAGTAAATCATCTGAAGACAAAACCAGAGGAGATATTTGTGCTGTAAATATACTTATCTTGAAACTATTTGTTACAGCTGCTCACTGTCATGCCTGAAGGCCCACCTGTGAACTTCCACAAAAGCACATGCTTCCACATTGGCATTCCCTTAGTTTCAACTGCATACCTTGGGTGGGATTTTGGCACCTCAGTTCCAAGGACACCTAAGAAAACTCAGATCTGTAGAGCATTAGTTGTTAAATTAGCTGTTCCGCTCCGTGTGTGAATGTTCAAGACTGAAGAAGCTGAAGTGCATCTGTGCATCTTCCTGCACAGATGCTCCTGGCCCTGGTTGGAATGTAGTTGATAGAATCTGGCCTGGATGTACAGATTTTTAAGACATTAATCCTGCAGCTTCATAATGCTCTTGGACCTTCCTGTTTTTCTAAGTAAGGATTTTGAAAGAGGTCTTAAATTGGGTGTTTGCTAGTGCCTCTTTCACCCAAAAAACAGCACCAAATTAAGTTCAGGTTGGCAGTACTGAGTTGTGTAAAGCCTTCCTTTTAAAATGCACTTCTTCCACGAGGCACTGAACTTTCAAGCACTGTACATGGACATAGACACAAAGTATGAGAAGTTATAAGTCTAGACATAATCTCTGTGCATAACCATGTGGAAATAAGGGCAGCTCAAAATGTGTTCCTCCACTGTATGTACTGTTTGTGACTGTTCAGTGTTGTTTCTGCTTCAGTTACAATGAAATCTCTCTCGGGAAGAGGCAGTGTCTTCTGCATTTCCACTGCAGGAAGCTCACCAATGTGGTCTATAAATAATAAGGGTTTATATAGTGTTTGCCTTTAACCTTTCCATTCCCTTGAAAATAAATAACTGTGTTGCTGTCTTTGCAGTATGCTTTATATTAAGCATGGGGAGAAATGGCATTATTTAGAAAAAGGTAAATTGCAGCATAAGGATATATTATGTTTAGTGTGGAAGACCCCTCTGTTTCTGGTTTCTAATGAAGGCAGACTAGATTTAAAACTGGTGATTGATAGTTAATAGGAAACTGTTGCAGAAATACTGTGGGTAAAGTATATAATTTGCATAGATCCCTCTGGACACTTTCCAGATTTTAGAAAGCAGTATTGCTTCTCCATAATTTATTTTTCCTAGCATCCTACATTAGACCATAACAGCATGCTGTGCAGCAAATATCACTCAAGTTCATGACCAGTACAGCAGTGTGCAGCAAATACATGACTTTGGCTCCAGAGGCTGGTGGTATCTGCTCCAGGATGCTGATGTGGATACGTGGTGATGCACTGCATGGACATCCTGCCTTGTCTTGTTACCATCATCTTCATGGCCATCTGGAACAAAGTCACTCACCTGAGGGTGGGAGGCTCTGACTTTGCACGGGCTACTGCTTATATGGTGAATTCCTCTCTTTAAGGTCTTCATGTCAAATATCTGGGATGAGTAAGAAGGCAAATGGCTGAATGATGAGCTTGTGTTTCCAGCCTTCTCCAGGGGGCTTGGGAGCTGAAGAGGACTAGTAACTGTTGAGCTTTGGAAATTTTTAGAGATTGATCAAATGGTGATACACCCTGCATGGGGAATACTTGAAATGCTGAGAAAGTATTAGCTCATTTCCTTTTGCAATAGTGTTGGAGGTGGGTGGCCAAAATATGCTTTTACATGCGGAATTTCTGCCTTATCAGAAAAGGTGAAGCTGCAGGATGATTTTGGCAGGCTTTGGAAGGCTGATCTGGAGCTCATGGGACTTAATGCCCTTCCTGCAAAATGTCATATGCTGCACAGAGAGGAATTCCCAAGGCCAACTTCAGGTGTTTTACACAGGCCAGCCTGTGTTTGAATGATCTCACTTTGCAGGTTCAGATCTGTCTCCATCACTTATGTAAGGAGATTAGCCTTAAAATTTGTCAGGGTAAATATTTATGTAGGTCTTTCCAGAGTATCTTCATCCTGTGAAGATACATTACTTCATGTGTAATGCTTTCACTTGGACTGACTTTGTTACCTGTGAGAATGAGGAGTAACATGGAATTCTGTTATCATTAGGTTCCTGCATATGGGGTGTGTAATGTGGCGTGCACAGTAATGTACATGCAAGTATAAATTTGGACTCCTAGGTGTATTGGCTTTTGAAATCCTGAAACTGCTGCATCTCCACCCATGTAAACCCTCTTGGTTTGGAGAAAGTTCCTTGAGGTATTTATCCAGAGGTTCCATGTAGCAGCATATAAAAAGTTTTCTTGTTATTTAGCTCCAGTCTGACCTCTAAAGAACTTTACTCCATCTTCCAGAAAGCAACTTATTCAATGTAATAAAGAAGCAGAGTTTTGGCATCCAGTCCCAAATTGCTGAGGCTGCACATGGGAACTCCTTTTGCTGAGTACTCTGGGGTGGCTTGTGCCACTGAACAGACTCAGAATTAAACAGACTGACTGTCTTGCCTTAAAATATCTGCCCAAATGAACTCTTTCTTCTCAGCCAAGAGCAATCTCTCCTCACTGGTTGTATGTTATATCCATAGCATTAATGGCAGCTACACAAAGCAGTAGAGAGGTATTTTACTTGGAATTCTTGGAACAAATGTTGGGAATTAGTGCTTGCAGCTCATAAATAAAATAGCTTTATTTTATATGCAACTCTATTCATTGGATCAAATGTCTAAAAAACATGTGGAAAAGGTAACTGGTGGCACATACCCAGCTTTCTGGGGGAAAATTCCACTAAGACGAATGACCACATCAAAATCATAGAGGAGAAAAGAAACCAAGAGAGCTAAGAAGTGACAAGAGAGGTTTTTGAAGAAAGTTTGGAGGCAGTTGGAGGATTGATGTGGCTGACAGATAAGGGGGCTGTTCCAGGCAGCAGAAGTAGGCAATGGGGGATGCAATGTTATGAATAATGTTAAAATAATCTGAAGGGACAGCAAAGGGCGTAGTGAGAGTTGAACTGGGAGAGTAAGAAACGTGCTTTGCATCAAAAACAAAGACCCAACTTCCACTGAGCAAACGGGAGCTTCCTGCACGTGTCCAGAAGCTGATTTGCCAGCTACCACTGATGGCAGATCAGTGGGGGAGAAAACACTGCAAAACACAGAATTCTGCTCTGATACTTAGGTTTTTCTGTGTTGCCAAAACTGCGTGGTGTGGATGAAGAGCTGGTGGCCGTGCAAAGGGTGCCCCTGTTTCAGGGTAATCTCACTGCTGGTCATGAGTTGCTGTGTGCAGCTGTGATAGTGGCACATACATTAGAGATCAAGTTCAAAGCCTGGCAAGGAGGATAAAGCAAACAACTGCTCTCTCTCTTCCATCCACGAGTTGGGCAGCAATGAATAAGAATCCCCAGGTGTCAGGCACAAACCAAGTGAGTTGTGGGCTGTTTCTTTTCTTTTCCTTTACATTCTGCATTGCTAATTCCCAATTTCAAGTATCAAAATGCAGGTTCTGGTGCACAGGATGGTATTTTCTTGCCGCTATAGAACTTCTAGTGAACTATTAAACTGCAGCAGCATTTCATCCCTGAGCTGCCCACACAGCAGTGTTGGGTGAAGTGACCTGGAAAGAGAATGTGTATTTTTTTCTTGTTAAATTTATAAAACATCGAGAGGTTTTTTGAGAACTGAAGTGCTACATAAGTGCAGGATCTGATTATTTTGGGAAGGATGCTGTAACAAGCAGTCCTGATGTGTATTAGCTCACCTGAGGGCAAAGTGGACTTCTTAAGGGAAAAGAGTATATGCAGGGAACCTTGGAGTTGATGCTGTGGGCAAAGGTCATGCTGTAAACGACCTGAAATGCCTGAACTGATGATTGTGCTAGATGAAGTGCTAACTCTTGCTGATGCAGGTGCACAGCTGCTCCTGGGGAAACAAGTTTGCTCCCTGCAGAAGACAACAGAACAGTACAGAAGGGTTTTTCCCTTCTGAGACTCTCCCCTCCATCCAGTGCTTAGATGAATTGGTGTGACCAGCAGGTAAACGTGCTCTGTGTGTTTGTTATTCTTGTGTGTCTTTTGCTCTCCTCCCTTCCTGGTTGTTTGCAGCTGGATGTAACATGAAATCCTGGATCACCCTGCCTTCTACTGAGTTTGCCAAGCTGGCTTTAGCCATGTTCGTGCTTGGGTGATGATGCAACAGGGTGGCAGTTCTTGTGCTTTGCCTGAAATCAGGGTTTAGACAGACTCTTTTTCTCTTCAGTGGCACCTTTTTACACTTCAACGCTTTTTTTTTTTTTGATTAGGCCTTTCTTTTCACAGAGAATATTTTGGTTTTAAAGGTGTTGTGTAGCTGGCAGGAACAGAAGGGCATCACCAGCTAGGAGGGGAGAAAATAAATGTTTTTTGGCTCAGAGAGTTGTATCTAGGACCTTTTGAGAAAATTGCACTAATTTCCTTCTAACACCCAAAGCAGTGCACTTCATCTTGACACATAGCTTGAAACAGAGGTGAATAGTACCAGATGTTGACTTGTATTATTATTAATTGTTTGTATTACAACAGCACTTGGTGGCCTGCTTCAAAGTAAGTGGTACTGGCTGTGGCTCAGCCATACCAAATGAGAGCCCAGATGAGCTCTGCTCACCTGCTGAGCAGAGGAGAGGGATGAGGATGACAAGGGACACAGAAATGTCAAGATGTGACTTGCCCCAAGTCATTGGTAGGACTGGGAATAGAAATCAGCTCTCATGAAACTCGACAGAAACAATAGATAGGTGACAGCAGTTTTGGCACTTAATCCCAGTGTAGTGAACTGGTTTATAGGTTTATAAGGTGACTGACCAGTTTGATCCTCTTTAAAGGTTCGATATCTTTAATCTCGGTGTCTTTGAGTTTGTGGGGAAAGCTGGAAATGGAACAGGAAAGTGAAAGTCTCTCGAATTTGTCCTAATCCCACAGGTTACAGTAAATCAGAGGTGGAAGCACATTGCCTATCACGGTGCCATGCATGACTGATCAGCTCTGTCCTTCAAATGCTATTAACTTCAGGCCAGTTAATCTATATTCCTGTATGTTGAACACAAAGCAGTGCTGGCTGAGAGATTAGGGGAGAATTAAGTATTTGTTCTCTAATCCTGAATGTTTATAAATCAGTATTAATTACTTAAGGTGCTTTTAGAGAGTTTACATCCCAGTTTTTATAATAATTTCATGACCCATCATGCTAATAAAAATACTTAGATGCAAGAGAAGAAATAAAATCTGTTGCTGTGAAGTGTAACCGTGCAGATCCTTTTCTTAATGGGGACTAATTGCTGTTATTATGGATTCTGAGAAGCTAAAATTAATAGTGAGGGTAGCCACATCCCACACCACTTTCTGTAAATACGCAGCATGGGTTCAGCCCAGTCTGAGAGAGAGGAGGAAGCTGAACCCAGGCCAGTGGAGCACCCTTGTTTCTAAAAGTAAATATATTCCTTTGGTGCTTGTAAGGATATATGGGAGTTTCGAGGGTGGCATTTGGGGCTGGAGTGGGTTTGGATTTTTTGGGGGAGGGTAGTTGAGTGATAAGCATGGGAATACTGATGAAAAATGAGCATCCTGCAGGGTTTGTCCCTGGGCTGGCAGTGGCATTGCAGGCTGTAATGCAGCAGTGCTGAGAAATGGAGTGTGTGGGGGGGAAACAAAGACAGACGTTTTCTTCAAAGCATCATCTTTCCAGTGATAAGGACAATGGTCTCAAAGCAAAGAAAAGGGGGTTTGACTGGAGCAGGAAATCTTGCACTAAGCATTAGCAGGGCTATTGATTGCCCCAGATTCAGCATTTAATCCTTCCTTTAATCACAAATCAATTCCACTGTGTCTTTGAGGTTTTTAAACTTTTCATCCAAATGCTTCAGACTTGAGAAGAGCAGTGAATGCTGTGCAGGGCTCTGGTGACCTGCAGCCCAGCAGCACCCTGACATTGCTGCCATTGTGGGGCAGCAAAAAAAAAATCTTTGGGGCAAGCGCATCTCTCGGGCCCTGCTCTGATTGTGTCTTTATCTTTGGAGGAAGGAGGCCTTTCTGATACTTTGTCTCCTTAAAGTCCTTAATCAACTTGGAATTTTGCTAGAAAGAGTGTTTGGTTTTCCTTCCTTTGATCTGTGTTTAGCTCAGAGAATGGATTGGCTGACAGGAGTTACACTCCTGCCTGCCTAATGCTCGATATTCTGTATTAGAATCAAGCACTCATTTAGGTTGGAAAAGACCTCTAAGATCATTGAGTCCAACCATTAACTCGGCACTGCCAGGCCCACTGCTAAACCCTGTCCCTAAGCAGCACATCACAGTTTGCATTTTGCCCCAGAGCTCAGCTTTTGGGCCTGCTGAGAAACAACAGGACTGGAAAATATCATCAATGTGTGTGAATGAACATGGTAGGCCACTGGGTCTCCATCAGCTCCGTTTTTGATGCTGCCCCAGCTTTTCCTGGCATTGGGATGCATCCATTGCAATTTACAGGGAAGTGGTATGGTGGAGCCTGAAGAGCAAGAGCCTGAGTCCCTGTGTTTGTGTGTCCTGGTGGCTGCACATCTGCCACCAGCAGAACAGATACAGGTTTTTAGGGTGCAGTGTCTCAGCCTGCTGGTAGCTGCCTTTTAGGATCCTGCTTCCAGTGCATTGCTTAGCTAATATTCATTGCTCACTCACACTGATTGAAATGGAAGGGACTCGGTTGTTCATATATGTCACAGATGCTTTTTAACAGCTAAATAATAATCTCCACAGGAAGGAGAAGACAAAAGAGTCTGAGAGAGGAAAAATTTTGAAAGCTTTAGTGCTTCTTGTTCTTAATTAAATGTAATGTTTTGGGGTATAAATCTGACTGGAACAGCATTACACAAAGAAAGAACCAAAGCTCCAGGCTTCTGAATTAGATTACTTTTTTTTTTAGGCTGCAGCAGTGCCTTAAATGTTAACACAGCACTCAAGGAGTCTCCCTGCCTTCCATCATTCTGCAGCACAAATGCTTTGTGTGATCATTGTACTGTCAGTGTCATCTGCAGCATCATTCAGGCCCACTTTTGTTTATTACCTTCTCATGAAGAGTTTTTAACCACTCTTTTCCACGATGGTGAAATGCCTCAGCCTATCTGCAGAAAGAGGCAGGGAGAAAGGGAATGCAATGGCTGTGGGTGGTAGGAAGTGTTGTTTGGTTGGGGTTTTATTGCCATGGTTGGCAATAGCACATTACTTGCAAGCAGGATGGCCACTGCTGAGTTAGAGTTGCCCTATTGTAATAAAGCCCCCCAAATATTACACTGCTTCATGCCATCGTGTTGGTGTTTATACTTCATCTATTTGGTGAATAATTTGTCATCTGCTTTTAATATGTCCCTCTAGTCTCTGACACCACAGTGGCAGGTGTCTTGTTTACTGGGCAAACAGTGGTGTTCCTAGTAAAATTATTTTGGAGCATCACACATAACAGGAGAGTTACAGGGGCTGGGGGGACTTTCCCAAGTGACTGCTTTAGCTGGTTGCAGAGCTGAAATTTGGACCCTCAGTTACAAAGCAAAATCCTAGCTGATGATCCACATTCTGTCATTATCAAAGTCCTTACTGGGACTGCAGTATTACTGTTGGTTTACCTCTTTTCTGGCTTAGTTTTAAAGATTAACATCTCTGTCTTGCTTCAGGCTATGAAATGTCAGCCTTGACATCACTGAACATGTCCCAGCGTTTTCTCATTTTCCACTTTTCTGACAATTGTGTCTGGACTTGCCATATCACAGTGGCTGGCCCAGGGGACACCTCACTGTAGTGCATCCAAGCTGGGAGTGAATTTGTTTGGACATGGGGAGGTTGTTCTGTAGTTGGTGTGGGATTTTTTTCTATCCTGTTGCAGGTTTTATATCCAGCAAATAATTTTCTACATGCTAATGCTCCCATTAGCTGTTGCTTGCTCAATCCCTGAACCCTGGAGGTGATTCTTTTAGTCTAATCCCAAGTCAGGTCCAACATCACTCTTGGTCATGACTGTAATGAGTTTGGTACTGTCTAGTCCTGAGTGTTCCTGCCAGCACAGCTCACCTAACAAGGGTAATTTTAAGAAATACCAAATTGACCCTAAATATTCTCTTGTAGGTCAAGGCTTTTCATTCATTAATGATTTGTCCTCTTCCTCCTGAGAAAGAGGGCTCTGAGGACAAGCTATCCCCAACACAAAAATAAACACGCAAGATGGAAAAGAAACCATCTTTAGCAATTAACAATAGAAAGAATGTAAAAGGTGATGAATGGTGCAAGGTCTAAAAGGCTGTTTTTCTGCTGCTGAATTATTCTGCTAGCATGTGGCACTGTGGGAGAAGCAATGTGATATATGAAAATAAAAACATTGACTATCGGAGCTGGAGACTTCACTTCTGAAGCAGAAAGCTAAGGGCGCCAAATCCTGTTAAATTTTAATGAGATTTTAGATACAACTCCTTGTGTGTCACTGCTTGAAAAACAACACTTGAGACTGATAACAGCAGAGAGCCTGTGAGTTAACACCTGCAGCCCAGCATGTGGCTTTCGGAGCTGAAATATCAGCCCCTCTGGAAGTGCTTTGGTCGGGAGTGGTGGGAAGCAATTCCTTTGGCTGAGCCATCAAAAGTGCTGTGCAGTTGGTTTTGTCTGAGCTTACAGGATGTGTGGGGCCTGTCACCACAAGAAGGGGAGGACTGGCAGAGTTGCTCTCCTCCTCCAGCCGCCTCTCTCTTCCAGCCCTGGAGCAAAGTGGGAAGGAGGCATGGAGCCCTAGTTGTATGTAAACAAAAGTGAAGCTTGGGGTGTTTCTACTACTGTAATCATAACTTGGCCAATAGGTAACATTTCAGGTTTTGGTCTTGTTTATGGGAGGTGGAGAGGTGTGATCATACCTCCTTTTCCTTTTTGGGAATGTTTTCTTAACAGGATACTATTTTTGCACCAGGCCCGCCTCTCGTTCTGGTGGTTGCAAGAAGTGAAGTGTTCCTCCAGTCTTCAGGTATAGCAAGTAGCATGATAAGAATGATATCATCATTCAAGGGAATGAGATTTGTGAAAACACCTCTCTTTTTAATAGGTTTTGCAAGTGAGCTTTCATGAAGACTGAGAGAAAGAAGGGGGATAAGAAAGCTAAACTATCTCAAAACATGACTTTAAAGGCTTTAAAGCACCAATACTTACTAATTCCTTTGGCACGTATTAGAATAATATAAATCCTGATAAACTGAATTGGTATTAGTTCAGATATCATAAGTACTTCTACAGGCATTCAGCTATAATTTAGCATCAATTAACTAGACCATTATTTAAAAGTGTTATTTTAATACATTAAATTTCCCAGTGTGTCCTCAGGCAGTTGCTAGAGCTGCTGTGAGCTTCTCTTATCACTCTTCATTTTTATTTCTAGCTGTCTCCCCTGCCAGCCTTTCCTTGACAGTGTGTGTTTCCCACAGCCACAGGACTCCTCAGGGTGGTTGACAGGGCGATCTCACATTCTGCTTAACCTAATTTAGTTGCAGGAAGCTGCTGCGAGGGACAGTCCTGCCTCTTTCCACAGTCCCTCCCAGTATTCTTTTTCCTTCCTTGTGGACATCTAACACTTCCAGAGGTAGGATTTTGAAACTTAGGAGAGCAATTTTTTGTCAGTTTTGTGACCTTGAAGATATCCTGTGGACCACATAGTGCTGATCGGTGCTGTGCCATGCTACAGGTTGTGTAGCCAGCCTCTGGGAATGTGGGATTTGCTCCTGTCCCCACTTGGCACTGTGTGGAGATGCTCACTGGGATGCTGGCAGCTCTGTAGCCATGTGAGCACCCTGCCGTAAGGGACTGTGTGGCCTTGTCACAGTGCTGTGACAAAACAGCTGCTTGTTCAGGAGCTGGCAGGGGAACGCCTGTGCCTCCAACTGCAAAACAGACACAGTATTTGCTCATTTTATCTCCCTGTTCTTGGGGAATGCCCTGAAAACAGCTTCTGCCTCCAAAGAGTGACTCTTCCAGTGTAGGTGGAAAATGCCCAGTACAGCAAAGCATTTCTGTAGTACAAATCAATACTGAGAGTCTGATACTAGAGAGTGGAACAACCTTTTCCCCCATGTAATGTGTAAGAACTAACTTGCTCTCGCCTGTGGAGTAGGAGTAGTCCACTGTTTTGCATGAAGGAGTTTGGGAAATGTTAGTAGGTGTTTTCATCTCAAGAAGAAATAGCTGCTGCCTTGCTGTTTCCCCTCAGGGTGTTAAGGGCCCTCTCAGCTCGTGTGGGTGAGTGGGGGCCGGGATGTGCTGCTGAGGGCAGAGAGCCCTGCAGGCGCCTGCTCTGGCACTTGGATCCGTTTTCATGGGGCTCCTGACGCTTCCTAAGGAGCCTGGTGAACAACTCCTGCCTCCCCCGGCAGCTCCCACCCAGTGAGCTGTATTTCAACTCCAATGCAGCATGTCAGGACAGGCAACATTTGTAAAAGGTGCTGTTAACAAATGCTTTCTCTAACCTCGGTCTCCAGTTTGCTATTCCCCTTCACTCCCTCTGGAAGACAAATCTGTGTATCCTCTGCCAATGACCTGAAGGGTCTACATTAATGCCTGCAGAAGGCAGGGAAATGGCTCTCTGGAAGCAGCAGCCTTTGGGTCTGGCTCTTTCCCATGGGGACAAACTTCTCTCTGTCTTGCTTGTCTGTAGCCTTGTCTGTAGTGTTTCTACTTGCATTGTTCTGTCATGATACAGAGACACTTATTTTGGACTTGAAGAGTTTTATATCTCTTCCCCCAGCTTTATGATCTTTGCAGTCTTCTCTCCTCTCTGTGGGTGTGCCAGCCAAAGGCCGTAAGCGAGGCCAGGCTGGCAGGGGGAGGAAATGCCTCCTGTTAAAACCCGCTGATAAAGCAAGACAATCTCGATCCTAGCCCCTTCCTTGGGTAGAAAGCTCCTCCAACACCCTCAGTGTTACTGCAGTTGCTGCAGTAAGCAGTTTTTCTGCAGACCAACAGAGGCTTGAATGAGAGCAGCGCATGGCAAATGGGCAAATTCAAAATTGCTGGAGCGTGTGGTGATCGCTACCAAAACCTCCTGAGCTCGGTAGAACCACCGAAGTCGCTGAATTCAGACATGCCTTGTGCTGCAGTATGTTTTAGTTGTTGTACCAGATGCTTTTGAGAGACTTGTGTGGATTCAGGCAAACAACTGAAGAACTGTGAGGTCGCTTGCGGGGCATGAAAATACCCATTTACTAATGGGAGAACATTTATCACCAAACAGCCACACTTACTCATCTCAGTAGTAAACCTTGCAGGAGAGGAATGAAACAAATCTGTAAAATAAAATTTATAACTCCAATAAGTCTCTGATTTTTAGTTACAGTAAAAATGATAGGATTTATGTCACAGTAGGATTTTCCCCCCACACTCCCCAGTTTCCTCCTTCATCCCAGATACACAGGCAGTAATTGTGGTTCTCCCTCTTCCTCCTCCTCCTGTTCCACAAGCACTTTTCTCTTAAACAAGATCAGAGTAAGTAGCATTTTTAATCTGTACTTAGCTTAATTTATGGCTTCAGTTTGAGACTTTAAGGAAGACCTATGGCCATGAAGTTCGTCATTTTCTATCAGTCTGATAATGATACCTTTCCCTATGGTGTATTCCTGCATTTAGTTATGTTTCACTTAGGGCCAATGTTATGGTTTTTATATGTTATATTTTTTCCTTTCCAAGCAATCAGAATTCTTTAAAGTATTTTGCAAGTCTTCTTTAACGAAGTGGAGATGATTGGTGCATCTTGGTGGTTTTGTTCTCTTTTCCACCCTCTGTCTGTCCCTGTAAAAGAATGTCAGTTCTGTTGGACACTGGTTAACCTCAGGGCTGTTTGTCAAGCTGGGACTTTGATTTGCCATCTGGCTGATGCATTTGACTGTGCTTTCTGCACAGTGATGTGGCCTCAGATGCCTTAAAAATTATGGCTTTTTGTGTTGTTTTGCATAGATATCTAATCACTCATTTAGTAATTAAACCCCTATGTGCAATGCAATGTGTTTTCTTTATGCACTTCCCCTTGGCTTTCAAACAAGCTTCTGTAATGTGTTTGCTGAAGTATTTTAAGTTTCTTTTTGTAGCCCAGCAATGTCCCCTGTCAGTAGTGTCATCCCTGCCTCTGGGGTTACTCCTCTCGGGTTTGTGTAGCTGGAGCAGGCTGACACCACACTTTTTGAAGATTTCATCACAGTGAGAACAGTCATTGCTTTCCATCTTTTTGTCTTTATGAACATCAAAGAGCTGCAAGTCCCAGCAAGTGAGGTCCCGGGGAATGAGGTTTGGTGCAAGGTTCTCATAAAGCCAAATTGGCAAGTCTGGTTGGTTTTCCTTTGTGACTTGTATCAGGAGTCTTCTTTGGTCATCCAACCTGAGCAGCCACTGTTGTTTGGCTGACTCCTTTGGGCCCAGCTGCCTCTGTGCTTCTTGCTGGTGCCTGGAGGTGCTAAAGCAGGAGCTGCCAATATAGCTCCTGCCTTCTGAGGATAGAAAATTCATATAGTCAAAGCCTGGGAGCTTACATTAGTGCTGAGATCCCCTGTGACAGCCACTACCCTGACTATAACCATTGGTTATGGCTTTCAGAAATCCTGAAGTAGCTCAAGTCATCAAGAGGTCAAACCCTGGCATTTATGAGGGCACCATGTGTGAGAAAATCAGTGTCTTGTATAAATATGTCACTACCTAAGGCACAGGGTGCAGAATTAAGGGATTTCCTGGTTTTATTGTTTGAAAGTGGAATTGATCTTTTATTCAGTTTCTGATAATGTGCAGTCAGTTGAGATGTTATTTATTTATTTTGACATTGGGCACAGGCTATGCTGTAATGCTCCCTGGAGACATTCAGCTGTCTCTTTTGTTCTGCTCAGCTTTGGATATTGCTGTGGTTTCTGAGTACCTTCCAACCACGTGTTAAGCAATATGACTTAGCATATGTCTCATTTAATGTCTTCTCCGGTCCTATGGGATGAAACAGGTTTGGATAGATTTTGCTAGTTAAGGGTTTTTTTTTTTTAAATTTCTCATTTTTAATAAGCTACAGATGTAGCCATTTAAAGCCAGTAAAATTTGACCAGATGCCTCAACAATGTCAATCTTAGCAATTCTCCAAATGCACAGCAGTTCCTAAGGGTTAATCCCGAGGTATGTGGAGTGTCCGCAACTCCTTAACTTCAAGAACAGGCAGTGGTTGCTTGACAACTCTCAAATTCAGTTCCCAAACTTTACACCACCCCACACCACACATGCTGAGATACTTACATTATGCAACATGCTTGATATGTAAAACTCATATTGTTCTGGGGGTTTGTTACAGTTCATTGAGGTGAAACCAGCTGTGAATTTGTACCTTTGAAGGACTGATGAGGATGCCCTATTCTATTCATCAAATCTATTAGTGTTGCACTTTCCTGGTTTTGTAAATGATGCTGTAACAAGGACTTCACCTTGAAAATGCTTGGGAAGAGGAGCAGTGTTGTGGTCCTGTATGTGTCTCAGTTCAGCTGTATGATTATGTTGTCTTATTTACAACAGCCCAACAGCTTTCAAAGTTCAGCTGTTAGAGCTTTTGCAAACAGAAAGAGACATAAACTCTGCCCAGCCCAGTGAATGATGTTTTCCTTCAGCCTTTTGTAGTAGAGATTGCAGAGTTTAAAGTTATGTTTCAACTGCTTACATTACAGTGTCAAGATAGATGGTATCAGGAGAAAATAGTCTCTTCCTGATAAAATTTGCTGCCTCATTGATACTCAGCTTGAAGTAGATGATTACAGGGAACTGTGCAGGTCTCCACTTTGTGTTTGAACATGCTTGTAATCAGATGTCTGCGTTGAGGGAGAGATCTTGAGTGGGTGCATGTCGCTCCACCTCTTGTTGGCTATTGCAATGTGGTGGGTTGCAACTTGTTAATTTAAATAAGATCACTGAGATCTTGGCTCTCTGTGGTTGTTCTTGCATCACCTGAGTATAATCCCTGTTACAGAGTCAACATCACTGCCGTGTTCTTCTCTCAGAGCACCCCTGGAGTCATTCATTCATCTGTTATTACTGAGGAAATATGTGGTGGTTTCCCCCAGCTCACCTCCCAGTCAGCTCCTGGGAATCGGCTGGTTCCTGCCAGCTGCAGGCAGGGTGGGCAGCTGGGAGGGGGCTGGGAGGATGGAGAGATGTCCAAGAGAACAGCAGGGGCGTGCAGGGTGCTGGGATGAAAGTGGGGGGTCATCAGGCAAGGCTCTTAGTCGAGGACTTGCTTGGTGTCACTGAAGGAAGGGGATTTGATAAGAAACAAGCAGGGTAGGACAACACTAATGATGATGGCCAGATGCAGCGCAGTGATGAGGAGCCAGTTTATGTGTTGGTTATGATGCAAAGCCATGAATGTTTTCTCTGGGCTGCGTAGCTATGTAAACAGACTGCAAGGTTTTTCTAGAGGCAGCTTAGTTCCAGTGTGTGTTTGGTGCTTACTCATGGAGCGCTCCAGGATGATGCTGAATTTCAATCAGCCACAGTGGTTTTCCCTCTGGTTTGTGCACTAGATGGGGGTCATGATGTGAAGGCCCTGAAGATGACAACTGATGCTTAGGGGGGTCTGGAGAGCCACTAGATCTACACCTGCTGGAGAACTGCTCTGAGCCCATCACTTACAGAATTTAACTGAAAACTGAGCTGTGGTGTGGGGAAATGCTCTTCACTCACTTTACAGAAATGAAGTACAGACAAGACTCTGTAGGGGAAGGTTTTATAATTAAATATCTAGGACTTAGCTTCTGCTGTCTTTACACAGATTAATTTATGTTTTGAAAATCTCAAATGACTTGCAGCTATTAGGTAGAGCTCCCTTCCCTGGAGCTCTGACTTTCTGTCCTTCAGGTATCTCCTTAAATGCATCAGTAAGTCTGCTAAACAGACACTACGTGTGGGACTGTCCAGCCACTGAGAGCTCTGTGTTTTGATCTCTCTAAATGTCTGGGAGAGCTCACCAGAATAGGAACTGTAATGGCTTCACTACAGTTTTAAGGGAAAAATTCCTCTCTGCACATCCTATAAAAGCATTTGGAAACACTTGCTGTTGAGAATGGAAGTGCAGGAGGGAGGAGAGTAACTAATTAATCATCTAGGTGCCTGGGAGACCAGCACTGACACAAAACTGTCCCAGGCGTGGGAGCAACTTGCAGCACCCCCTTGGGGACTGTTGGTACCAGTTTCCCATGTACCAACAGTGCTGTTCCCATCAGTGCTGTTAGCTGTGCACGTGCTGGAGGGCTGCAGAAGCTGTGCATTTCACGGTAAGTCATTCAGTCATGGGTATCCTTTCTTTTCAGTGTGTTTTAATGGCTCAAACCCAGGCATCTTCTATTTGAGATATGCTTGGCTTTGCAAGGCGTACGCTGGAAGTTGGCTCAGTTGGGTATTGTTTGCTATATGGGTATGGTGAAGGAGGCTGTATCTTTATTATTCCAAAGTATATGTTCTTCATGTACTTCAACTAGTTTTAATGGCTTATTGTTTTTTCTCCTCCCTTTCGGTTTGGAATTCTAATTTAGAGGGTATGAAAAGATATCACTTCAGATATAATTGGAACGTACTTTGTTTTGGAGAGGTCGTGAAGTGCTGTTTCCTGCAATGGCAATACTGTTATTAGGCAAAATTCCTGCTGCAAGTACCTTGTTAGGGAGGTCCTTCTCATCAGAGTAAAGAGCAGTCAGGAAAAGTCGTTGGGTTTTACATAAAGTGGGAATACCCACGTTCCTGGAGGCTGTCAGAGCTCGAGGCACACAGAGCAGTCCAGACTTACACTTGTGCTTCTCTGTGCAGCTGATAGCCTTGTCACAGCCGTGCTGTGGCTGGGATCTGAGCGGGAAATTCTTGCACTCTGCTGCTGTACATAGATCCCAGCACCGATAACTCATGAGGTTTCATTACAAGCCTGATGATAGGGAGCATTTGGTTGCCAAGAGTGGGGCTTTGTGAGAAGTTTGACTCCAATTAAAAAAACACAACCTCACACAATAGAAAACATAACCTCTTCATGATAAAGAGGAAGAGATAAAAGATACAACCCAAAGCATTAAACTCTGGAAGGCACATACGAGGGGCATGTATATAACCATACAATGTTTGGGTTGTTTTTCAGTAATTTTTTAAAATGTTGTGGTTGGGTGCTCTAGTTGTTTTCAGGATCTAGAGGAAGGGGCTCTATTTTTTGAATTTTGTTGTTTGTTTTTTTTTTTTTTCTTGGGATCAGCCCTTCTGAAATAGCTGACTACATAAAGACAGGTCTCAGTGGTTTCCACTGGACTCATTCTCATTCCAGGAAAACAGCTGAGGAATGAACAGAACTAAGCAGAAGAACAGGGTTCAACCTGCTGGATTCAGGCTTTTGCTCAGGTGCCCTTTGCCTCCTGCCCTCCTCAGGGATGTGGTTTAGTGGTGAACAGGGTGCTGCTGGGTTAACAGTTGGAGTTGATGACCTTAGAGGTCTTTTCCAACCCTAACAATTCTATGATTCTGTGTCAGATGCTGGTACTGTAAGTCACCTGAGAGATGACAGGTCAGTGTGATGGCCATGCCATTTCCCTTCAAGCAGAAATGTGTCACCATGGCCATTGAACTATGCAGGCATGTGGCCATTGTCTTTCCTGAGAGGAACTCATTCCACAGGGTGAGGGGCAGCTGGTCAATGCTGTTTGTACTCATTTCTGTTAGTCCTGCCCGATTTCTCTGCAAGACCTAGTCTGAAACAAGGGCAGTTTGGTGTCCTTTTGAAAAATTGGCTAAAAACATTCCCCTATGGCATCTCTTGTTGATTGTCTCTATTTACTGAATAGAGAAATTCTCATTGTATTCCTTTGGTTTTGATCACTGCAATCAAGTGAGGATAATTTTAAAAAGAAAGAGCAGTGTTACACACTGCTGAACAAATAATGAGACTGCTACATGGGAATAATGGGTGGTAGAAGAGAAAAATTTTTGAAAAAAATGGACTCGGGAACTAAGTAAATTTCATGAAAGCTATCTTTCAGAACTCTCTGACACAGCTTTAAATAAAAGTCTTCATCTGGCATATGAAGTAAGCAAGAGTTTAATGTAAAAGCCCATATAGAAATTGAATTGGACTTTCAGAGCTTAGACATGACATTGTTCCTTCATTCATCCAGACTTCCTCTTATTTCTGTGTGATCTTACTGTGAACACTGCTGAAGTGGGATCTGCCCACACAGCATATTGCAGCTTCAGTGCCGAAGGCAGTATCAGCATCCATCCACTTTCATATCTGAATTTGGTTGAAGGGTGGGGGAATCCCTTCCCTTTTGGAGAGCAGATGTCAGTCTCCCACTCTCCTGCAGCTCCCAGAAGTGAACTCTGCCTGGCTCGTGCTGCAGTACAACATGAAGGAAAGGATTTCCCCTGCAAGCACAGGGTGATAAATAAACGTAAGACCTTAAACAAACTCTCTTGAACAGCATTAGCCAGATTTCTGCTCACTGGTTAACAAATGCCACATCAGGTTTCTCTGTCTCCTCTCATGTTTTACACTCAGTTACAACACCTTTGAAATGAGTGCTTTGGTCAAGAGCAGCCCACGCTTCTGTCTTCAGCTGAAGAGCAGGATTTGGCAGAGTGTGTGCAGGGCACAGACTGAGGCCAATGTTCTTACTGATACAGAAGCTAAGGAGGTGGGGGGACAATTTGAGCAGTTGGTAGTGCACTGCTGGGGCGCTGTGTAAGAGCCTGGAAGCTGGAGAGGAGGAGCAAGGATTATTGGTGCTGAGCAGAGACATAGTGGTGGCCTTTTTCAAGTGCTTTGCTTCAGATTACCTGGCACCCACACGACACTACTGGGAGAGCAGTGGATTTTCAACCACTGCTGTTTGGTGAGGTGTATGTGCTCTCCTGGGGAGTGGGTTGTACTTGGGAAGAAGGGCAACCTTTATAAATGAGGAGAGTGAGCAGGCTGCAGGCCAGGATAAATAATTTGAGTGCTGGTCACCTGCCTCACCAGTCATCTTCCTCTGCAGCCTGACTGGTCCCAGCGCTGGGCCAGTGCCTCCCTCTTGCTACAGGGACTGCAGGTACCTCCTGATACCAGCCCTGGAGAGCCAGCAGTTCAGGGCAAACTCAGCTCCCAGCAATGGCTCTGTCCCAGAGACCACCCTCCATGGGGTCCCGCGGGAGGGGAAGGGGTGATGGGAGTGAGTGGGAGCAGATGAGCAGCCTGGACAGGCAGCAGTGACAACTAGGACACGGGTGGAGGAGTCCTGGGACACACAAATGACATAAATGTGTCCTAGCACTGGTTGTGCTGTCATGTGGCTGTGAACTGTAACATGTGGTACTCCCTGATGGGTGTGTTGGTAATCTGGGAACCACTGGCTTGTTTGATAATCTCAGCTACCCTCCAGAGAGGACTGTCTTTGGATGAGAGCAGACACTGAGTCAGTGGGTGGCCCCACTGGCACGTGGAGCTCGGAGCTCAAACCAGGCAGCAAATTTGTGATGGGTGCTGACCTCCAACATGTCAAGAGAACAGAAACTTCTGACTTAAGGTGTTGCTATGATGGCTTTGCTTGGAACGTCATGCTACAACCCTACAAGCTTAATTTCGGTTTTGGCCATTCATAAAGGGTTGCCATGAACTGTGTCTGGAATACAGCATGATCACACTCACTGCTGTTGTGGTGGTTGTGGGTGGCAGCAGTGCTGGGAACTCCTCACTGAGATCCTCACTGGGAGTCCCCTGGCCCTGTTCATCCCCTGGATCTGGCACTGGTGAGATTCCTGAAGCGGAGCTGAGCTGCGGCACTGCTTGGTTCTGCCTCACCTGCTCTGCCAGGCTCACTTCATGTGCCCTTGTGCTTCCCCCCAAAGCCAGCCAGCACTGTGCCTTCATTGTGCAGGTCTGCCAGGGAAAGTCTGTCCCGTTTTCTGTGGGAGGGGGAAGGGAGAAAAGGGGGTTTATACTCCTTTGCTGGGTGGACAAATGCAGCCTGATGAAAGAAGCCATGTCCCCACTGCCCAGAGTCAACCTGTGGGAGCACTGCCCAGCACAGGTGGTGAGAGGCTCCCAAGTCTCCTGTGCTTGTCCTCACAAAAACCCTGCCATACCAGCACTTTGGGAGACTTAAGGCTCCACCAGCCCTGATAGGATTTATAAGCTCTTTTGTGGGTGCAAAATTCCAGATGGCCGCGTATCGTAACTACGCCAGGAATGGTGAAGCGTTTTCTGGAATCGCCTTTGGCTCCAGTGTCGAATGGAAAACCCTCAGAGTGCTGTGGGCTAGTTCAAAAAGACAGGGTTAAGCGTGTGGCAGACAGGCATCACTCCCAGTGGGATCCTCATGCAGGGACTCCGCTGGCCCAGGCAGGTTTAACCCTTCCCTCCCAAGGGGCCGGCTGCATCTCAGAAGACAAACTGTCTGCCCTGCAAAATCAAAAGGCAGAATTCATACCTGCAGGGTTTGGGGGTGAGGTTGGGTTTCCCCCCGCCCTTGTGACAAATCGTGCCCTGGAGTGGTGAGGTTCTGTGTCTGCTGGGCTGAAATTACCTGTGATCTTAATGACTTGAAGTTTTAAAAATTAAGCAGCAATTGATGTGGCAGATGTAGTTTCTTCAAATAAGAGATGATGAAAAGTAAAGAAGGATGAATAGATTATTGTTTTTATTAAAGGTATTACGGAGGAATAAATTCTTCTCATGAACAGGCTTTCTTTGCTTATTCCCATCCTCCCAATAAATTATTGCCACAGTGTCAGTTAATACTGTTTGGGGATCTTGCTCAGGAATGTTTTAGATTAGAAGAAAAAAAATTCATACTGCAAAACAAACTGTCTCTGCGATCGCCATAAAGGTTACTGTAGTTTAGAGAAAGTAAAATATTTACCATCTGATTCACATAATAGGTAAGATAAAGATTGAATGCTGAGGTGGGGAGAAAAGCCCGGGGGCACAAGCCACTCCTACCAATACCAGCCGGGATTAATGAATGGCTTTCACTCCTACTCGGTTTACTTTGCTTTGTACTTGAAAGTCTTTGCTGCTTTAACTTCAGACTATAATTAGATTGACTGGAAAACTGAATTATGTGCAAAGAACTGCTCAGATCACAAATGAGGTGGATGAGCTTTATTTGTCCACCCTAAGCATGTGTCACCTTCAACAAGCAACAAAATAATTCCAGCATTTAATAAAATAAGAGAAAGACGTGTCTTTGGAAGTTGAGCATAAAGACAGCAATATTAGTCTAGAGAAGGACAGAGTGTCGTGGCTTCTTCAGTGTGAAAATCCTAAATGAATGGCTTTGATAAGAGTACTTAAGTGGCAGCATGATTCAAAGAAGTGTCTTTACCTACCTGAAGCTAGAGCTATGGGGATGAATAGATTTCATTGAACATTGTTCTTTGAACTTAATTAAGCATCAGAAACCCCACTTCCTAGGCTTGTAAGAACAGCAGTTTTGATGATCATCTCTGTTTTCTTTTAATATGCGTATTTTTTCCGTGTCACCTTTATATTTGATTAAATTCTCTCATAGTTTTAGTGCAGAGTGTGATAATGCTGGTAGATGAATGTGTAGGGTCTGAGCAGCCCTGGCTCTGGTGCTGTCAGTAAAGGCATCTGATGTTGCTCAGCAGTTCAGAAAGGTGGACCTGTAATGTGAGTATTTTGGAAGCTTGGGAGACACCTCTAGACACCAAACCGTAGTGCTGAACTCCCACAGGCTCTGGGAAAGGATGGAGTTTGAGGTAGCTGAACTAAATATCCAGAGCAGTCTATCTCACAAACCATGTTCCCTAGGGAAGCCTTGCCCACAACTAATCCAATTTCTGTTGGAAATGAGCTTGAGTCAGCTGCAGAGCTGTAGCCTGCCCTGGCTTTTCTCTGACAGCAAATGGGATGGGGACCACCAACCTTTTAAGCCCACACTGCATGTTTGCTGTCCCCTCTGCCAGCACCACAGCTGGTAGGAATGAGTGAGAAACGATTTACTGAAAAAAACCCAACTTTTTTTGCAGTGTAAGTTGTCAAAGAAGAAGCTGAAAAATAGGTTTTATCCATTGTTTTCCTGTGTGGTGGGGAAGCTGGAGGCAGGTCCTGGTGCTGATCCTCTGGTGTCCATCTGTGTGCAGCCTCCTGTTGGCAGCAGTGCAATGCCAGCACAACTGTGGACTTGGGCTGAGGCCTCTGACAAGGTCTGAAAAATAAGGGCAGGAATTTTACAACTGAATAAAATGTGAGGTCTATAAATTTAACGGGGCTTGCATTTTGAATTACAATGGAATAAATTTTCCTCTTAAAAGGAGAAATTGTCTCACTTGTGACTTTCTCCAGTGTTTTACAAGGTTATGAAGGAAACTTCTGAGCATGTTTTGGCAGTTCACATTCTGTGGTCTCTATTCAGAAGACATTTTTTAATTTCCCTCTACAGTTAAGTTTCTCTTGAGGCATCTCCCCTGGCTACCTCTTTGTGTTAAACACCTAGAAAGTTGGCAGCGTCCTTAAAACTTCAAATGCATTTGTAGCAGAGGCTCATGTTGGGACTGATGACTGTGATCAGATGTGAAACTGAGTTTGACTGACTTCTCTTGAGATCTGCTTGCCTTCAGTTGCAGTGAGACAAGTTGTCCTCCAAAGAATCCTTTTGAAGAATTTCTCTTGCATGTTCAGATGAGGTACCTGCAGGAGGAAGAATTAGTTTGGTGGCTGGAAGCCTGAAGTTAGCAGACATATCGTATGTCACTGTGATTTTTTTAATAAAATGGGAATGGAATGCAGGGTCAGAATTACCTCATGTGCTTTAACTTTGAAGTTAATGCTTTTTTTTTTTGGCTGCCACCACAAGTGCCCTTTTAATGAACTAACTGGAGGTGATACTGGCACGCACATGCTCCCCAGCCAAAGGCAGCTTTAGTGCTGTGTCCAGAGTGGGGACCATGGAACCCAAGGTAAGTGGGCTGTGGCTCCCTAAGCAAACCCCCAGCCTGGCCTTTGAGGGAAGACTGTAGGCATTGTGGATGTCTGTACTGAACAAAGTGGCAATGATGGTGTGTTTTGTAGCCCAGGAAGCACTGGCCGCTCCTGTCCTCCAGTGTGGAGGAGCAGGACATCACATGCAGAGTAAGTGCACTGTTCCAGGAGCTGCCACCACTGGTGAGCCTCCCCACAGCAGGAGTTATGAATAACCCCATTCACTTCTCCTGCTCTTGGGCTCGGCATTTCCTATTCTCTTTTGGTCTGAGTTCAAATATCACAGGTCAACATAAGTTCATGTTACTATTTTACCACAAAAGTGTTATATGGTTATTGAAAAATAATAAGAAGTACAGGAGAATAAGGTTCTTTTTAATACCTGGTTTCCTTCAAGGAGGCATCAGTTATTCTCAGAATGTCTCTGGTGAGTCTATGGCAATAGTCCTGGTCAGTATGCTCTTACCCGCTTTTATAAATCTTCTAGTCACTATGCTTGCTAAGCTTTCCCACAATGTTAGTTTTTAGGCTCTGCTTGATTTATTTTTGTTCCTTTTTTATTTATTTTTTCCATCTTGTTTGCACTCTCTCCCATTTCTGTGTTAAAGCAGGAACAGTGAAATTCTCATACAGCCCTGGAAATAAAATTTTGGTCCCTTATGAACTGCAGTGAAGTTGAAGGAATTAAAATAAATGTGAAGAACAAACACCTGTTTTCTGAGGAGGCAGTAGAAGTTTGTTTCTCCTTCCTCTAAATCCAGTGACATTGGGTGCCTATGTAAATACTGGACTGTTATGCCTATGGAATGTGCTTAGCGTTAATGACTGAGGGGCAAACCTCAAGATCCATATGTTTCTGGTCTGCCTTCAGCCACAAAATCTGCTTCACTTAAAGACACCCCACCTTGTTCCCCACCCAGCTGTGGTAGGAAACCTCAGTCCCTTGCCTAAACACGAGTGGCATTGTGTGGCTTCTTTTGAGACCACACTGCAAAGAGGGGTAATTGTGCAGAGAAGGGCCAAGCTCAAGTAATAAAGTGCTTGTAGAGAAATGGGCTGAGTGCTCCATCCTACTGCACCACCTGGCACTGTGGACCTGACCTATGACTGGGTTTTTCTAGCAACAATTAGTCACTTTCCCATAAACAACTGAAGTAGTGCAGGAGACTTGATGAAAACAGAAAGGAATAATAGTCAGTGGGGAAAAAAGCCAAAGACCAAGAACTGAAAGGGGCACTAGGGGAGTGCTGGAGAGAACAGGAAAGATATGAAAGGAAGAAGAGAAAATGAAAGCAAGATTGCAAGGAACAAAGAGATGGGTAAAAGACAGAAGTAGGAAAGGAGGAAAAGGTGTGAACAGGAAAGTGTAAGAGTAAAATTATAGAAAGGAAAGCAGAGAGATGGTCAGAGACCTTACTTCACAGGTGCAGTGTACCCAGTGTGTGGTACTGTACAAGTAACAAGTCCAGTAAGGCAGGCGGTCAGGTTTTGGTTTCCTGCACATATGTGTTGGTTGACAGCAGTGCCCATGGGTGGGACCCTCGGGGCTGCCTCACCAGGTAATGTGTGTTGTGGGAGATGAGCAGCACACAAACCAGAGTCTGTGCTGTGAGTGTTCTGAGGGCTTTTAGCACCAGCTGTGTTGACCTGTCTCAAGATGCCCACCAGCATTGGCTGCCCTTTTGAGGTGCTCCTGTGTACATCTCTCAGTCTCAGCTGGAAGGAGTCCCCTTCCTGTGCCGTGTGACTGCCATAACCTCACCAGCCAAAGCACAGCAGGTGGGGGTGAAGGGGAGATCACCTCTGAAAGCCTTTTTCATTAGCTCAGTTGGACTAAGCAACTGGAATAAAGCCTGCAGATTTAGCTTCATTTACGTAACTCAGTAAATGTGGGACAGACTTCAGGACCCTGAGTGTGCTGAGCTGACATGCTGTTTGGTACCTACACCAGTGCATTAATACAGACTAGGTGGGGGTTTTTCCCCTTTTGGGAATGGATTGGTGTACATCTACCCCCTAACATCTCCAGATGCATTGCCTACTCTCCCACTCATCAGTCTGACACAGGCTTATCTTAGGAACTAAGTGTGTGAAAACAAACCAACAAATAACACTATTGTGTAAAAAATTGTCTGGAACAAAGGTTTGTTTTTATTTCTGTGGGTGTGGAGCTAGGGATCAGAGGCAACAATATTCCCTGTTATTTAAGATTATTCATTTTGAGAATTTCCCTAGTTCAACTTGGTTTCTAGTCCTTGAAGGTCAGTGTTATTATTTTTCCATGGGTTTTTTTGAATTATATGAGTAAGAAGCTAAGGGCCAATATCATGTGTTGGGTTTGTCCAGGTCTCTGCCAAACTCATTTCCTGTCCTGGTCATGACTTCCTTTTTTTTAAGCTTATTTCAAGTCAGGTCACACAGCCCTGTCTCATTTCTTTCTGATGGGCTGGAATAAATCTCTCCCAGACTGAGAGGTATAATGACTGCACCCAGCTCGCTCATCACCTCTGCCTGACTAGCTCTGTAATCATGTGGGACAGCAGATCTCCAGGGAATATTGGATATTTGCTTCCTGGGTTCCCAGTGTGTTGGTGGTAAGAGACTGCATTTAAAACTGCCCTCTCAGGCTTCATGTCCCATTTCCTGCCAAAGTGCCCTTCTCCCAGGTTTATGAGCCTCTGCTGGGTGTGAGGTGTTTGCTTAGCCAGTGGCTTGGATCAGATTTGGCTGTTCATGCCAAATGCAGAGTGTCTGTCTGTGCACGTGTGTGTAGGTAGGAAAAGCACCTCCAGACTATTGATGGGCCCTGCTGTGAGCCCTCTCTGCTCTTACCAGTGCTCTCCTGTGTTTGTGGAATGCCACGGAAGGGAATTGGGGTCATCTCCAGGCGAGGAGATGTAAAGTGGTGGAAGACCCACCTCACCTCACACTAATTTGCCTTCACAGTGACTGACTTCATGGAGGGGTCAGGGAGCAAAAGAACAAGGTGATTACATATTTCACAGGCTTCAGAGGCAGGAGCGACATCCTAAGACCTGCAGACCATATTGATTTGGAGCAAGAGGGTGGTATCTCTTTAACTGTGCTCCATCTCAGCTCTAACTGGCTGTCTGTTAGCATTGCTTTGGGGACACCGTTGTGTTTCTGACATCTCAGCACTACGTTGCCCTGATGTCTAAATTTATTGCTGCTGGTTGCTTTCATCGTATTTTACTTCCTTATAAGACCTGCTATTCCTTCTGAGCTGTGCTTGCCTCTCCTGTGAGCCAGCCCAGTTTCCATCTGGGATGTGCGGTAGGAAAGCAGCTCGTGAGGTCTCACCTGTGTTTTATTGGTCCCTCTTTCAGGACCGGTTTGGTGGTTGTGACACTGGAGCTGGAAACCTGACAAGAGACTGCTCTGATTAGGTGGCATTATGGCACAAGGTGCCACACTGAGCAGGGATGAGCTAGTGAAGACACACTAGCACTCTTGCTGCACTTCAGCCTTTAGTAAATAGTATAGGGGCAGTTCACTGGCAGCTATTTTGTGTTGTGCTGTGTGATTGACTGCAAACCACTCCTCTAGTCTCTGTCCCCTATTTATACAGGGCAAAGCAAACTGCTGAGAGTGCTCTTTGATTATTATGGTTCTGAAAATGCGTGCGTGAGGGAGTGCTACATCCTGTAACCGCTGGCATTTAGGTACCACCATGTTTTTCTCATCAGACTCACTGGCAGGCACAGCTTTAGTCAAAGCCTTCCTGCCTTGACAGCTCTCTTCTCTATCCCTTGGAGAGGGAGTATTCTTCAGCCATCAGCACAATCCTGCTGTCATGCTGAGGAGCAACAAGCCTGCAACACAGCTGAAACTCCAGGAACTGTGCTTAGTTCCTGGCAAAATGCATCAAAAGAGAGGGAGACATTTATCCTTCTCTTTTCCGTGGTGTCTAAATATATATATGCTCAAAATACCAATGTAGGGGACTCTGTTCCCTAGCTAAAATCTACCCCATTCTGGTCTGGCATTGAAGAAGTTGTGCATTGCATCCCTTGAATATAAAAGTGCAGCCTGTGTTGAGGCAACTCCAGCCTGGTTTGAATGAGAACGAAACTGCTGGTGACCACAAGTTCTGCAGTATAAAGGCAGTTCATCTGTGCCCAGTATGTGCTCTGATTTATTGACCCCGCTCCAGTTCCTAGCAGACAGCCTCCCACATCACAGAAGTGCCCAGCCAGGGGTGTTATTGGGAGCCTCAAATGGGAAGTCTAGGAATGCATGAACCTGGAGACTCAGAGGCTTCTGGGCATCAGAAACGGTCCCTTTGGATCAAGGTTAAAGCAGAGCAGTGTGGAGAGTTCTGATTTGACGCTGCCTGTGGTTTGTGTGTCCTAGGTATCAGTATCATGCTAATGTGCTGCCAGTACAGATTTAAGGTAAA
Source organism: Calyptomena viridis (assembly GCA_013390005.1). Lineage (NCBI taxonomy): Eukaryota > Metazoa > Chordata > Aves > Passeriformes > Eurylaimidae > Calyptomena > Calyptomena viridis. Next base: position 52,360 of record WEIV01026455.1, on the reverse strand, counting down.
GATACTTTTAAAAGCAGTGACTAACATGTTGAATTTCACTATTCAAAACCTTTATTGTATTCCTAATATCATTTATCTCTCCTGCAGTTTTCTTGAGCAGGGCTCGTGCCAGCCTTCAGTAACCTGAGTCAGGCTCCCATCTGGAGGCCCTTCCCACACCCAGCCCTGGGGAGGGGAGGTCCCGTTTTATGTTCCCCCTTTGGCTGGATGCTGGAGGCTCCACAACAGTTCCTGAGTGCCAGATCATTCCAGGAGAGGGGCTGCCGAAGCTAAATTTATTTGACCAACTAGTCTCTCGGTGATGGGCTATTTCACAGTAAAAAATGAGTTGTTTGGACTTTCTCTCCATCTGTTAATTCCAATATGGTTAGCTTTTCCACATCGGGTAGCCAGCCTTATTTTCCAAACATGCGTATAACAAATGGCCCTGCCCTGTGTAGTTGTAGAGCTGAGGCATCTGCTAAGGAGCGGGGGCTTGGTGCTCCCAGCACTCCCTGCAGTAGGGACTTGGGGGCACAGGGGACAGTCTTTTAGTGGAGTGAGGCTTAGTACAGAAGGTATCTGTGATGCCACACAGAAAGTGGAGGAAAAGCAGCCCAGCCCTTTCCACTTCATCTTTTCATCGTCAGCAAAACTAATTCCAGACCCCCGATAGAGAAGTCTCAACCCTTTGTTCATCCTTCCCTTTTATTATTTTTTTAAGCAAATCTTAAGAAACATGCAGGCACCCACACACATGCACAGAGTTAGATTTCAAGTCCTAACAGGAAATGTGTAATCTGCTTGAAGATTAAAGTGCCAAGTGCTTCTCTTAAGATTGGGAACCTGACACGGATGTGATTATGAATTAGAGATTGCTTTGCAGTATCAGTGCAGGAAAAAAATGAATGTGAAAATAGAAGGGTACAGACTTGTTGAGTTCTGCAACCATCTTCAAACAGATATGGGGAGCCTGGAAGTTTTGGATGTTAGGGGTTATGTGGAAGTTAAGCCAGAGTGTTGTAAGAACATATTTCTCGCTTTTGTTAATCTCTTGTGATAGGAGAGAAATACTAACTTTTGACAAAATGTTGCGGAGTAGATGTCTGAACATTTGTCCTCAACACTGAAGGTTAAAGTTGTGCTATGCAAGTTTCAGAGAAAAATTTCTTACTGCTGTATCTTGGTGGCAAAAAATGAACCCTTCCTACTCTTAGAGCAGAGAAGAAACTTGCATCCTACTACAGGCAGAACTGCTGCTTTTTGAGGAACAGAATGCAGCACCTGCCAAATTATCCCGTTTACTCCTACTGCCAGAAGAAATTAAAAATAAACCTTGTCAGAAAGCACTCCATCGGAGTAAAAGTTTTGTACCTGGCTTACAAAACTGGAAGCAAAGAAGCAAAGTGGAGAGACAGCAGATTAAGGTGCTCTCCCTGGTGACAGCTCCACTCATCACTCCTGGATGCTGATCCCCAAAGCTGGATGCTTGCCCGGCTGCCAGTACAGCTGGAGCTCGTGTTCTGCCACTGAATGTGGCTTCCCAGAGTGAGCAGCTCTCAGAGCTTACTGGGGCTGTTTCCTAACTCAACCCTTAGTTTATGAAGTGTACAAATGTCTTAAGAGTAACCCCTTTAACTTTTCTCCCTTCTTATTATTCAGAATAATGAAAAAATGTGCTAAGCTTTACAGTTCAGAAAAAATGAAGTAATCATGGGCTTTCCTGAGACCAAAGCTAACTTTGGTATACAGAGTGATTTCCCTACTTTTCCCGTTGTAGCTCTGCCTTGAGAGCTGGATTTCCTTGCTGTGTAAATGTGCCATTAGTGCACATCTGAAGTGCATCACCTTTCCCAGGCTGCTCTTCAGCCTGTGATGTGTATTAATAATTTCACAGAATCTTAGAATGGCTGAGTTTGGAAGGAGTCTCTCTAGGTGCCTTGTCCAAACTTACTTCTCAAGCAGAAACACCTAGAGTGTTCAGACAGCAGCTCCTGTGTTTGGGTTTGTGCCCGTTGCCTCTTGTCACATCCTGGGTGCTGCTGAAAAGAGCCTGGCTCTGTCTTCTTTGCACCCTCAGGTGTTTGTACACACTGGTGAGATCCCCCCAAGCCTCCTGTCCTCCAGCAGGGATGCCATGAGACTGACTGCATCCTCCTTCCTGCCATGGAAGTGGACTTGAATGTGCTTGATCTTCTTACTAATATCTGCCTGAGCTCGAGCTAAACCTGATGTGATGCCTAATTCTGTCACATGGGAGAAGGGCCACAAAAAGGGGACAAAAAAGTCTTCCTTTGTTTTCAGGGTGGATTCAGGTCTGGTCAAGACTGCCCACAGCTGAAAGGTCTGAGAGAAGCCTTGAGTAGTCCAGAGGTTTTTGCCCCCTTATAATCAGCTGTAGGACTCTGGGATAGTGCTATTCCTTTAACTAAGATCTGTTTAGTTTTGCTGAAGCCATTTTCTGCTGATCACTGGCCCTCCTTGCAACCCCTGCCTGTGTACTCCTGGCTGTTTGGGCACACAGTTGGTGCAGGCATGTGCCTGACACGTGCTCACGTGTGTGTGTGAGCAGGCACCAAAGGTACATGCTGACCCTCCACACCCCGGCTTATCACAGCCACTGGTGTGTTATCTCACGACACGTGTACTGTGTGTGCATTATCTTAATGGGATTCTGTTTCTCTGAAGTGCTGTCAGGCTGTTGTGTATACAAAGGGTAACAGGCTGTGCTCTCCCTGCTCAGCCATGTTGGACATTGCAGCACAGACGTGCTCAGACAAGATCAAGGGTTTCATCCAGGCTGCTCCATGGAGGAGCAGCAGCAGCAAAGGGAAGCTGCTGCATTCCTTGCCAGGCAGTGCCTGCTGGTAAAGCAGAGCTGGTCTGTTCCCTGGTCATGAAAAAAATGAGAAAAAAATGTTGTTACCCAATCAAACGTAAGCATAAGAGTATTTTGTCTCCTTCTCTCTTCCATACATAATCCATAGAGTCAGATCTCTACACTCCCTAGTGCACTCTTACATGAGGGGTTTCTGGGACTACCCGTGTTAAGGAGATGAGAATAGATAAGCAGTCAGTGGGTGAGGTGTGAGGGCATATAGAACAGCAGTAATGCAGAGCCCTTTACTTGCAGAGCATCTCCATTTTAAGTTAATTTAGAAATTAATTTCCAAATAGCCAAGAAGTTACAATACTCCTTGGTTTTTTCCTTTGGCTTTCTGAATCTGAACATGCATGCACGCCTCAAGCTCTCCTCCTCTGAATTGACTGGCAGTACTGTTGTGGGCTCTACATACAAATTAAACACTGATTTTAGGAACTGAAAGAGTTTTAATTAAAAAAACCCCAACAACAATACTAAAAAGGAAGGTTAAAAGAATTAGGGTATCTATTTCTGAAAGAGCAAATGTATGATGAAAGGCTGCAGGACAATTTCTCTCTTGGTTTCCCAAAAGAATTAAGGTTGGCTGTAGATCTACAAGAAAGGAGTCACAGAAATAACTTTTAACTAAGGGATTTGGTTCTCAGCCAGGAAGGGCATGCAGGGTTTGGCACTGGTGCTCCTCACACAGTGACAGATGCTGTGCTGGACCACGGCTGGTGGCAGTGGCAGGAGACCAGCCTGTGTGTGAGTGGAACTGCCAGAAGGGAGAGACAAGGGAGGGCTGTGGGGGTCCCTCAAACCCCTCTGGGCATGTGGTTCCTTTGGCTATGGGGAATTCACCTTCGTGGTGGCACTGGGCTCAGTGTGGCAGGGAAATGATTCTCCCAGATAAGTGCATGTCCCAGAATTACTCTTCTTGAGCAGTTTACCTGCCATGAACTTTCTTTCTCTTGGGACACCTACGCTGGCTTGCTTTATTTTCCACTTGTGGTTTTTGCCTTCCCTCGTAGCCCCATTGTGTTCTTGTCTCCTTTCAGTCAGCCTCCCCTGTAACCTGGAGCAATCCCAAGCAATACCAGGCAGAGGTGGCTCTGGATCGTGTTTGGTGTGGATATGAACCATCCCAGGTTTGGTGGTTGAGGCCATTCCTGGCCAGGCTGGTGCCAACCAGGCCTCCTCACCTGCTGCATGACCTGGAGATGGGCTGAGCAATGGGCAGGGGCCCCTGGCAGGAGAAAGGTCTTCCCTTGAGTCCCTTCCCAAAGGTCTGAAACCCAGCCATGCTGCACTGCCTGGGTCAGGGATGGTGATGCACCACCTCCACAACCTCACTGGATTCCAGGGGACATCTAACTGCTGACTGTCCTCTCTTCCTGCTTCCTTTTGGCATCACATCTGGGAAAAGCCAACTTTTTCACTTACTGAGGAGAGGCTTTAAATTGGTGACTGATGTGCATATTATTGCAGCAGCTCCCTTCCCCTGGGATGTTCCACTATTTATTCTCATACGGGCAGGATGAACCCAGTCAGCCCCAATAATAGAAATGTCAGAGGCTGCTGAGGATTTGCTGAGATAAATGCTTATTGGAATTCGAACATGGCAGGAAGCATCAATTTTGATAGTAATTTCCTTTGTGGAAGAGCTTCCTTGATTTGTTCTTATTCAGGTATGATTGTGTATCATCTAGGCTTCTTTATATCAAGTATTTTTATATCTAAAATGTAGAATTTTTAAAAAATATATTAAAAAACGTTATCAATATTGTAACATGCCAATATGAGTTTGCTGAAGCTGAGCTCCAAGGCAGTGCCAGAGCTGCTAGCATGACTGTTTTATTTCTATTTCTTTTTAATTTTTGAGAGTATTTATGTTCAAAAGCAGAAGCATAAATAATTACTGGGAGCTGCAGAAAATATTTAAGGAAAACAAGAAATGTGTCACACTTCAGGCTTTTCTACCCTGATTATATGTGAGAGAGAACTGTTGTATTAAAATAGTTCCTACTGTTGTAAACTTTCAGCATTCATTTTTCCTGCAGATGCCCATTACAAAAGCACCTGGTGGCAAAGGAGGTGACATCTGGGATTTTTTTTTTTTTACTTGTGGTTTGGTTTCTTTGGTTTGGTTACTTTTAAGAGTTAGAATCTGTTCAGAAATATAAATCCTAATATCACAGCTCCCTCGTGGCAGAGTAAAGTCATCCTAGCAGTTGTTATTTTATCAGCTTACATGTTTGGAAAGTGAGCACACAAAGTTTTGATGGTAATTTGTGATACTGGAGCAACTGGAGAAGTAGACAAGAAGACAAGAGTATCTGCCAGGGCGGAAAAAAGCCGATAAAGATGAAAGAAAACTGATCTCCCTAGACTGGTATGTACTAGTAAGCTTGGCTTAAGGCCAAAGTTGGTATCAAAGTATCACACTTCAGGACTAAACCCACGAGAGAGATTTTTAGGATAGCTCTCAGCTTTCACTGGGTTATTTTTAGGGACCTTCTATCCTGATGCGGAGAGGCTCAGGAGTTCCTTCTGTAAGTCAGTGTGCCAGACGAGGCCGACTGGGCTCACACATTTCATCACCTTCTCGAAGGACAACTTTGGGTTTTTTTTTATTTAGTTAGGCCGCTTTGTGGGGAACTTTACTGTACAGGATCAGCCTTGCCCCTTGGCAGAAGATTACCACAGAAATACTGGAAATTTTTTTCTCATTTCTGTGATTTTTTTAATTTTGGGGTTTTTTTAAAAGTATTTGGACACAGCTGTGGAAATGATGATGTTAAACAGCTGGGGCACAGACCCACGGTGTGTGCTGTGTAATGCTGTGTGTGCAACCAACCAGCTGTGGAGCTTTTGTGGAAACTTCTCGATCCCTGCGAGCACTGAAGAAATACAGGATCAGTTTTGACTCTCTCTGCTACATGCTAAATCTCCTGCTGCAGCGTGCTGTTATTGTGTTATTGCATGGTTTCGCTCAGGGTCTGTGGTGGCTCTGATGTGTGGGGAGTCAGTGGTGACAGCATCTTCATATTCCCTTGCTTGTCTTTGCAATGAATCCCGGGGAGCTGAGCAGCCATCCGTGACCAGTGATCACAAGCATTTCAGTGTCATCCTTCTTCCACTGAGATAATGGTCTCATTCCCCCTCCTGGGATGATTCTCTGCTGACGTGCTGGCATTGATTTTCAGCTGCCAGGGGATGGACACCCTCCCCCAGGCCTGTGGTGGGCTGATGCACCTGTCGATGGAAGGAGGGCACGGAGGGTGCTGCACTCTTTGCAGAGGTCACTGCCTGCCTTGGCTTTGTCTGTGGAAGGACACTGAGCCTTCAGGAGCTTGCTGCTGCTTTCCAAGCCCGCTGTGGGACTGCTTGCATCAAACCTCTGGCTTGATGTGCTGCCGTTGGCACTGTCAAGGTTTCCATGGCTGTGGGCCTGACCCTTGTCCCCATTCCCTCTTTCCCAGTTGAGCAGAGCATGCCCACAGAGGGCATCTCAGCATTTGTGCCACAGCCCTCCAAGCTAAAGGAGGCTGGTTTGGTTTGTGCTTTGCTTCCCAGCTTAGGTGCTTGCTTGGATATGAAGGTTAAATTGCATTACCAAAGGATTGATTTTTCATAGGTTTATCAGGGAGACATGCTGATCTTTAGGTTGGGGATTTTCCTGCACCTCTCTCCACACAAGCACACCTTAATCAAGTACTCACTTGAACATAAGAAGTGCCTTCGTTAAGAGGGCTGGCATTTCAGAGATGCCCTTTGCTTAATTCCCGTTGCCTGCTTAATTGGACATTTGAGAGTGTCGCTAATTGATTGATGAACAATTAAAACAGTTCCAAGTTCTCTCCTGACTAAGATGCATTCAGCAACTAACCCATCTTGTCTTCCCCTCTGGGAATTCGCTCTGCTTTGGTTAGCTGTTACCTTGCCTGTTTTGGTCTGTAGCTCTAGAAACACAACACAAACACATTAGAGTTGTCTCTAAATAAACACGCATTAATGTTCTTGTCATGCACTCAGAGCCACAGTTACACACTGGGTAAAGAAAGCTGGAATGGGAAAAAAGTAAAAGCTGCAGAAGCCAGGGATTTCTTCTCTCAGATCTTGCATTTGCAGTTCCACATTATATTTTATAATTAGACTGAGGGTCATGGGGCATTGTGACAGTCATGCCAACTATAAATTGCCCTTTATCAAAACAGGAAAAAAAAATTGGAGTGAGCATGTATTAATTAACTCTGGCTCAGGCTATCCGTGACCGTCAGCCTCGCCCCGGTTTCTGTTGCTGGGCATGTTGTAATAACCTTTTTCATTTAATATTTAGAATCCCTGAGGGATTTGGCAATTTGGAGACATTTAACAGATGAAGAGGTGGCATTAAAGGGACTGTGTTGGAGGGCAGTGTGCACACTGTGTGTGTAATGCCTGGTCTCTGGCCTGCCTCGGGCGGTGTTGGGCGCAGGGGCCACAGTGGCTGTGGCAGATGCCGACGTGTGCAGGCAGGTTGTGGCTGGGTGCCCCAGGAGGAGCACGTGCAGAGGGATCTAAGTACCCGGGGTAACACAAGAAAAAACCTCAATTAAAATTAAGATTAGATAACAGGGAGAGCAGCTGCTCTGAAGTGTGCTCTTCACAGCAGCCTTGGGGGCATTTATTCCTTCCTTCTCCCACGCAGCTTTGTAACAGAGCCCTTTGCTGTGAAACAAACCCAGCTGGAAGGCTGGTGGTGTTTTTCTGGAGGAAGCAGTGGGCTCCTTGCCAAGCTCTGAGGAACCTCTCTGCTTCTTTGGGTCCTTTATACTTGTAACTCTGACCTGGAGCCTCCATATCCCTGCCTGCAGAGGAGTGAACTGGACGTGCTGAAGTCTGTAGTGGAACACTCACTGGTGGGGCTCTTGCACAAGCAACGGGAGACACTATGTCCTGCAGGAGGGCACGAGGCACTCTGCTGTGACTGGTCAGGGGAAACCAGTCCTTTTGCCTTACTTGTCCTCAGCACAGCTTGGTGGTGCATCTTACTTCCAAGGTTCAGCATGCTCTGTCAAGTGGGCCGGGGTGTGGTGTATGTACTCCTTTGTTGCCTTCAATGTGCACAGGCCTCAGCTTGGCAGAAGATTCTGCTGTTGTGATTTAAGGGCAAGGGAACAGATGCCTTATGTGTTTGCCACTTCTGTGCCATGATACGGAAGGGAGATGGAGGTGGAGATGGATCCCAAGTCAGACAAAACCGCACGTTTCTTGCAGAAAGCTCAGTAGCTGAAGACCAGCAAACACAGCTGAGGGCTGGGCTGGTGCTGGGAGAATGGGCAGTTTTCTTCCTTGTAGCTCTGCATATTTTTACCACTGTGTTTCATATTTGAACAGCTTTTGCAGTTTTCTGCAAAGCCTTGCTTCTCTGGAGCATCCAGACGGCCCCAGCACGCCTCTGGCTCTGCTCCCCAGCAGATTAGAGGTCCTTCCATCTCTGACAGTAGTGTGAGACTAAGTGAACTGTTTGTTCTCTTTTTTCCCAGCAGTGAAAATAGTCAGCCACTGTTTGTGTTACTCCCTTTATCTTGGTTTTTGTACAGATTGAATGTGCTTTCCTACTGCAGGATACATCACATGGAGCAGCTGCCAGTTTGGGAATAGCTGCTAGTTTTGGACAGAGCTTGTAAGTGGTTAGAAAACCATCACCTCTGCCTTATACTATGACCCCATGGATTCAGGGAGGTGTCCCTGGGCCCTAGAACCCGTTTAGTTTAGTTTTGGTATAATGGCCTTTTTTTTCTACAATGTTTTTTAGCAATTTCTTAAACCTGCCTACGTGATACTAAAAGGTGAAATGGGTGGTAGGAGACTTGATTAAAATATTAAGTAAGATCAGTGTATGTTTTAATGAATTTCCTTGTTCTGCCAGATGTGATTCAAGTTGCCTGTAAGTGGAAAATAAATATATCTGCCATGCTGGGGAAAAAATCTCTCAAATATCATAATGTTCATGTTAAAAAAAGGAAGAGCATGCTCTCTCTCAGTGGTCAGAGGTGTGATGTTACAGTCTGAGCTTGTCTCTGTATAAGGTAAGAAGAGCCATGCCATTTGGAGGTGCTAATTGAAAAGCACAACAGAAGATAAGAAAATAAAGCTGCTGTTTCTCCACCTTTTCTGGCTACTGGGAGCTGACAGGCACAGAACACTGCACACACACTGGCTAATAGTGCTCGGATCTCTGCTCTGAGTGCCTCCCTGGCTGCTTTGATTGCCCTCCTAGCAGTCTCCAGGAGGTCAAGCTTTCACCACGGGCCGTGCTCAGCAGAGTGCTGCAAGGTTAGTTATGCTGGGTGTATTATGTGCTCTGCCACACGGGGGTGGGAGAAATCAGGTGGATGGGGAGCTGCCTGTTTTTCAGTGAGATAAATTAAGTTCGTGCCTGAAGTATTGCTCATCAAATCATTAATTTTTAGTGAAGTTTCAGACAGTCCAAAGTTGGACTTGAAACCTGGTTTTAATGGTGCTGACTGTGGCTGATGTGATGCTGAGCCTCATGAACATTCTCCAGAAGGACACATGGATATTTGTATTATTCAGAATATCCTATCAGAATTCCCTTCCCATAGTACTGATATTGTTGTAAAGTAGTCAAGGCATATTCCAGCTTTATATGAAGCCTTGAAGATCATGATTATTCAAACGCTGCTTTTCTGATATCTCCAGTATTTGTTTTCCCAGAGGAATGACCAAGAGGGTTACCATTGATCCTGGCAGTAACACAGTGTGGCCAGGGTTTGAGTCTGGGAGATGAGCAAAGTCAGAAGTTCAGAATTCTCTTCCTATATGACTTGAATTCTTTCTCAACACTGCACTGGAAGAGCTTGCAGTAGCCTTGACATACTGAGCATGTATGTACAGATCTTCAAACAGATGAACCCTAAACACAGCTCTTTCAACCTAAATTTAGAGATTTTTCTCAATTTCAGAAGAGCAGACTACTCAACAGTTTCCAGAAATCTGTATGTCCCTTGGTATGACTCTGATTGTAGAATTTTGCACTCCAAAATCATCATTCATTTCCGAAGCTCTAAGGACCATGCAGAGGACTGCCTTTGGAGAATTAACTTTGTGTTAACCACTGGGAATGTTTTATTTGCTGTTCCATGTGTACAGTGACACATGCTGATGCTGGAACTCCATTTCAGTGCCTGGATATCCAAAATCTTCTGAGATAAAGAGAGCTTTCCTTCACTGCAAAGTTGCCGTGGGAACAGCCCTTCCTGTGGCCCTTGAGTGCAGTCCTCTGAAACATGTTCAGCAGTGTGAGTGGCTTTAATGTTTAATTCATGATGTCAAAGTAAATCTCCTTGTTTGGATGAGCAGTGCTGGAACCAGTTTTGAAGGAACTTGGGTGCTTCCCAGACAGATTTCCCCCTCCATTCTGTTTTGCAGAGGAGGTGCTTGGTAAGGTCCGGAGTGAGCAGCTGTACTGATGGGGGTAATAACGTGCTTCTAGGATGAGGTTTTCTTTTGTTACAAAAAGAGCGGGTGTTGATCTGGTACCACCTTGCTCTGTCAACAGAAGGTCTTTACTGCCTATCTAGGGAGATCACAAATATCACAGTGGATATAATTTGGATCTAATTATATGATGGCACTTTGTACCATGATGGGAAAGCTCAGTTGTTGGCTTGCTACAAACTCAAATTGCAGCGCGTAGTGCAGCAGTGATAGTGCTGAAAGGGTCAGCAAGGGCTACCTTGGAACAGTTTCATTTATTTGGGTTTATAAAGTAGCTTATGCAAAAGTAAGGAACAGTTTTACAAAGCAGTTGTCGTAGACTAAATACCAGATTCCCCAAACATCTGTTGCAAAAGCCCTGTTAACATTCTCTTTCCATTCCATGGGGAAAGACTGAGAAAAAAAAAAAACAAGCAGACCTTTCAGAATAAGCTAAGGGAATTTATTTGCAGACTAAGGAGGAAGGGAGTTGAGGTTCCCAGGAACACATCCTGTCATTTTTGCTATGGTGAGCTGTTAGCTGGAAAATTCCAGCTGCCACAGATATGAATGGACAGAAAACAAGTCTATTAAGCACATGCATGTTCCACATCATTTAGCTAACCTTTATGTAGATGGGCAATGTCTAATTTATTGAGACAGACACCTGCCCTCACACATACTCCAGGTGAAGCCAAGGTTCCTGGTTGTGCTCAGGTGTGGGTGTTGGTGGAGAGGCTCTGGGAAGGTGTTTGGGATGCTCAGCCCTGTTCATCACAGCTTTATGCTGGCGTGTGCCCTTCACTTGCAGTTTAGATGCACAGTTGAAGCAGCAGTCCTCATTCAGCCCTTTAATGGTTATACTTGTTCTTTCATCCCTTAATTTTCTGAGACTGTAGCAATAAAACCAACTATTATTTGACCTCAAATGGACACCCAGTATGTACAGTGCATCCCAAGTACAGGCCGGGTGGTGCATCACAGCCAACTGCTGTAGAGATATGGTGCAACTAAATGTTCTAAAATACCTCCTTTTTTTAACCCCTATATCCTAGAATATTTTTTGGAATTTAATAAATAGCATTAATGCGGTAAACTGGTCCAGATAGTTCCTTTCTCCAGCTTCCAGCTTTTAATCATAATCTGTTTTCACATTAATAAAAGAGCAACTTATGTAAGTAATTTCACTAATATTAGCCTCAGGCTTCTCACTGCTGAGAGTTTTGTGGTACAGAGCTATTCTCTGAATCCCAAAGCTGTGTGTAATTGTATGATACACAATTCAGCTCACCATATGCACTTCATATAATTGAGAAAATTTACTTAATTTTATCCACTATTAAACCCAGCTTTAAATGAAAAATGAAACTAATTAATACAATGGACAATTTCTCCTGACTCTAATAAACTCTGTTTATATTTTCTTGATATCAGGCAGGGTTTACTTTTATTATGGAACAGTAAATATGTCTGAGCATCCAGCCATTTGTCAGTGTAATCAAGGACAGATGTAATTAAAAGGTAGGGCTGACTGACCAAATGAAGTTCAACAAACAAACAAACACACATTCGTATCTTCTTAGGGATCTCTGGCAGTTGTCAAATCATGCCTCACTTCTTTTGATGGAAGGGAGAGATTGGATAGTTCCACAACAGCCTATGCATGGCAAGAGGGAGCAGCACCAGTAGCTCTTTCTTTGGGCTGGTTCTGGGTAGTGGTGCAGGGTCATGAACCCACTGCAGCCTTCCTAGAGCTGCTGTTTGGGGCTTTACCTCTCTGCTTTCAGCTGCTGAGGGTGTGGGTTTGGCATCATAGATGAGCTGCTGCTCCTTTAGTTTTGTGTGCACCTCTGGTGTCCTAGGCTGGGGAGATGCTTGCCCTCGTGACAAACATTTGCACCTATGGGTGGGTGAATGAGTGATGCGTGCTTACAGTTCTTACCGCTTAATTAAACAATTTAATTAAGATGGCAATTAAAATCTGCGTCAGTGTTGACCTGCAGTGCCATTTCTGACTGCTGGGGTGAACAGTGTGCAGTCACTTTTCCAGTAACAGTCAGTAAATAAAAAGTGTGGTTGTTTACGGTCTGAAAAGTTTTTCCCCATAAATTAATTTCCTGCACTTCATTAATTCTGACCGGTTACCATGGGGGCACTGGAAACCACCCCTGTAGAATATGTTTTAATTTTGCACTCCTGTTCGTGGTAGGCGAATTCACCTCTCAGTTAGGAACTGATGTAACAAGATAGTGGAAATAGTGTCTGTGTCTGAAATATGTTCAGAACAGGTTCAGTGTTAAGGAAACCCTCACGTAGTTCCGTGCTCATTGTTAAAGCAGTAAGAAGCTTAAACAAGATTTCAAATCTATATTTGACCTTTAATTTACCTCAGGAAGGCAGAACTGAATTAGCATCGTGCATCTAAACAGAGATTTTGATTTTCAGAATGATATGTGAGCTTTGATACAATTCTCCAGTTCCATAAGCCATGTTGTAGAAATGAGAAATGTGATTTTTTCCCAGTCTGCCTGTTTGTGGAGTAAATATTAATGACACATTTCCCTCTTTTATGGGCTTTTACTTGTGAGTGCTAGATCTGATCCCATGCACCATGACTGTACTCACTTGGCATATAAATTAGGATTTATAACAGAGTTTAACTCTTCCAAATGATTGTGGGGTCACAGATGGCTGTTGCTTTATGGTATGGTCTCAAGCACAGAATGTTGTGATGTTTATGGTATGAGCTTCCTATTGTAGCACAGTTTTTAGGAGGAAAATAATTTTATGCATCCTGGTGGCTCTAAACAAGAAAAAGGGCTTTAGCAGTACATATGTGGCTGGCTTAAATCTTTGGTACCCCAATAAGGCTTTTAAAATGCATGACATTTGGAGCAATGGTGCATGCTGTGAAGAGAGTTGTCCATGCAGGATTGCCACTTCATTTCCTCTTTGCAGGCAATCTCAGCAGGTCCAAGTGGAACTGCAATAAGGTGAAGAACAATCTCTTTCTTCTTTATTCATCAAGGCAGCCTGGTGTTATTCCAGGCACAAGGCTTGCATAAGTAAATGGAGTACAGCTCAGTCTCAGCCCTGTGGTGCACAGATCCAGGAGATCATGGGAGCGAGTTCTCTGCACTGGACTTTCTCTGCTGCAGGAAAACATAGGTTGTTTCCACGGGTCTAAAGTGCATGGGACAGGTGGGTCTCAGGTTATGGGAACCATATGTTTCCTGAAATACTTATGCAACCCAGGAGAGTGAGTGAAGACTGTGGGTTTTCCTTCTTTTTCTCCAGTTTTTCTTCTTTCTGTTGTTTGGTGGGGGGAGGCAGGGCTTTGTTACAGTTCTGAAGCCAACTTGTCTCACAATCACACCCAAAGAAAACATTCACACTTTCTAACTTGAACATGTGTGATTGCTCTTTGTTCACTTGCAGGCAGTTTTTCAGGTAGGAAGGCTCTGAACAGGTTTCTTGACACAGCAGGTCCTTGGCAGAATGAGGGGACAGGGAGTGAATTTAATAGATACTGGAAAAATCACAGTACAGCGAGGGACTGAATGCAGGGTCTTTGTGCCATTCTGAGGTGGGATTCCCAAAGCAGTTAAAGGTGTGAGTGATGTGCCTCTCAGTGCCCATTAGCTGGACAGCTGACTCCTTCCAGTGCCTTTGCAAGGCCAAGCAATAATCTCCACACAGTACACTCACTGTGAAATATTTTGGCCATATTTCAGTCCTATCCTTCTGCCTTTCCCTCTGCTTTGGCTTTCTTGTTCCTTCTGCTCTTGTTCCTAATCCACTCTTACCCATTGGTTTATTCAGGGGTTTTTGTGGCACTCTAAAACTGGACAAATTGGAGCAATTCTTGTCCCCACAGTGGTCTTCAAACCATGCCTCTGATAGTTCTCTAAGCAAGAAAAGAAATGTAATGCTGCTTGGTGCATGCATCAACATGCTTATTCTGTTGAGCTGATGTGTGATAATTTTCTTTTGACCAGGGATAAGAGAACTGATGGAAGGGAGATAGAGATGGCCTTTGCAGAGGATTTATCATCAGAATTTAAGTGCAGTGATAAGAGTCCTGCTTCTCTCTTCATAATTCTTCAGTTTAATTTGCCATCCTTGTGGATTGACTGAGCTTGTGTTTAAGAACTCGGGAGGATGTGAATGTTTATGTAGCCAAGCGTAGAAAGGTTTTAAAAAATTACTTTGCCAAGAAAATCCCTTAAATATCAGGAACAGCAAACCCCACAAGGAAGATCATTTTTTTATGATTACTGCAGCTTATTTGGGTCAATGAAGAATGTCTGCTTTTATTCAGAGAAACTGTGACTGGGGCATAAAAAAACATTATGGGGACTGTTAAGGGATTTTGAAGTTCCTTGTGATATGTGAGGAACACCCAGGAGGCTCTCAGAACTTTTTTTATTATTCTAAAGTTGTTTTATGTTGTGCTTGGTCTTTATATGGAACACCAGAACTGTCAATGCTTCAAGCCCTAATTGAGTCGAAGGCAGTTACTGGGCTCAGCAGGGGAAATAGTACTTTACAGGTGGTCACATTAAATGATCCAGTGGCCCCCTTCTGGTCATAAAAATGTAGGATTTTTTTCCCATTATCCTCAAATGTAAAATATGCACTGAGCTCTTTGTTAGCCTTTAAATCAAGCTACAGAAGGTTTGCTGAAAGCAAACCCAGAGTTTTATACCAGATTATGAGAAGTACAAAGAGAATGAAAACAGGAAACAAAGCATCTCTAAAATAAGCCAGTGTCCAGCCCAGGAGAGCTAAATCAGTGTGATACAGTGTCAGAATATAATACAAAGCATGGGAAACTGTTGTATGCATTGCAGGGCCTTGTGCTTGCTGTTCTGCTCTGGTGTTCTGCGTGACACCCACAGGAAGGGTCTGTACGAGGTGCCATCAGAACCTGGTGAACCCAGGACATCAGGGAACCTCCTGCACTGCTGGGACAGCTTGTTACCCCAGCTGTTCAACTCTTGCACGGTGTCACCAGCAGAATGCTTACCGTGCACAATGTGTTATGTGCCCAGGAGAGCAGGACCTGCCCTGCAGTTCACGGCGCTTCCCAGGGTCCCCAGGGCCACATGTGCCACGGGCACCCCATCCCAGAAATGCCATCATGAGCGAGTTCTGCTGGTGGGGACTGCAGCAAAGGGATCTAAGGGTTGAGGACTTTGTCAAAAGCACCTAGAGCAGGAGGACTCCCTCTGGTTTTTATTTGGTACAAGTGAATGCAGAGATAGTGGGAGTCAGCAGGGGTTGGGTTCCTGCACCATAGGGAGCTTGTCCTACTCACTGGGTCCACTGACACTCCGTAAGGAAGAGAGGGGCTTTGGTTTATGGGGCTGGCAAAATAAAGCCTTTTACGGGGCAAAGAGTCACATTAAAGATCAATTGTGTTTTTGAGGAGATACTTGGTAAAGTGTATCCATAGTGGTGTGTATGTGGAGACCCACAGCTCTGTGAGCCCAAACAGCAAGGTAATTTTAAGCCAGATATTATTTAGCAACAGCAACAAAAAGATGTGAAACTGCATACAATAGATCGCTGTTAGCTCCCAGATGTAGTAGGGACTGACCCCATACATCTCCCACTGTCCTTTGTCACTCACTCAGATTTCCTGGCTTTTTGTCTCCTATGAATCTTTTGGAAAGCTTGTTTTCTGTTCTGGGCAGTTTATAGGCTGAGTAATTTCTTATTACATGATTATTTTGTTGGAAGCTATGAGGTATGTCCAGACATGTATGTAATGAGCCAGGCACTCTGATCACACCATTGAGTGCCCCTGGAGGGCCTTTAGTTCTCAGTGGCACAGAGTGGTTTCCTTCTGGACTTGCTTCCTGTCACAAATGGCACAGCTGGTATTTCTGCTGCTACTAGGAGACTTTGCTACTTTGAAGTAGCCATTGTAATAATGCTGAGTGCAGTCCAAGGTGTGAGCAGAATGAGACCTCACTGGTGGTTTGGCCTGTGGACAATGGGGACAGGTGACAGCTGTTTACATGTGGATTGCAGTCGGGCTATGGCAGGTCCCGGTGTCCACGTGGTGCAGATGGCAGAAGGTCGGCCTCTTGCAATTGCTGTGGTGGGTAATCATTTTGCTTTCTCCTCCCCTAATAACATCTACACTCAAGAGAGGTTCAAAAAACTGAAAGGCATGTTTAATCTGCTGTTAAAAATTCTTTGCAGGCATTAGGTCTGTCCCTGTGTTGGGATGTTTTGGCAAAGACTTCAGATATAATGCTATTACCTCGAAGGCTCTGCGCTGCCCTGATGCAAGACAGCACATAGATATTTCAGGCAGCTTTTAGAAACTGGGAGGGGAGGCAGGAGGAGAAAATGCTGCGTGATTGTTTGATGTGCTGATCAAAAGATAAACTAGAATCAAATTAAACCCCAAGGGTTTGTACAACCTTGCTTATGTTTTATGCAAACCCTGCTGTACCAAAGGAAATAAAACACCACTGCCTTTCAAGGCAGATGGAGTGCAAATGATGAGCAATTTTTTCCTGGTTTATTCCACTACTTACACTGTTGTTTTACAGTTTCTCCTTACCTGTGCCACTTCATTCCTGATCATTAGGAATATGGTACTTGCTATTCATTCTACCACTTTGGATCAGGAACACAGACTCTTTGGGTAGTTTAAATTGGCACAGTGATGGATCTCTGTGCTGATTTACGGTAACAGATGAAGGTCTGGCTCGTGGTACCCCCTGTGCTGGGCATTGTGGGCTTTCCACCATCTCTCACTAATGCATGAGAGAGACATGCCAGAAGTCTGGCATGCCACTTAGTAAAGCCTTGTACAGTATTTTTGCTCTCTTGTTCTGAAATGTGTCCAGCACTAATGTAACCTGCTCTCTCCCTCCCAAAACTGAACAGCATGAGTAGGATTAAGTCAAGATCCGTGCAGTGAGTTCCTCATTACAACACCTTGATTTCTCTGAGGTTTTTCTCCAATGTAAGAGGTGGTCATATGAAAGAGATGACTCTTTCTGTGAAGTCTCAGACCTGGAGTGAGTCATGAAAAATCCTCTCTTTTCCTGCCTCTGGATTCCACAGCTTGCAGGGCATGTGTATTTGATGGGCATAAGGCTGGGTTTGCGTGTTAACTTTGTGCATGTGGGTCCCTTCCAACTCAGAATATTCTGTGAATAGTCACAGAATAGTCTGAGACACTGGAGCAGAGATGATAAATTTTCCTTGTCTCTTCTCTTGTGCTGGCCGGAGAAATGGAGCCGTTTGTCTCTTGGCTTCTCATCAAAAAGCCAAAGGTGCACAGTGGGCAAGAAAGGAAGCATTCATTACATTCCCTGAAATCAAGGGGGAATTCAAGAAGTGGACTCTGTCAGAGGCACAGGCAAAATCTCAAAATATATCCAGGTGTTTTCTCAAATTAAACACCTCTCAAGTGTTCTAGGTCACCTGAAAAACACACAGGAAGGCCTGTAAGAAACAGTTTGTCTCAAGTACGAACAAGCCCCACAATCTCTTAGAATAAAACCTGCCAGTACTGCTGGCAAACGTGGAGCCTCCTGTAAAGCAGGAGAGTATCACTCTTCCAGCTCCAAGTAAAGCACAGGCCCCCCCTCTTCTCTGGCCTGAAGAAGCATTCCTGGAAACAGTAGAGAGTCCTGAACTGTGGGACTTATCCTGTCAGCTGGGGGTTTTGGTTTGTTTTCTTCTGATCCTGCAGTTCTTGAGCCAGCAGAGCTCCCCAAGGAGTTGGTAGGTGCTGTATCTGCTGGCAGGTTTGCACATGTGACCACAGATGCTTGTTTGGCCTCAGCTGGACTAAAATCACTTTCTCCCTGTTCATGTTGGGCCCAGCAGTGTGTTTAGCAGCAGCAGGGGCCGTTTAAGGGGCACGTTAGTGCTGGCTGCCCTGTGCTTACATTGTGTTTGTTCTCTAGTGAAGTGTTTATCTGTGGAAGTGAAATGAAGAAATTGGCCTGTGCCAGGAGAGCCATATTGAGTTTACAGCATGGTTTCTGTCTCAAGAACTAGACTTCCAGTGAGTCTGCTTGACTCGTGTTTCCAAATAGCAGGAGTCGGTGTTTTCTTTGGACAAAGGACAATGTCATTCAGTCACTGCTTCAAATTTCTCGTTCTTTATCTTATCATAAAGGAGTGTAAGATGGTTTTAAGAAGGTGCCTATTGCCATAACTACTATGATCATGTTACTTACTTGGCTGTATTTCCTGGTCTTTCGTCTTTCAGGAGCTGGCTAAGGAAATACTGAAAAAGCAAATCGTGGCCAAATCCACAAAATGATAATGCAGTGGGTACATAGGCAGGGTTCTGAGGCACCATCTCATTTTTCATGCTCCCCTGTTTATCTGCTCTTTACTGAAGTCAGAATACCCTGCACTTGAGAACACCTCTGTACTTACCCCGGGTGTTGTACCTGCCCAGGGTAACTGCACCGTGGCAGTGAAGTGCAGTGACACCCTCTGACACTTGGGTATTGTGGGCTCTGCTGTGGCTGGGTGTGTGTGATGATGTGACAGCCCTCCCTTGGGCTGTCAGTGCCGTGGGGACACGCAGGAGTGCATCCTTTGGTACAGCACTTCCCTTCCGAGCATCTGAGTTTGGTGAGTGTATTTAAAAGAAAACATCAGATGAATAAAAACTGATGAGGGATGCAAGGCACTGAAACTGCTTGAGACTGTCAACTTTAAACCATTTTTTATCTTTAAATTGCATTTTTTTTATCTTTTAAATTCTCACTGCCGTGGCAATCTGTGTACAGATGGTAATAATATGGAAATGCTGACATTCACAGAACCTTTTTCTATCACAAAACTTCTGTATAAAGATGGAATTTTGAGATTCTGGAGCTGGATATACTGCATTTTCCTGGCCTGTGCAGATGGCCATTCCTGCTACGCGCTTGTCAGTCCTAGCACAGGGACAGACAAAGAACTGCCTGGTAGTTAAGGGGCAATTAAGAGATGCAGGAGTTGTAGCTGCAGTTTCTGGCTCTGTTGTAGACTTGCTGCATAAACTCAAGCACATCAGTGCTGCTTCTGCACCGAGCTTCCTTTGCATTCCCTTTTCCTGTAAAGTCCAGTGAGGTTGTAAATTCTGTGGTATGTGGAAAGAGCTTTTCCAGAGCTAAGAAAGCAGCTCTGTATATCCATACAAGCATGCAGCCAGAACCCATAACCCATATTAGGTTGATGGCTGCTGGCAGTAATTGCTAAGGAGGAGTGAGCACTTCCCCATCTGCCTTCCCTCCCAGCATCTGCCCCTAGCAAGCACCTTGGAGCAAGTCTTACAAGGAACGGGCGGTAGCCCAGCTCCTTCCAAACCATCTCACATCTATCCCTTGTCCCTCCAGAACTTGCAAGGAGATGAAAAGTTCTTCTTGTAATGGAGGAGGTTTGCTTTGGATGAGCCCTTGAGTGGAAGTCTGTGACAGCAGAACATGAAACAGTGCAGTCCCTGTGCTTGGGCAGCCTTTACACATACTCCTCTGCAATAAGGATAATTAATGGATGCCAGCTATTAGCAAATGAGGGCCAGTTCAACTGCTCTGGCTTACAGCAGCCAATTCAGTGGGTCAGAACTGTATCTATTAATCATAGGCTGTTGCTTTCGTTACCGTAATTGAAGGTTGAATTCAGGCCTCACATCCAACCCAACTCACCTGACTATCCTTGACTATCACTGTTATTATAAAAAGTAACATAAGTCTTACCAATCCAGGTATTCATTGAAGCAGGTACAGGAATTCATTTTTAAAGCGACAACAAACATATACAGCTGATGGGGCCACACTTCCCATTCCCAGTGACTGTCTGCTGACCTTGCTTCTCAGCTGAGACACACATGTGATGCCTTCTTATTCTCTGGAACAGGCAGGATGTTGATATGTACAAGAATTGTGCTCTTGTAGCCTTCAGTAATCTGTCAGTTCCCAGCAGTGGAGCAGACAGGCGTAGGACAGGGCTTGGAAGTCTGCTCACCAGGAATGAATAGAGGACCAGAGGGTGGGGAGTCCATGGCAGAGCTCAGGCTTCTTGGGGGAAAGCTGGGGGGTTGCCCTAGTGTAAGTGGTGTGCCAGCTGCCAATCTGCTGCTTCTAGGTGGAAGGTGCAAAGGAACCGAGTCTTGCTTGAAGAACAGCAAATCCTTCATATCGGAGGAGTAGGGCACGGAAGTTGCCAAAGGCAGGAAGCCACCATAATCTTTCCTTTTGGCTGGCAGTGTGTTACATTTCAATTGATGTTAACCAGTAGCTTTGGGAAGTAAAAAATCTGCCTCTCAAGTGTTGTTTTCCAAATAGTGAGGCACATGGTGGCTTCAGTGAAGTATTTAATGGCCAGGAGTAATCACAATTATATATTAGTTGTTGTCCTCTTTGAGAGGAGTAAATACAGGCACAAGACCTGCAGTGTAGCAGGGTTATGTGTCCTGTCCAAACTACAGTGAAATACTAAGATGTTGGTAACCTGCAGTCCCTCGGAATGGCATTGGCCGTATTGAAAAAGAAACGCTAAATTTCCAAGGAAAAGCAACATAACAAGGATTCAGCTTTGCCGTCGGTGTTTGTGGACTACAGGATAGCTGCCGATTTCAAGCTGGGCTGTCAGTCCTGCTGGTTGCAAAAAAGCAGCGGGATGTGGTGCTCTCACAGCTCGATTTAGGTGGGAAACATTTAGCCTTTTATGTCCAAGCCTGTGCTACTCGACTGCCTGCTGCGTCTTCTCTGCTGTTGGGTTGTAATGGAGTTTGGCAGGGATTTTTCCCTCTGGAAAACTCGGAAGAACTAGGCTTCCTTGCATGTTCGTGGAGATCATTTAGTGACACCAGTAGTGGGGCCCTGGTGGAGTTGAAACAGCGAATGAGTAACAGCCCGTAAGTAACTTCATCAGCATGGCCCTTTCAGGGAACTCTTCTGTGATTTAATTGAAACAAAAATAGTTTGTAAGTTCTAGTTCATTGAAACAGTCGATCCTGAAGAACCATTCTGCTCTGAAAAATGACTGTGCACGTTAGATGTGCAGGTAGGCTGTATTAGAAATTTGTGTTACGAAGTTACAGCCAAAAGAAGCAAGTGTAACTGTTAATGAAGGCTGTGTGTTGACCCCTCTTGCAGCTGTGGGTATGAGCTGGTTTCCTTGGCTCTTTCTTGGGTCTTCAATGAAAAGTTCACCCAGTTCCAGTCAGGGAATGGTGCAACTGCACTAAGCCTGCTGAGTTTTTCATTTAATAATTAGTATTTACTGGAGCATAAGTCTGCAAATGGCAGGTAAAAACAGCTGGTAAGGAAGGCAATGGCAGAGGTGTACTCAGCACAGATGAACCTTGTTCAGCACTTGGAAATTGGGGAATGCAAATGACAGCTTTCACAGTGCTGGGAGAGCAGCTGGGGACTGGGAATTCAGCAGGCAGGGAATTCTCACTCCTTGCTACTTGAATGAATCATGAAGACACACAGGCTTGGCTCCACGGCCATTTCAGCTGATAGGGGCTGTGAAATCACTCTCGCTGTGGTGAGCAGGGGAGACAAGGAGAGGCTGAAAGCAGGGAGGACGAGGATGGAGTGTTGGTTCTTGAACTTCCTTAGTTGCGATTGCAGTGAATTGAAAAGGTGTTCTGTAAAGGTTCCTAGTGGGGGCTCTTAGGCCTGACTGTGTGTGCTGCTGGACAGGAACTGCCAGGCAGATCAGCAGAGCAGAATTTATTCTCCTCACTAACCCAGTGGAAAGAGGTGGAGGTGAGTGGCAGTGTTTTTGGAAACAAGGAGTGTGTTTGATCTGCAGTGTCTGTCCTGGGCTGAATGCACAGAGTTTGGTCTGATCTTACAAGCCCTGTCTAGACCTTGGGTGCGAGGTGGAAAAAAAATTCCAGGTATTGTTGGTACATACCAAGGAGTCTTGGGGGAAGAACTAGACCACAGAAATTAAGTGAGTCAAAAGATTGCATTTTGGGTGCTATGGCTTCTGCAGACAGGTGGTAGGAAGGGCATTGTACACTGCAGTCTGAAGTGCCTTAGGTGGTTTAGACAGGGCTTTTCAGGCACTTGTTCACTCTCGCTCTTGGGTTATTTAAGGTGCAACTATATCAAAAGTCCAATAACTGACTTAAATGGTCCCTTCACATGTAAAGTAAATTCCTTACTTTGTATACCAAGTAAGGAACCCCTGTCCAGTGGATATCTGCTCTCAGAGCAAGAGAAACTTAAATGTCGAATAGCAAACCATCCCTTCTGCATCCTATTGCATGTTTTCTCAAACAGTAATTTAGAAGAAACCTTGAATAACTTTTACTGCCAGTGGTAGATATCTTAAAAACAACCTGGGTTCAGGAGACAGCCTGCTGCTGTAATGTCAAGACTACCTGGGTTTATGACTACTTAAAACCAAGCGTGTTCTAGCTGTGTGCCATTGATGCTGTGTGTGCACTATCTTTGCAATGTGTAGCTCATGATTGTCTATTGTGTATTAAAATACTAAACAGCAACATAAAATTAATACCGTACATATCTAGACTCCTCATCCTTCCCTCCTGTGCCATTCATGCTCAATTAAGACCTTACAAAAAATCCTAGAGGAGCATGTATGGGAAATGCTCCTTAAATCAGAAAACCCATTTCCGGTAAATTGAAGGAATCACGTAGAAGATGTCAAAGTAAGGGATAGGTGTTGCCCCCGATCCTCTGGGTATGACAGTTTGCTCCTTTAGGGCACTGGCCCTGCCACGAGAGCTGCCCTCGGGTCACTGAGGCCATGTCCACAGGTGCTCCTCAGCTCTGCACGCAGCTGGTACCTGTGAGCAGATGGATTTAGGCCCAAGGAATAGGGAGACTCTCGCTCGGAGGTGAGCGGATGTGCAGAACTGAAATGCTGGGGAGCAGGGATCTCTCTGCTGGGGGAGCTCCAGCCCAGTTTGCAGCAGAGAACACTTACTGAGCTCTGTAGCTTTGCTGCAGGGCAGGGACTGGTACTGCTTGGGGAGGAAGCAGTACTGTTTTCTCTGGGACTGGCCTCTCCTTGCCCAAACTAGCACTGCCACACGGCTCTCAAACACTGCCTACTGACTCTGCTGGAGAGGCTCTTCTCCACCCCATCTCTTCCCTTCTGCCTCACATGCCACTGGTAGCAAGGCAGACAAAGACAGGAGCATCAGCTGCTCCTTTTCAGGGCGAGATCAAACCCAACTCTGTTACCGGGAGGTGTCACCACTCACAGAGCGCTGCTTCCTCGTGTCCCATGTGCTGTCAGCAGCTGAGCAGATAAGAGGATGGGGAGATGTACTGCAGAGACCTGGCAGTTGTTTGAGGAAAGTTTCAGACTTGTCCAAATGATGCAGAAAAGCCACCAGGGGTTTACAGCATCCACCCAGAGTGCAAAAGGGAGGGTGGGGAGGGAAACCCACTTTGGCTGGCTGGATTTGACTCTCTGTGGTGGGGTGATGTGGCTTCCTTTTCTGCAGCTTGGTGTTCTCTTCCCCTGAGCAACTCTGGCTGCTCGGCTCACTGCTGTGTGATTTGGGCACAGCAGCATCCTTATAAACCTACTGCTGTCCTTAAGGATATCACTTAGCTCCCTGGTGTTTTCAAAAAGGCTTCATGTGGTGATTTCACTCCCATCTCAGAGCAGCATCTGCCATTCTGAATAAATAAAAACCAAAGCCCTGGGATCTGCGGCACCCTTGGAAGGCAAAGTGTGCAGCTCCCAGCTGGGTCTGTCCCCTCTCTGGTACAGACTGCTCTGGTGTGTCCTGGCCTGCAGGCACAGTTTGAAGCACATTGCAACTGCCTTCATGTTCAGTGAAGGTACATTTTTACCTCATCAGAGAGACCCAAGTTCTGGTCTCTCAGCCGAGCCACTTGCTGCTGTGCTCTGACAGAAGGGAGCCAGGGAACTTCCCCTTCAGGGAGCCCGCATCCTCTAGGGTTTTGGAGAGGCACAACAGTCCCTTGCTGTGGAGAGCTGGGAGCTGGAGCCCCAGGTAGGGTGGCACTGCCTTGTTCTCCTGCAGGGCCTCCCGGTGTCACGGGCTCCTGTCAGTGTGTTGGAAGCAGACCTGTCAGAAGCCCCGCGATGACCTGCTGGGCCCTCTCCCCAGAGATCTGCCCCTTTGTTTCAGCCCCATTGTGCACTGCTCTCAGCCTCCCACCTCTGCTCTGCCACCAAGGGGGGAGGCAGCTGCCCGGGAATGGGCTCTCTGTGAGCAGAGAGGCTTCACCTGCTGCTGCACCGTGCCAGGAACCCGAGAGGTGACACGATGGGACCGTGAGCTGTGCTCTGCTGCAGGGCCTGCAGCTGTGTGAGGAGGGGCTTAGATACTCAGCATTTTCTTCCCCTGTGGCTACCTCGTTATGTTCAACAGAAAGAGAATTTTGAGAGAAATCCATCTGGATTCGAAACACTGGAAATGTGGAAAAAAAGGTGCAGAAAGGTGGCTGCTCCTGAGTAGCACATGTTTTCCATTTGCTACCAGATTTTAATAGTTGCTTCCTTTGCTTTAACTTGTCCAGTTTGCTGCAACAAGAGACTGAATTTTGGAATGCAAGTTTCAGTGCTTTTTTGAGAACTAGACTGCCTTAAGATGCCTGGAGTTAGTCTCTCAAAATAACAAAACGTTCTTGAAAATATTAATCAGATTATTTTAATAGTTCAACACCCCGGGCAGTAATGTCTGGAGTGAACAGGAAGATATCCAGACTGAGGGTTTCCCTTATGAGTCACCTGCCCTGACCTCAAGAGCCATATTTAAGGGCTGCCACGTTTCAGAGCCACTTATCTGCTGGTTCATAGCAGTAACTGCAGTGTCCTGGATCCAAACAGTACCACTTCTCATAGATCCAGCTTCACAGTCTTGAGCATGCTCTGGAAGCGGGAGAACAGCCACTGTTGCTGCTCCCACATCCCTCACTCAGGAGAGGCAAGAAACTTTGGGCAAGGGAAGAGGAGCCCAGATGGGCCTCTCTGCAGTGTGTTCCCCACCTGGGGCTCTGTGGTAGCCTGGCCCCATCGTGTGAATGTGAGCAAAGGTTTGTCTGGGTCCAGCTCGGGCCTATTGATCCCACTTCAGCCAACGCTGAACCAAATTTGCAATGACTGAAAAACACAAGGGATAAGCACATAAGCTGAAAAGGCTGAGTGTTAGTCAGGCCCTGAGGGAGAAAATACCAGTGACCAGTAGGAGATATAAACACCAGATACTGCTTTAGTTTACTGGCACAGAGGTTCATGGGCCGGGAGCTGAACCAAGAGCAAAACTGTGACTGTGCTGTTGGGAAAGACAAGGGTTATAAGCTCTTGTAAGAGCCTCCCACAATCTTATTTTCATCAGTTAGGATAAAGAAAATATACAGCCTAGCTGACAGCAACTCTTTACTGCTCAGGGAGACAAATAGCGATTGCAAGTGGGAATGACAGACAGACCAGAAATGTGCTTTCCGGGGCTGAATAGAGCTGTTAAACAGTATCTGAAGGGCTTGAGCAGAGGTGATTAAAGAAGATGCTATCTCCCAACCCTAGCAGACTACAAAAGGTGTATTTTCAGTGGCTAAATCCTGAAACACTTATGGCCTAGAGTGTAGTCAGGTTATTTCTTATCTTTCTGATGGCCTGCTGGCAAAATCTGTTTTCTTAAATGAGGTTTGTAACGTCTAATACTTCCAAATAAAGACGGTATTGCTGCTGCAATGTGTGTGGTAGTAAGGATCAAAATAAACATAGCAGGCATTGCTAAGACTGCGTATGCTTATAATTAATATCCCATTCCTCAGGGAAGTGATATTTTCGTTTCTGTTGTGGAAGGACTTGTTGCTTGTTACAGGAGTGCTGGGGGTTGTGCCTGCTCCACATTCCCCCTGTGCTTCCTCAGCACGGGCAGATTTGACATTTGCATCTCAATTGCTGGGCTTGTTTCTGCTGAGTTCTGCAGCCCTGCTCCTGTGGAGAGGTCGATGCCCAAGTCTGTGGAGCTGTGCCTGTGTCTATGCAAGAATATGGTGTGTGTAGATGGGTGGGCGCTGACACCCAACCCAAGGCAGTGATAGGTTTCTATGGACGAGCTAGCTCTGGGGACATGGTGGAGTTTTTTCTCATCCTTGTCCTTGGTTGTCTTTGCCAGCCATTGTGCTGTGCATGGACAGAGTGCCAAAGTCCTTTCACCTCACCTGAGAAGGTGGTGACCAGGTGCCAGCAGGCAGCAGTATGCTTCAGGGGCTTCCCTGAGCCTACCCATGCCTGAGGGCACATAACATTGCTGAGCCTTGGGTCTCCAGCTCAGTGTGAGACCAGCGGTGCCTTTGCTTTGGTGATTCTGTGGAGATAAGCACAAATTATTATGATAAAACACTTGATTGTAAGCCTTAGTGTGACACACACTTTTAGTAAGGCTGCTCTGTTAAATGTTTCTTTTCCTGAGATCCTGAGCGCTTTCTTATGAGGAGTTTGCTTTCTTTTAAAAAGAAACACCACCTATTCTGCCTGGCAGTCGAAATGAATCCATGGCATTGCAGCTGATGGATGCTAAACAAGCAACCTCAGCATCGCACAGGTACTCAAAATTCCTAATGTGCCTTTGTTAGACTGCTTATCTCTGAGATGGGAAGAAGGACAGATGACGGCAAAGAAGCGTGAATGGGTGAAGTCGAGGAAGAGAGAATAACAGTTTAGGTGGTACATCCACAAGGGACTGTGATCTTCTGGAGAGCCCTCCTGCATAACCTGTACCATAGGATCACTGTGCATTCATTCCTTTATGAGACTCCGATCTCAGCCCCACACAGCTGAGCGGGGAGAGGACTGAGCCATTCCGTGAGCTGACTCAGGGTCTGCTGAGAGGGAGCTAAGGAAGTGTATGGAAAGGGGAGCCAGGCCTGGGTTCAGTGCTGGGTCGCAGAGATCCATTAGGAAAGCTGTCCTCAGGAACTTCCTGGTACCTCCTAGTACATTGGGAGTTTAGAGAAAACGTGTCTCCATTTCTTTCCCGCTCTCCATTTGATCAGATGAATATGTGAGGATAGTAGAGAGTTTTCCAAAGACAGCAGAGATTGATCAAAATTAGAATAATGTTGAGGGTTTCTTGAGGTTTTGTGGTTTTGGGTTTTTTTTTCTGATGAAGCATCCAGAGGAGTAGGATTCCAAAATGATAACTGTCCTGAAAAGTACGGTACTTCTGCTGCATTATAGGCTGCTCCGTTTGGTTTTTTTGAATACAAATCAGCAGTGAAAGTGGAATTTGCTAGGAATTGAAGCAGATAGTATTAATAAGAGACACATTGAAAGTTGCCTATGTTAGAGTGTGATGAGGCTTTCAGATAATTTTCCTGTCTGAAACTGTTTTACTGTTCTTGTTTTCACGCAAAATCCTGATAACTTTGAACTGCCTCAGGCAGCATACACTAACTGGTTCTTGTGACCCTTGGACCCTTTATTGAAATATTGTGTGTCAGGCTGGAAAAAAAACAAACCCTAAAATCCATCTAGAAGTCCACATCTTCTGGCAGGCAAAAGCGTGAAATTGGACTACTTTTGGGACTTGTGAAGGAAGCTCGTCTCTACCAGTATCTTTAATTACAAAGTCTAAGGGTCAGAGCTAGAAACTAGTTGGCCCTTTGGCACAGAGTGTATGGAGGAACTGTTGGTTTAGGCCAGTAGTGTCTGTAAAGCATCTAACTTGCAGCACACTTCACTTTTGAAAGGCAGCACTTGATTCAAGCTCCTGACACCAGGGCAGTTGCTATATAGTGATTGTGATTAAAGTAATGGACCCTGTGTTGGGACAAACTTCTCTCTGCTGCTCGGAAGAGGGTTGATGGATATGAAAGTTCTTCCCAATTTGGCTAAGCTGCTGCTAAGCACATAGACAGGTTACATGAGTCAATTGCTGGGGTCCAGTCCCTCTTGCCTTTGAAGCCAGTGGGAGTTTTGACGTCAGCTTCAGAGGGAGCGGTTTCAGCCTCAGGTGGGCAACAACATGAAGTTACAGCAAGTACTTTGCATCATGTTGAAAAGCAGCTGTGTTTCTAGCAGCAGCTCCTCTGGAGCAAGGAGATCTGATTCGTTCCCATTTGTTCTCCCTGTCAGATGCTGCCTCAGAAACTGGTAGTTCAATGTGTGTGCTGGCTTAAGGCACTCACTGATCAAAGTGTAGGTTTTGTTATTTGTCTGCCCTAATAAATATCTTTAAGGCCGATGCAGAACTCTGTCAGCAGAGGGAGGAGCTGGTTGTCAGTGGAAGGTCATGCAGGGGTGGAATCAGGGATGCTTCCTCCATGTTCCCGATAAGCCAGGTGATAGCAATATGCTGCAAGAGAAATGGGGGCTTTGAGGAAATACAAGATTTTGGCTCACAGGAGCTGTGGAGTTTGGAGCATGGCTGTTCCACTGCCACTCTAGCACTGCTCACTTACTTGGCACAAATGTGGGGAAGCATAGGATTGGAGTGAAAGCAGTCAGAGGAGAGGAAGAAGAAGGAGTGGTGGGTAACCTGTGTCAGTGGGAGCAGCCTGGGAAGGAACAAAAAGGGATGACAATCGAGCTGCCAGTTTGCCACATGGTCCTCTTCCTGCAGTAGTGCAGTATGGCCCACAGCTGATGAGCCCTGTGTGTGTGAGGACATGCAAAACTACATGTTCATCATCTGTTGATTACAAAGACCAGTCACGTACCTTTACTAAGTGTAACAGGGAAGTGTCGTGGTCAAATTTCAGGGATGGGGCCTGAAAGACATGTGGAAGACAGTGAGTTTGTTTTGTTTAAAGGGTTAAGGTCTGTATGCCAAGGGAAGGAGGCCTGAGGATTCTGGGTGAGCCAGTCATACTCAGAAAGGAGAGGAAAGGGTATTTCATTCAGGGGAGAGGTATCCACAGCTGTCTTCCTGCTCGAGCGAGGCCGAGTGATGGGCATCACAAATCCCAGGGGCTCTCAACAGGAACGGGACAAACATCCCCTGCTGATGGTTGGAATTTAAAGTAGATCAAAAATAGACAATGTGTGAAGTTTATTAATAAAGGGGGTTTCAGCTGTCACAGAGAACGAGGATGCAATTAAAGGTGCAGGTCTTGTTGGATCTTCTTATTTCTAATGCTAGCTAAGTACAGTTGCCTGTCACTCTCACACACTGAAGGATGTGTTGTCCTGATTTCCAGATGAGGTGCAAGAACCTCATCTGTGTTTTATACCATTGCCTGACACCCCAGCCAGGGAGATGGACAGGTCGTCACATCCTGGGAAATGGAGGATGGGAAGTGATCTGAGACCATGTGGTCTCAGCAGGTACAGCAAATAAGAGTTGCTTAGTGAAGTCTATTTAGAGTTGTTTGCCCAGCCTGTTTCTAAGCCTCCCCAGTGACAACACCTGTTCCCATGAGATTTCCACTTGGATTTTCTCCAGTGCAGGTGCAGGGAGACTCACTGTGACTGGCATTCAAGCTGTGTGACACATATGGTAAGAGAGCAGCAGTCCCTCAGCAGTACCCTGGGTAAGCCTGAAGACTTATAAACACCAAAACCAAGAGAATTGCACAGTTTACTTCTGTTTGCTCAGAGGAGTGAATCCTCTCCACTTCCCTACCAGACTGGTCAGTAAAGGCCACATGGTTAGCCGGTGGTGGTAGTCAGTGCCATTTGCTTACTGGTCAGACTGGTATTAAATTTTTCGTAATAGTTTGCAAAAAAGAGAAAGTGCTTTTGAATTACATTTATGGTTTAGGTGAATATTGGCCAGACTGGTGAATGTGTGGAGGTAGTCTTTCACATCTGTGAATGCCAAGAACATTTCCCACTGGCTTAATTGAATCCGTAAGTGGAGTTGACTTCCAGACTTAATAAAACATCCTGGGAATGGTCTCTTCTTTCTTGCTAAGACCTGAAAGAAAAATTTGAGGACAATACCATTGTTCCATGGTGCACAAAGAATGTGATTATTCCAGAGCAAAAGCATCTGAGGCAACACAGGGATCAAAAGGAGAACTTGCTGCTTTGACTGGGGCCCTGGGTTTAGACCAAGTTTAGTACCTGGGACCTGATGTATGAGATGCATTTTGAAGCAGTATGGATTATTCCAGATGGGCATAGCATACCTGGACACATAGTATAGGGAGAACTAAATTCAGATTTTAAAAGTTGTATCTTTTACTGAGTGGCCCATGATGTCTTTTAAGGTGAGTGCAGAAGATTGAATGCTTACATTCAGGGGGAAAGTGGTGAAGGAAAAAACTGTGCAGTTTGCATTTAGTGTGAATCTGCCACTTCTTAGCAACACTCAAGCAAAAAAGACCCAATAATCAAAATGTTAAGAACAGACCTTTTTCAAGTTATACATTCTTGAAATTGCAGAGCTTTTTCCTCACCCATCTTTATGCATTTAGCTGAGTGCTTAATGAATGACAGTTTCTCTAAGGTATTGCCTAATCATAACTATATTCTGTGGAGACCAGTTACAGCATCGTTATCATCTCTTACTCTATGAACATGTTATGTCAAGTTAATAATGGTTGCAGTGGGAAAGTGTGATACAGCCCTCTGAAGCCCAGATCTTGCTAACAGTCCTGTAAATGATTGAAGGTACAGGAGTAATCTTACTGAGTTCATTTGTCGCTTAATATCTAACTACCACCTTGAAAAGCAGATTCAAGCAGTATATGTAGAAATTCTGCTTTGTTCTGTTTTTAAGACATGGCAGGAATTCAGATCATGCTCCTTGCAACATAAATACTGTGCTTGCCACAATGTGTAGCAGATAAGTACTTTGACTCTAAAAGGAGAATTTGTCTTTTATAGTTTTCACAAATAATAGTGGCCAAGGTTGTGAGGGATCTGCTTTCCTCCCCTTCAGAAGAGCTGGTGTTGCTGTTGTAGTCCTCTGAAGAATGCATTGAAATTGCAGGTAGCTTGGAGGCAGCTGCCCTCAGGAATTTGAGTGGTACCTTGCAAGCACTCTTATCCTTGTCACTCTGCCAAGCTGTCCAAGGGTAAGCTCATTAGTGCTGGGGTGAGGAGCTCCAAAGAGGACATGAACATTGCAAGATGTTAGAAGCTCAGAGGTGGCCCAGTTTCCCATATGCCAAGATCACAGTCCAGGAAAACAGGGTTTGAAGCATGGTGATGGCATCTGTTTCACTAGAAAATCAAATTGCTTGGATAAACTAGTCTGTTCTTTAGGAACTGTGCACCAAAGATATTGGTGTGAATGCCTGGGCCATTCACAGTGATCCAGTTCCAGACTGAGGCTTTCCAGTCTTCAGGCTCACAGTTTTACACTGGTTTTTTTCAGGCTGTGTAACTTGCCCCATTCTGAGCTGGGGCTGCACTTAAAGCAGCTCCTTCCAAGTGCTTGTGGCACGCAGTGACAACCAGGCAGTGCCCAGAGGCTGCTGTACCTCACAAATCTCATTCATACCCAGGGATGCTGAACTGCTAGGATGCTTCAGTCCATGGTAGTTGGAAAAGAGCAGATGGATTCCTCTGATGTTCTTACAAATGCAAACAGCAGCCCATTTCTGTCAAGTAGCTGAAAATGTTGTGGAAGGCTCTATTTAACGTAGTCTGGGATTAAAATGTCCCATCGAGATGCTTCTTGTCCCTTTCCCTTCCTCATGATTCCTCTTGGTGGTCCCCACCATGCCTTTGTGTGTGGTGAAATGTGAGCCCTAATGGAAGAGTCACATGAGCAGGGAGGAAACAGTCAGGCAAATGTAGGGCTTAGGGGTGAGTCCAGCAGAAAGGAATTATAATCCCTGGAAAATTTTATTTCAGAGCAAAAACATGTAAAGAAATCTATCAGCTCTGTCCCATGAAATGTAAACCCATCTTCAGCATTAGATGGATATACAGGGTTTACTCGGAATGTGAAGGCTGCTTAATGCACTGCAGTTAACATCATAGATAGTAACCCTCATAAATACATCCAAAAGAAAGTTGAGTTGTAATTGTTGTGGGAATCACAACTTCAGTGTTAAATCGATGGGTTTGGTCCCGTTAACCACACAGAGACATACACAGAAACCAAACATCAAAGAACACACATAGGTGGGTTTTGTTTCTTTTAAAAGTACTGCTGCAGACTCAGAAGTAAAAGAGGAATTGAAAGCATGGGGAGAAAAAGAGTTCTTTAAATGGTTTTAAAAAAAATAATCCTTGCTCTAAAATTTCTACTGCCAAATTTCCTTGCAGACTAATTCCTTGCAGCTGAGCTGCAAACCTCTGTGAAAATAGGGGTTTACAGTGGAAACACTGACTAGCTATATCTGTGCAGTCCCATCAATAATGATGCTCTAATTATGCCTTATGATGTACCCAGACCTGCCATCTTTATAGTTCATGAGCTTTTGTTGGTTGCCGGTTTGGGGAACAAGGTCTTTTTTTTTTCCTTGACTGTGGTTTGCTTCTCTTTGTTCATATTATGTTGGCACATAGTTTTTAAAAAGCTTTTCTCTGAAGGGAGCTGGGCAGACAGCTATGATTAAGTATGAAATGATTGGTTGAGCTGTTTGTCAAAGTTATAAATAGGATACCACACAAACCCAACACTAATCTCACTGAAAGACAGATACTGGCAACATTTCTTAGTCATCTGTTCCTGACGCTCAGGGGAGAACAGCTATACTTCCATTAAGTTTTCAAACAGAAGTTGCCTAAAATAAGTTCCTCTGGTAAAATTTTGGGCATATGCACTATAAACCACGCTGAGATCCAGCAGGGTGTTGGAGTTTTAAATGTTCATCCCGGTTTAAACCTGGTCCTCTGGATCACCCCTCTGTGTGGGGGTGAAGCAAAGATCTGTTCATGAATTGGTTGTGGCAGGACCAGACTGGCATCCTCATCTCATACCTCTGGATTAATTTTAAGGGCAGAAGAGGAGGTCCCTATGGATATCCTTTGCATCTTTAGGTTTACAGGCATCTTTCTCTAATCTGCTTTTGGAAGATCACACGGAGCCATAAAAAGAGGAGCAATGGTGCAGGTTTCACCTAGATGCTTCTACAGCCGGAAGGGAAAAGCAGCATATTGAATTCCTTCTGCTGCGGATCTCTTGCACATAGCAGCCAGAGGCTCCAGCCTGGATGCTGGACTTCTTGTCCATTGAAGTTCTACACCAGCTGCATCTGTTTTGTCAAACTGGAAGTCTGCAATTTCATGTTCCCACAAGATGACCCCGTACTTGCCATTTGCTTTCACGGTGCCTCAAATTGTAGGAAAGGGCTCCACAGTTCGGCACTTGTGCTGCCGGCCAAAACACATGAGACAAATAAAGCAAAGCAGTAGCTGAAGAACAACCAAGCATTTCTGGGGCTGAAAAAAGCTTCAAGTTGCAAAGTGAAAAAGCCCACAGCAATCAGAACTTGCCCCTCCAATCCTGCACCTTCCCACATCCCTGCCAACACATACAGCAGAGTTTGAGAGGAGGTATAAGCACTCCAAATTTATGGCACAAGTCAACCACTCTGCCTAGGGTGAAGTCTCTTAAATTTTTACAGAAAAAGATTTGAATTTGTGGGGTTCAGACAATTTGTTACATGCATATTTTTATTTTTAATTTTGATAAGTGTATGCACATTTATGGAACTTAAGATTAATGAGTGTCATTAAACCTAATTTTTAGATATTTAGGTGTGGGCATTTTGTTTTTGCGAATTCTCAGAATCAGATTTAGATCCAAAAACTTAGTTTGTTTAATAACTGTTTGATAGCTATTTAAAGACAAGGTTTTGCAAGCTCAGGAGTCACTTTCATTTTTAGCAGCAGACAAGGTTGAGGGTTTTTTAGTTTTCCCTTTTTGCTAGAGAGCAAGACCCTTCTTGGATGCACACAGGCTCCTGCAGGAAGGGAATGAGCCGCCCTCGTGGTTTGCAGTGCTCCCAGCAGGGTCTGTAGCTGTACTCTGCAGGAGGAGGCAGCCCAGAGTCCTCACCTGGGTGAGCTGGCAACCAGGAGTGCAGCTCATCACGGTGGGCAGCCGTGACAGCCCTCTTGTGCACCATGCCCAGCCCTCTCCTCTGGTGTGGTACATCCTGCTCATCCCAGCAACCCATGAGGGTGGCAGAGGGATAGGAAATAGGAGGTGCCTCGCAGGAGACCGGGCTCGAGCGTGTGGCTGAAACCCAGAAAGATGATTTTCATGGTTTTCACACCAGTGTCTACTGCTTGAGCAGCTTTGCTGGGGTTGAAAGGGAATCTTCTCTAATTGCTGACCTCTCCATCACAGGTTAGTCCAGGTTGTTCTTTGCACTGAAATGATTGGGAGCAGCCATAAGGGCTCCCCAGTCTTGACCAAACTTGCTAAAGCTCGTCAGTCCCTTTATCCCAAACTATCCAAGTGCAGTACCACCATTTTCCTTGCACAGCTTCAGCAAAGGAACTGGAAAAGCCTTTTGGTTTTGTCCAAACCCTTCTGCAAGTTCCTGACATGGATTGTATGAATTATTTCCCCAACACTTTTTTTTTTTCAAACTCAAAGCCTTCACCTCTTTAAACTTCATGATGTGAACTGCATCTTTAATCCTCAGTTTACTACCCAGATTCCTTTTCCAGTCTGATCCTCCTGGCAGCAAGCTGCCAGGGCACAAGGAAGTGCTAACGGTTTCTCCAGTAGATACTTTTCTGAGAAGTTGGGGAAAAAAAGATTCTACTTAATTAATTGTTTTGCCTCTTTGTAGTAACACATTTATGTTGTTATGAAGCCTGCAATGAAGCTGCATCTGATAAGAGTGATAGGTTTCCAGTTTGATCTTATTTTAGATTGCAGCAAGCTGAGGATAAAAAGACTCTTTGTTCCATGAAGAAAAACAGAACCAAACATCTGGTGAGAAGCTGATGTGCTCAGGACAACTCTGAAAGAGGTTGATAGTGATGGATTACGATACACAACTTCAATACATCCCCACAAGTGTTGTGTGAAGCGACAAGATAATTCTTCTGTTGTCTAGGATTCATTTTAAAAGAGTTTTCTGTTTGTCAGAGAAGGGTAGAGGAAAGAGTGTAACAGCAAACTCCCTGTGTGTTTCTCCATGATTCTTGCAACTGATCTAGTCTGAACTAAAGGCTTCTTTCAAGACTGATTTATTTGGAGAGTGTTAATTGTAGACCATGTCCTGGCTCGCCATTGAAGCCTTTCATAATGGATCAGCCCCTTTCCTGGAGTAGACCTGCTCAGGAGCTCCCCTGTGGGTGGTCCAGTGCCCAGGAGTGGATCTGAGGAGCATTGGAGTCGATGTGTTCAGTCAGTTCTGTTAGCTAGAGGTCCTGCATTGCTTGTGGTACGTGTGGATTTGGCCCTTGTTCTTTCATTCCTCTCTTAACCGCCGAAAAAGATATTTTCTGCTGCAAATTATAAAGCGTTTCCTGCTTTGTCCTTAAAGACAGGCTTGGATCATTGCACCCTGTGCTGATTTCTGCTGTGTGTGCACTGCTTGGAGTCAGAGGCAGAGTCAGGCCCATGTGGCTAAAGGCAGATCCAGGTCCTGAGAGAAACTGGGGGAGCAGGATGATGGGAAGGGGCGCTCTGTTTCATTCAGAAAGATGCTCCCAAAATCCAAAGGAGCAATGCGTGGGTGAAGTGCTTTCATGCACAGCTTTTCAGCAAGAATCAAGTCTGTTGTCAGCACTTGTGACATTTTCTCTGTTCCCTTCCTCTGGGCAGTTTGCCACTGTAACATACACAGATGACATTAGGATTTTCAGACTGTCATTTCTGAAGGCACTCTTATCTACTCTGTACTTAGTATTTTTCCAGGACACGGAGGTGGCTCTTTCTCCTCTGTTAATTAACTTTTTTTGCCCATGTTTGCCTGCCTTATAAATTCCTCTGACATCAGGGTCTAGGATTAAACAAATTGATACCATACTTCCAGTGTCTGAGCTTGACACTGAGCTGACAGCCTCAGAGCCTGAAGTATTTTGACACACAAACCGAGCAAATACAGAGGAAATTGCTGTTCAGCCTCCTCTGCACCCTCCCGCCTTGTTCCCTGGGAGCCAGGCTCCCAACTTGAGCAGCCTGTGTTGGTGGGAAATGGAAGTCCCAAAGCCCTCTCACCCATCAGTGGGTTTCTGCTAGAAGGATGCCAGTTGTGGCATTTCTCAGAAGTACCTGTATTTATTCACTGTGTCAGGTTGTCACTGTAATGCAGTTACAGAACAGTGCTAACCTGGTAGGGAGCCAACTCCGTGCAGTAGCCAGATTAAGTTGTCTTAGTTGGTTAACAGTATTTTTATAGTTTATTAAATCCTGGTAGGAGTAGAAAGATAAGGAGTGGAAAGAACAAATCTTATGGATTATCTGCTCTTGGTTGTTCACGTCTGTTGGTGTAATCCTGATCTGAATGATGAGCTTTGAGAACAAGCATTTAATATTTTGCTATTGTCTCATCTTAAACACATGAATTACTTTAACAGAATAAGCATATTCTCTAGCTATTTTTTCCAGTCTGCTGTTTTTATCACTGATGTGGAACATAGTGTTTGTTTTCTTTATCTGGAACAAAAACATTGGTTCATCTCAGATAGCACAGGCCATTTGATCAAGCCTTCAGATGGTAAGGTGTATAAAAGTTGCTGACATGGGACAAATTCAAACCTGTGGTGTGCAGCTTGAAAAGCCTTCACGCCCTTGTTATCAGTCCCCTGAGATTCCCAGCTACCCCCTCAACAGCAGCAAAGAGAGATAGGAGCTGATTGTGCTAGAACCAGATCCCTGTCACCTTACTGAGGCTGGGAGGCAGCAGGGATGTGTGTGGGGTCACTGGGGTGGATGCAGCAGGTGAGACAGCACCTGCCTCTTCCTTGCAGTTCTGTGTGTGTGTGAGCTGTGACACTGCTCTGCTCTGGCCTCTTCATACAGAATCAAAGAATAGAAGATACCATATTTTGCCGACAGCTGACTGCAAATCAAAGAAACAGGCTGCACAGCTAACATGCTATTGCAATATGGGAAAATATCTCATTTTCATTTTCCTTAATAGAGCAGTCTGGTGGCTGGTTCGGTTTGATGTTAGCAGCTACTACAGGAGACCAGCTGCACACCCAGGCACCTTTTTTTGGGTATTATGGGGCGTAGGTGTTTGGAAGCGGCTTGCCAGCATCTAGAATCAGTGCATCTAGAACGAAAAGGGCACGAAGAGCTCTTCTTAGAATGGTCATCAGGACTGTCTTCTAGTCTGAATATTTTTTTAGGGTATGCCTGTTCCCTCTTAGGAGTTACCTGACTGAAATTCAGTGTCGTGGTACTAGTGCTGGCTGTGCTGTCAGGTACTTATCAGCACATGCTAAATTGTGTTCTCTTTTAAAGATACATATTTCAAGAGATGAAGACAGGAACACCAGAAGCAGGAAAAGCTGAGAGGCATAAGGAACGGAATTTACTTTCATTGCACTACCTCTTAGCAAGGTATTTTTAACATCTGTACCACCTCCAGGCTCATATTGAATCAGCTGCAGACACTATGACATGGTAAAAAAAAAGAAAACCCATAATCTAAGCTACCCTAGTTTGTCCTCAGTTCCCAGCTGTGATGCTCATTAGCTTGGATGGGATTTAGGTGTGAAGAGGGAGAGGCCAACAGTAGTGCCTACCAGGGACAGTAGGAGAGGACCGGAGCTCCTCAGCTGCCAGGTGCTCTCAGGCTCACTGGCTGCACCTGGCCAGGGGCTGTGTCCTGGTGTCCCTGCCATGCTAACAGGGGGGTCTCAGCAGTGTGACACTTCAGTGAGCCTGGTTGCCTGAGACATGTCCACGCAGAAACCCTCAAAGAGGGAGGAGGTTTGGGCTGGAGTTGTCCTGGCATGGGGGCTGGACTGAGGCTGGGAGCATGAGATGAATTGTTGGAACAGTTTGGAGAGTGAGTGGGAGGAGAGTTACATATATGAGGGAAGAATTATGACGGATTTATCACAGCCTGAAATAAATTAACCTCTGGGAGGAATGATTTTGTAATAATTTGCATTTAGATACTCTGACACTTCCAAATAACCCCAAACCTTCTGCAAACATTGTAATTAATTCAATCTCCAACATCCTGTGAGAGAGATAGAAATAGCACTATATACATGGTTAAAGGAGCTAAGGAGTCTTCTCTCAGTATTGCATTTTCCTGGTACTGCCCTTCTGTCTTGTTCCTGTGGCTGCAGAGCCTCATAGTGGGGTGAAATGCAGGAGCAGTGAACAGCTGGAGAGCTTTTCTGGACACAGCTGAATCCTCCTGCTCCAGTGTGTTACACCACACAGCCTGTGGCAGGCAGGCCATGGCCCAGGGGAGCCCATGTGGGCCAGGACAGTGAGGATGGGAGCACAGGGGAGAAGGAGCAGGGAGCTGAGCCCCTGTCTGATGAGCTCACGTGAGTGGTGGTTGT
Source organism: Calyptomena viridis (assembly GCA_013390005.1). Lineage (NCBI taxonomy): Eukaryota > Metazoa > Chordata > Aves > Passeriformes > Eurylaimidae > Calyptomena > Calyptomena viridis. Next base: position 13,686 of record WEIV01026455.1, on the reverse strand, counting down.
GGGCTGGGCTATTCCCCCTGCAGGGACCCAGCCACGAAGTGGCCTGGCTCCATCTCTTGAGTGGGAAGTGGTCAAGTGATTTAATATTCAGCACTTCAAGTGCAGTAATGAATTTGATAACCAAAATGATCTGCTAACCCGGCCAGCTGAGAGGGTATTTGAAGGACGATCCAAACCCATAGCTGGTCAGTGTGATATTTTCTTGTCATCAGTCTCCTGCCTATTCTTTTCCACTCCGGAGCAGTTAATCATAAATGAGATATTTGTTTGATGCTGTTTTCATGCATGCTCTACCCTGTTTCCGTTTCCAAGGGACTGTGAAGTGGGTGGGTGGGTTATATCCCATCCCAGCTTCAGCAGCCTTTGCCTGAGAGCTGTCTTTTCCAGGGAGACCCAGATTGAACCACACATTGTGACTGTTGAAGGCTTGGGCAGGCTGACTGTTTTCAGAAGGGAAATTGAGCATCTTAAAGTGCATCTTCTCTTATTACAAATGTGTCTTAACTCCAGAGTGCTTAGGGCAGCATGGAGCTGGTGTTAGGTGAGCCATCAAGTGCACCCTGGTCGCCTCTGTGCTCCACTGCCAGACCTGCTCAGCTGAGAGGTTGCCAGTCAAGGGCTGGGGAGAGATGGCTGAGTTTCAATTACAGACACATGGGATGGTGTAAATCTCTTTGGGCCTGACAGAGTTGACCTGAGTCATTGGGAACGTATCTGTTGCCTTAGAGGAGATTTGAGCAGCCCTCTCTTTGCTGACAGTTTGGCTTCTCCTGTGCCCAGTTGCCTTCTGTAAAGCTCTTCCAGGGGCTGGGAGCATGTGCTCTCCAGCAAGTGCCGATCAACAGGTCAGCTGTATACAGGGAGAATTTCTGTGATGCAGCAGCGGAGAGAGAACACATGCTGTATCATGGAGATTTACTCCTCATAAAACACCTCTGACTCTCCATAGGTATCTGTAGATAGTCTCCTGCCAAGGGAACACAGAGATATTTATAGTGCAGCTTCAGCAATGGTATAATGGCACGTTGGCAAACAAAAGGACTTCGAAATATAAGGAGAACAAAAATATGGTCTGGACTGCATTTATTTTGGAGTCAATAGAAAAATATTAAGTAATGATAGTTAATGTTTCCAGGGTGGGTTGGGTTAAAAAGCAAAGAAAGCAAAGCATGTTCACAGTGCTGTAGGAGACTGTTCTGTGTGCACTGAGTTTGAATTACAGAGACAAATAATAAAAGCTTTGCTTCCCACTGATATACAGTGTGGTGGTGCTGAGTACCTTACACCTACAAAAAGCTAAGATAAATGCTACTTCAAAAGGGATTGAAACTGCTCTGAGTTAAAGCATTAAAAAAATTCTGTATTCAATTCACAAAGTTGTAAAAAATTAAGCAATTTTAGCTATGGGTGTGACTTCTCCCTTGCTTTCTGACATTTTTCCCTGTCCCTTTCCCTTCGGTCCCGTGGTGCCAGCTGGCTGGCCCTGCTCCCACAGCGAGGTGTTGGGCTGGTGCCATCCTGCTGAAACACGCTCTGCCTTGCCGGGGGTGGGAGCGCAGAGGGTTTTGTCTGGACGTGTCACATTTTAATTAACACCTCACACCACTGCTGCTGCTCCTCGGTGTCCGTGTCGGAGCTCAGGCACAGCGTGGGGCTCTTCCTCCCTGTCTTCTCCTCCTGGGGCCAATCCCCATACTTTTCCCCCCTTCTTGGTTTCTGAAGCCTGTTCAGGGAACCCACCTGCCAGGGAGCTTTGATGGACATGGCCGTGTCTCCTCTGTGGGGCTGTCCATGTTTGCTCTCCCGTTTTCAGGCAGGCCTCCTGCCTGAATCCCTCCGTCAGCAGGCCAGAAAATGGGAGATCCCCAGAGGGTGGATTCCCACTGCTTTGTCTCGGTTTCTTGAAACTAGACATTTGTGAAGGACTGTCCAAGTCTTGGGCTGACCCTTCCAGCCCCTGTGGGTAATGGTACACAGAGAAATGGCAGGAGTGCTCATATCCTTGGGTGCTGTTGAGTGGAAGGGCTCCATACAGAACCAGGACCTCAACAGGAAAAGTTTGCCAGTGACTGAAGTGGTAAAGGCACTTCTGGGAACTATTGGGATCCCCTGGGATCTGTTTCCTTGTTGATCAGCTTTTCAGAGAGGCCGGACGCTGAAAAGGCCTTGCTTTGTCCTAAGGGCACCGAGGGCCTCATGGAAGGGGGCATCCCACAGTAAAACTGCTGTCCACAAGGCTTCCATCCTCACTAGAAATCCTGTGGCAGCAGAAATTGGATGGAAAAGGCTGGACAAGAGGAAAGTTTTTAATTTGCCGTGACAGGAATCAAAGGCTTGGCTTGTCAAAAAATTACAGCTCCCTTTTCCTGCCTGTCTGTCACACGTCAGCAGCCCTCACGCTGTAGAGATAAATGCAGCTTTACAGAAGGGAGCTCAGGGAATGATTCAGAACAATCTAGTTCGTGAGGGAAGGAAAGGCTTAGGCAAGCACTGGAACTGAACTTGTATTTGGTATGGCAGGCATTGAGCCACATGATGTTTATATTTGACGCTGAGTTTTTATATTGAAGCAAGTTGCTGCTTTTCCTGTTGCTCTGGTGGTATGACACAGTAGTGCCTGGGCACTTGTGGGGACAGGGAGTGGGTCCCATGGGATAGGGCAGCCCATGGGACACAGCCCTCCCTGATGCTCCTCTCAGTGTGGAGCACAACACAAGGCTGGTGATGGAAGTTATTCTCCTACAAAAGCTGTTGAGCAGCAGCAGTTCCCATCACGTAGGCAGGAAGACTGCTCTGGTAGTGGAGATGCCCATAATAACCTGTTTTCTGAGGGCACACTCACCCCATGCCCCTCAGGAGTTGCTCCAGGGCTGTCTGTGAGCAGAGATCCAAGGACCAGCAAAGTGCAAACTCATCCTGAATGGCTTCTGCCTAAAATACATCAACTGCAGAGCACTCCTGTCAGGATTGCTCTTAGACTGCTGATGACATGGCTTTCACAGGGGTAGGACACACACCCGATTTTGGAGCCCCTTTATCATGCATTTGCTAATGGCTTTATGCTGGAAATACCTAAGAACTTCAGTGGGAAACTCTGGAGACTTCAGGATTTGAAGAGACACATAAGATAAAACATGATTTTAAAGATATTTAGGCTCAGCTATGACGTTAAGACAGCAGTCCTGTAAAAGTGCCAGCAAAATCATTGGCAATCTCAATCACATTATGTTAAGCATAGTAACTACTTGGTAATTGGGTTATCTCAGTGCATGGTGGAACAGGGTGAGGTTTATTCTTTAAACAATAAATGCTTGATTTTTTTTCATTCAAGTGAATTATTGTTGCTGGGTAAGGAGAAATGTAAGATGTGTTTGCAGGTGGATGTGTCTCTGTAAGGACTCATAAGAACTTTAGCAATTATTTTTAGAATGTTGCTGACTATGCCCATGCCAAGGCTTGCTTCTCTACAGTAAAGAAATTGCAGGGGGCAGAAGGAGCTCCATACTGGGGAATTTTTCAATTTGCCTGCTGAGTCCTCTTATCTTTTCTGTCCTTCCCTATAGCAATCAGTGATTGTCATGGCAACCTTTTTTGGGGTGGTGTCATCTCTTTTTGGGAGATAAACTTTTCATTGAAAATTTCAATTTGTGTGGAGGGAATTAGTCACCCAAATTCCTGGCATTCAGCATGTCTCTGTCTTTTGAAAACTCCTCATTAATCTCACCTCTCTGGTTATGGAAATGCCTTCTCGGGATAGATTTAGGAGGTCAGGGAGCACTTTGGAGTTGGTTTTTTTTTTCTTGACAAAGCAGTTTCAAACAGCTGTTCTAATATACTTGTTAAGTCTAATGGGGACAGCTAGTATGTAATTTAATCAGACTTGCATCCCTTCTGGGATTCTAGGCAGAGCTGAATTCTAGGACAGACTTTGAGCAGGAGACACTTGTATTTCCCTTCTCCTTGCCCCATGTATGAATTTTCTCGCTTCTCTTTTCCTTTCCTCCCAGTCAGCAGTGAGGAAATTTGTGCCTGCATTGACACCAACCACTACCTTAAAACACGATAACTCAAATTAGGGGGTAAATTTGTGAGAAAAACCTAATGCAGATCCATGTTACCAGGCAGCTGGGATATTTTTTAAACTGAGATTATCTGGGGTGAAACCCTTCCTTTTCCAGACCTGGCCATTAAGGGTACATTTTCTCTCATTTTAGGGGAGCACCTGCGAATCTGCCCACAAGGCTATACCTGCTGCACCAGCGAGATGGAGGAGAACTTTGCAAACAAAAGCCGAAGTGAATTTGAAGCCATGATGAAAGAGGCTGGTCGCTCTGTGCAGGCGACGCTGACAGCACAGCACAGGAGCTTTGACAGTAAGTAAAACCTGCTTCGTTTTTAGACTGTTGGAGTCAGGAGTTTGTTTTTTACACGCTTTTCTCTGCACTTTGCTCAACAGTTTGTGTGAAGTGTTGACTTTCCATAGGAATTGTACCTCTTGGCAGTGTTTTTGTAAGGCCAAGCCATGCTGAGAACTCAGTTTCGGAGCAGCCACTGAGGGAGGCTGCCAGGCAAAGGTGTACCTTGGCACCAACACAGCTTTTACAAACATGGTGTAATCAGGTCTTACCACAGGGTTGTAACATTTGAGGCAGTGATGTAAAACCTGGCACCATGCCCTGAGCTGGAAGTTGGACAGTATGGTAAAAGTGACTGGATTGCCCTCTAGTAGGTGGGGAGAGTTTAAGGAGACATGGACTTTTCCTGGCCTTTTCATGTAGATTGGAAATGAAAAGGAGTTCAGTTCACATTAGGTGCTCATAGCTGTCAGCTTCATACAGACATCAGGAAATGCAATAGAGCAGGGAAGGTCTTAGAGACTGTGGTGCAAAAGGTGTTGTGGACAAACATTCTCTCCAAAGTACAGTATCCCTCCCAGTGTGCTAAACAAAGGCTCTCTTACTTTTATTGTGTCCTGGAGAATCCATTTCGCAGTGCGCAGTAAGCCTTGAGGTCTGAAGGCCACGGGAAATAAATGGTTTACTGGCGAAGTTGAGATGACCTATGATTCAGAAACTGTGTTCATTATCAGATTTTGAAGAAGGTCAGACATTTAGAATCACGGTCCTCTAACTTTATCAACAGTCATCATATGGAATTATCGTGAAAAGAATAGGAGTTGGGGAAAGAAGCTGTAATAGCCAGAAAGGTGGAACTGGAAATTCAAGCAGTAAATAATAGATCTAAAGAAATAAGCCTGACCTTCAGGGAGCTGATAACCAAGATGAAGTGCTTTTACACTAAATAGAAAGAAAAGGCAGTGCATCTCTGCAAAAGGCATTGTGACTGTGTGGCCAAGGTTGACCATAGCAAAGGCATTCCTTTATAAGCTCAAAATTAATTGATTTTCACCTGCCTTAAAAGGTGATAATCAGGATTTTCAAAAGATCCTTACAATGCTGGTTGCTCAGACTGAAGCCTGAATGGGACCTGCTGTAGCTGCTGCTGAGCTCACTTACTGACCTCTGAAATCCAGCTCTTTGCAGGGGTTAATGCAGAACATCCCCCAGCTGTGTCACCCTGTCCCTCCACTGCCTATCACAGCACTGACTGGTAGATCTGCTCTTTATTTTTGCCACTGAGACTCAAAAGAATGTAGTTCTACATCTGTCGTGTGAGAGAGTGCAAAATTTGATGGAAGCTTTGAGGATTATATTGGTGAGTAGAAATTGCCTAGTGAAGAACTTATCTAATCTGAGTGTGATGTTTTAGTGGATAATAGTAAGCCAAAACCAAGCATTATGAAAGGGGGATGCTTGTGTTGAGCTGCCAATTAGAGCTGTAAGGGCATTCCTTTGTTTTTGTTCCCCAGCTTTTTACAAAAATAGAACTTTATTTCTGTTGTGCATACTCAATTTGCTTCTAAGTATCAAACAAAGTAAGTGTTCAATAAGCCAAGTATTGCTTGAACAGACCATAATGCACAGATCATTGATGTTTTGTAGTGGGAATAACCTCACTTGAGCCCACAATGCCAGGAAGATGTCTCCTGCTCCCATTACACCTTTTCAGTTTGCTTAACTACCCTTGCAATCAATACAGAGTTTATAATTTATGCAAGACATGATTAAAAAAAAATAATCATATTGTGTCTCAGTTTCAAGCATGACTCTGCCTATTAGTAGTAGTAGTGTTTTTTCTTTAGCTACTGCATAATTGGTTTAAAATTGAGGGAGTTCTGGTGGGAGGGCAATGGGATCACCTCAGCTGCTGGAACAATGCCATAGAAACCACCCTAACTTCCAGTAAGTGTTATTAATCTCACAGTTAACAAGACTTTTTGCAGGTAGTGATGTTTAGAGCTGTTCAATAAAGGAGTTTTTTAATGTCAGTTTGATGATTTCTAGTCTCACTGGCACCGGATGCCTGGATTTGCTGGATTCCTTCACAGCAGCTTAGAGGGCAGGATTTGGGATTCCAGAGGTATTGATGCACAGCTTGTCTTCACATTAGCAATTTCATTTGGCCCTAGGAGGATGTAGTGGGAGAGGCTTCACTGGATGGGGATGTCCAACCCTTTCTCATAGTATTTGCAGCCTGGAGATCAGATTATTCATGTATTCTCTGCTAGCAGGTGTGGCACATTGAACTTTAAGCCTGGAGCTGTCTTATTTTTGGATTCATCAAGCAAATCTTGCTTCTGTAATCCCACTGCTGATCATGGCAATAGTCTCTACTTGTAAATTGCCCTCAAGCTCCAGATAGAAAATATCAAGTCTACAGCAATGCGCCTCTGAAGTAATGTTCTCCATGCTAGAGTTCAACATCTTGCTTTGGAGAATAATTTATCCTTGCAGGCTGTGGTCTGTAAAACCTGAATTGTCAGAATGCCTCTGCTCTGAGCTACAGCTTTGTCCTATTGCAAGGAATTATAGTTTATTGTATCAATCTCACTGGCTGGTTTGGGGGCAAACAGTTTGTGGCCAAGAGAGGAGTGTCCTTTATGTCATGCAAAGTATTTTTAGTGAAAATACTTGTGTAAAATACAGATGACATGCGATAGGAGTAGCCATATATTCAAAAGTGAGATTTGTGAAATAGGATCCTGTAGCCATCCCCTGTCAGGGCTTGCCGGGGTAAGTGTATCCCCTGCACTCCCCAGGGGAGGGCTGAAGGAAACGGAGGACGAAGAAATTGCTGACGGCTCTTCCTGGTTACATATAATACAAGTTTATTCTCTCCAGAGGCAACAGGCCACCTGAAGGGTCCAAGCTTCTGTGGGATAACCAGGGAAGACCCCTTCCCACTTCCAGCCCCTGGTTCTTATAGGGGCTCCAGCCAATGGGAAGGGAGAACAAGGGAAGGGACAAACCATCTGGGGTGAGGGGTAGGGCACATATAACAGAACATACCATAGAACAGAACAATAATATACAGTGAGAAATATATGCTAATTGCACACCACCACAGGATCCTATGGTCTGAATGCTCTCTCTGCATAGCAGGGGACACATGCCTTCTGGGGTGCCCTTCCTCCAGGATCTGCAGGGCTAAATTTAAACTTGAATAAGCTACAATATTGCTTAGATGCTTACGAGTGCCTTTGTTGTTTTGCTTTATATTACTGTACTTAGCAGGATTTGGGGACATCAATTTGAAGCTACACATGTGGTCATAGCCTTGTTGTTACCCTCTTAACTGAAAAGGTAGCATTTTGCTCTGCAACTGGCTGGTTTTAATTTAAAAAAAAAACCCCAAAACCAAAAGCACAGACCATGAGTGATGGGAGCATATGCTTTTGATAAGTCAGTGCTAGGGAGGACATTGAGGTTGGAGCAGTGCTATTTCGTTAGCAGGATCATAGGCACAAATTCTTTGTTAATTCTGATGTCCCAGGNTTGAGTGTCTAATCCTTGTCTGTCTCTCTCTTTTCTCCCTTTTTCCTCACTTAAATCACTTTTTAATAATACTGCAATGTTGTGCCAATCCTTCCTTTCGGTGCACTTAGCAAGCAGTCCCTGTGTGACTGCTGACCTTTAGCTGAGAGCCAGGAAATCTGTCCTTTCAGAATTGTTTCATGTTTTCAGGAAATATCAACAAGCCAAACCAAAAACCGTGGCTTTTAGTCCACACTGCACAGTCTAAAAATGATTTGTAGCTCTCATAAATTGTGTGATTTTTAAGCTGTGACAATCAAATGCAGATTAAAAATTATGTGTTTTATAGCTGGGTGCTCATTGGAAAGCTGATGTCATGTAAAAGCTTTCATAATGTCCAGTATTGGTAGCTGGAAACTGCATATGCTGAAACACAGACCATGCAGATAATTAACAGTGTTTGAGAGTTAGTTTCAGTCAGTTACATATTTCTTATGAAAATGAATCATTGTTTTAAATGTTACAAGGTAGAGAATGTCCCAGAAGCCTGTTACACACTGATGGTTAAAATTTTAGAGATTTCTAAAGGTCCCTTGTTTAAGGTTCAACCAGACATGTCTTTGTCTGATTTGTCTGATTTGTCAGAGGAACTGACTTATTTAACCCCCAGTATCTAGGATTGTAGCCCCTAAAAGGACTGTTGGATAAATATTTTTATTTACATCCACATATACAGTGGATGCTTAAGGAAGCTCATCTGGAGTCTGCGGAGTAAGCCCAGCAGGCAGAGCTCTGTCCTACTCTCATGACTTTAAACCTGGACTAAAAATCCAGACCTGAATCTGAATTTTGCAGGTATTTTGTTAGCTGATGATAAGGTGAACCCAGCCCTGCTGACATGAAATTTTAAGGTATCCAAATTTTGGTGGCCTACACACCAAAAGCTGTGTTCTGAGACATTCTGTGCAGAAAATGATTGACAACCAAAGCAAGGGTTATCTGGGCCACAGGGACTGCAGTGCCTGTGTCCCCAAACGTGTTGCCCTGACACCACTGCTCTGGACTTCCAGTGTCCTGCTGTCACCAGTGTCCTGCTCTCAGCCGTGGGTGTTTCTTGGAGGCATCGCATAGTTTGGATTTGGTGAGGTGCTTCTAAAAGATACTGTGCTTATGTAGAAACAGAAAAGAAGGGACTGGTTGTGCCTCAAAATATGGAAATGCTGCTGTGTTTGGAAATAAATTCCTTTGTTTCAGAAGTTGTGGAGTGAGCGGTGTCACTGCAGCAGTCCCAGCCTGAGCTCAGTGAGCTGGCTGCCTTCCTCTGCCCCAGCACCAGCACTGTCTGCTCCCTAGGGCCACGCGTTTGGGTTGGGACTTCAAATGTATTGCTTTTGATCCAGAAACCCCTAATTAGCCAGGAGCACTCCTTTTTTTTTTGTGGTAAGTCCCCATGCTGGAGCTCTGCCTCAGAAATTGTGGTGTGTGGCCTCAGTTGGTGGCCTTGGCCATGGGCTCAGTGCTGTGGGAAGAGCTCTGACCTCCGGGGCGTCCTCAGTCAGATGGGAGGCAACAGGGCTGCCAGCACGCCATGGGGCAGCAGGCTCAGCTGGGGACAGTGGGATGACTTGCCTTGCCAAACATCAGTCTTTGACTGGCCTTCTGCTCTCTCCTAACTCAACATCTACTATGGAACAGTACCTGTGGATTTTTTCCAAACGGAAAAGTATGAATGGGCCTAGAACACTTCAGCCCCCGAACAAAAGGCTGGTAGAGTCAGGGAGACTGAGGTGGAAGGGAGAATTAAGGGCAGGAAGATGTTTGCGAAAAGCAAGAAGCTTTACAATCTTTCTTCCTAGTGAGATGACAAAGGAATAGGAGGAAGAGAAACCTGGTAGTAAATCACTTTTGCTAATTGATTGTTCGTCGCCTGCACTGCATTTCTCTGACAGGCCAGGTAACCTTTTTGGCAAAATTGCACTACTAAAAACCATCATTCAGAAGCAGTGCATGTGTCCCAGCTTTACCCCTGGTATGCATTATCATATGTACTTATAAAAGGGACCATCAAAGATGACTCCTTTGGCTCCCATGGACTTCCTCCCCTTACAGTTGGTTTGAGGACAGTATTGACAGAGAGAGAACCTCCTTTAACCTGAATAAAAAAGCCGGGTCCCAGGTGGATTCAGGACAGAGAAACAAGAGGGGGTTCATTGGGAGATCTCCATAGGAGGAAGGCAGCAAGCCCGCATGCTCGCTTCATTTCTTGTTTCCCCCAAGGAACTACCTTAAGAAAACCCCAGCATGAGACAGGATTGATGCTAGTCAGGCTGTCACCTCCCCCAGTCATGATCCAGAGAAAGAAGGTGCTTTCATTTGTGGTGCTGAGCATCTCGTTTGGTATTTATGGGTTCCTGGAATGGGGTGCGGTGTCTACCGAGGTGCATTCCTGGGCTAAGCAAGATTAATCCTGACAGGTAGCTGCCTCGGGGAAGCAAACACTTAGGCTCACCTGTAACAGCTCCAGCACCTGGAGTTTTCTCTCCCCTTACAGCCGCTTCTCTTCACATTTAATCTGCAAGGCTCCATTGTGTGCTGCAGGGTATAATGCAATGTACGTGCAGCACTTTGCTTAACAGATGGCATAAGCATGATACTCTATTTTATTGAAAGAAAAGAGAACAAAACATTTCAGTGGCTGGGATGAGAGCACTGCACTGGGATGCCTTCTGCAAGGGCCTGCACACCCCAACAGATGAGCTGCTTGATCCCTGCAGAAGTCAGATTAGGTAGAAAAGGTACATCAGGCATCTCAGTTTCAGCAGCTGTTACCATGTTTTGTCACACACTCCAAAACCGCTGCCTTCTGACTGCTCAGAGAACAGTGAAATGTGCATCTGCTTGGGGACATAAAAGAAAGCACCTGCTCTTCTGAGATATGGGATGACACAGGCATATTTTGTAAGAAATTAGTGATGTCCAGATAATCATTTCAGAAGAAAGTGTTGGCAGAGTTTATTTTAATCAGGACACTTTGCATGAACCTCTTCGAAAACCTCTGATTTCACGGAGTAAGCAGCCAAGCAGCCAAACTTTTATCACAAGCACTGGCTGCTGCCTTCAGTGGCTGCAGAGTCTTATCCCCAGATGGCTGGATGGAGGTCAGAGAAGGGAATGAGAGAAGAACAGCTGAGGTTTTTCTGCATGGCTCTGTAGAAGAGCCTGTGTCTTGAACCACTTTATGCTCAGCCATCTTCCAGCTGGCTTACTGGTTTCCACATGAAGCAGTTTTCACCCTTAAGCTTTCTGATGCTCAGTGTTCCTCCGAAGAGGAAAATGCTAGGATTTCCTGGGCTGCTCTTGCTGCAAAGAAATATAGGTCCTCTGAATCAACGCTTGAGGTAGTAATTTCCCCCCAAGAAATTACCAAGAATCCTCTCTCCCTTCCAAGCCAGGTGTAGTGGTAACTTGGGAGCATGAAGGGCTCCAGCAGCAAGGTGCTGTCCCCACTTATAGATCAGCATACACAATGAGCTGGAAAATACACTACTGAAATATGTGGCATGTCCTGACGTAGGAGCTTGAGTTAATTTGAGTACTTTGAGATTTCTCTTCTCGTTTAGCTGATAGAAGTACTCTTTGCTCTCTCACCAGAATTGCTTGCAGCAAACTGTTGATTCTGCTTTATTAGTTATTGGCATTGAAGTAGCACATCCACAGAGCCAAGAAGCTGCTTCTTACTGTAATGCACTGCAGGGCATCCTGCCTGTCTGAGCTGGACCTGTGGTCCAAGGACTTTGGTTGAAAACGAAAACAAACAAAAATCTGGTTTGGGGGAGTAGACTGGAGGGAAGAGATGAGTGGAAGATCATACAGTAGGTTCGTGCTAGAGGTGGGAGCAGAGCTCAAGTCCCTCGGCTTTGACTAAAGTGAAGGAGTACCACAAGTCCGTCTAGTTCATAAAACAGAGTGGTAAGACAGCAAAAGACATCATGTCATTCCATGTCTTACAGGAGTTTATCAACCAAGACCTTTCCATACATGTGTTCTCAGCACCCCCAGGAATAGGCACTGTCTCCAAATACTCCTTGGTCATTGGTACATGGTTTTTTTTTGTGCAAAGCCCCTTCCAAAGTGGAAGTAATGATCAAAATCATGAGGAAGGTCTGCAAACAACTCGTGCAAATGGGGGCAAGGTTTTGCTGTTGGGTAACTTGTGTGATTAGAGGAGTTGGTCTGACTTTCAGAGTGTAGCATGAGTACCAACAGTGCCAGTGGGAGCTTGAAGGTGCTCTGTGCCTATGGAAAATAGGCTGAGAATTGATTTATCTACAGGGAGACTCAAAGATAATCAATTTTTGTGGTAGAAAGAGGCTGAATGCCTTTGCAGATGAACATTTCATCTTTGTATTTGCTATAGCCGCTTAAGGATGTTTCACTTCTCCTCCCCTTTCCTATTCTCATTTCATTTCCTCCCTTCAGACCAACACAGCTTTGTGCTTTTAAAAGCACAGTTAACATGGTTTAATGTGTTCAGAGCTTTTTCCAGTGCCTTACTTCCTGACCAGGCAATGTTGAGGTATTTTGATTTTATTTCTTGTCTTTTCTGAAATAAGCCAGGTTAGAGGGAAAGAAAACCCTCATTTTACCCAGCAGTTCATAGCTACTTCTAAGGAAACTGGGTAATGTTAAGTCATTCCCATTAAACCTGCAGATTTGGCCAAGACACCAATGAGATCAGTTTGTTTCACTGTAAAGAGAAATAGAAATCGGGAAACCCAGTTTCCATAAGGCCTGACTTTGCAAAATGTGAGTGCAGCATCACGTGCTTTGAGATGTTGAAGCCAGGGTAGGACACACAGTGAATCTTACTTCAGCTCAACTGGGATCTTTAGTAGAGGACGTGTAAAAAAGATCATGTAATTGAGGGCTTTTAAAGATTTCTCTTTAGCAATACTCCATGTAATCCACTGCTATCCCAGCAGGATCTACCCTTTGCAGGAAGTTGTTCCACACTGCTCAGGAATGATTCTTGCTGACAAAGGGGGTAACATCAGCACAGGCTTCACCCCAAGGTCAGCACAAGAGCACCCTGTACAAGAGCCCCAGTGGAAAAACAGTGAGGCTGTTAATTAGTAGAGAAAAGAAACAAGGATTCATTTTTTCCCTCTGAGGCACCTTTGTATTGATTACCTAGCTTTATTTTTGCATGTAGTGCTGGAACTCCTGTTTCCATCTGTCATAGTTGCATCTCCAGGAGGGTTACATACATTTCCACATTGTTTGTTACACCTGCTGTATGTTTTTCAAAATAGTACAGTCCAAAAGCTTGAATTCATTGAAACTCAATGGCTCAGAGGTGCTGATTAAGGGAAAGGGTCAAATATACAAAGAAATATATATACGTTTGTAGATATGTAGACAGGTGTATGTATCTTAATTGAAGTGGGGCAAGCCCCAATTTCAGGGATTGCTGTGTTCTTTATAGGTGTTGCTGGGAATGAATATTATAGAATTTAATTTGACTTTGGAAGGCCACAAGTATCTAGTTAAAGTATCTAGTTTTAAAATATCTAGTTAAATATGAATGCTAAATTGTGGGTCTCCAGCTGTTCTTAAACAGAATTGAGGCTCCAAATGAAGAAGACATCAGGTACAAAAAAAGAACAACATCCTTACTGTGAGTACGGGAGGGATCGATCTTTTGGTTTTCATTTCCAGTAGTATTTTGCAAGAAATGCACCCAGTGGCAACTATCTGTGCTCTGCAGGTTCCCAACTGTTTGGCAACGATAAAATAAATAAACAAACCCAAA
>WEIV01026453.1:37148-56669 GCA_013390005.1 Calyptomena viridis | reverse complement strand
CAAAAGTGTTTAATGTAGAGTACTTTGAAGCTATAGTAAGTAGTTACATGACTAATATAGTAATACAAAATCAAAATTAACATGAAAACCTTAGTTTGCAAAAATTTTGCTCAGGATTTAGCATACAGACAACAAAGCAAGGTACAAAGTGAAAAGCTAAAATATATAAAACCTTTATTCCTGGTCATCATAAAAGTTTCAGAGCTACAACCCTACCTGAAAAACAATGGTTCAGACTGTAGAAACCAGATGTACGTGGCAACACNTCGGGAAACAAACACTCTGTAAGCTCTAACATTACATGAGGAATTAATACACAATAATTTAACTGTGCACTTATACACAAAACACTCATCTACTTAAATAACAGCCCACCTCTGCTGAATGGCAAACCCATTTGTTTCAATAAAAACAAGAAAAAATCAGTAGAGCATAGCAAAGAAAAGAAAAAGAAAAGAGAAACCAGCATACACTTTATGATAACAACTCAGGCAATTCAAACCAATTATGTTTGGAAAAAGTTTGTGGAAAGTTCTCCTGAACTATGTTTTCTACAACAAATTACACGATAGAATTTTTGGCCTTCTACTATGCAGGCTACTGTCTTTTCAAAGGATTCCCCTCATAAGATCATTAAGAAGGGCCAAAGATTTACTTTACTTGCTGTATGTTTGCCAATAAAATTTACCTCATGCAGAGACAAAGAATTTGGCTGGAAAATTAAAAAGAGAGACTTTTATGGTAAATTGTTTCCCACCTAGTGTTAGCTGCTTGAAAGAAAGAGAAGAAGAAAGCTTTTCTTTCTTTGTGTGCTCTTGAGATACTAAGTAAAGGCTTGTTCATTTTAATCAGAAGATAATTCTGCTCTAATGACAAAATTTTGATAGGGACTCTGTTACTGTGACTGTCACTGTTACAGTCACTGCCTTATTTTGCCTCAAAATCAGACATAAGCAAAAGTATGATTCAAAATCCATTTTCTTATCAGTTATAAAAATTGTTTCTCAATTTAAGTTAACTCAGGGATATGAGGAAGGTGTCTGAATTTGACCCAGTAATATTGTAGATCACAAAGGTTTTTAAAACAAAGCACAGTGATAAGATTCTTGTAAAATAAGTTTATATGCAACTAGGCAAGCGGCCTTAAATCATAAGGAAAATTTTTCTTCTCTTGACTAGAAAAGCCTTATAATAGGTACTATTAAAGAAAACCTCCCAACTTCTGAAACTTTAGGTCCTACAGAGATCAATAAATATTTTTTTCACTCACATTTGGAATGTATTAAACTTAATACCTAATACAGTATTTGTAAAGGTAGGCAAAACTTTTTCTTTTGTTAAAGACATTACACATTGTTAGACTAACTGCTCCCTTAATCAGTATTTCAATTAATTCATGTCGGGACATCACTGTCTTCTTCATCAGATATCTAAAGGTCAAGGTCCAAAGCATCTAAGATAAATCATGTGTCTTTAAGCTTTTGCATTATAAGATATCAGACTCTGATATCTTTATCAGAGCAAAATTCATAACAGCTTGCTCAGGCACTGTACACAAATGGTTACTGTGATTGGAACAAAAAAATGCAAATGGAATGATTTTCATTCAACAGACTTGCATTTGAAAGTTTGGAATTTTATAACATTGGCTGCTTTATTCCACTTGCTTCTCTACTCACCTGCAAGTTTGATTACCTCACAATTTCATCTAAATCTGTATTTTTATGGTGAATCTTCTTGTTCTATAGGTCTGATTTTAGAACTAAGGTAATTCCATATATTTGGAAACGTAGACAAAATGTCCAAGGAAAAAAACTCACTTCCATGGAAAGGAAGTTGTAGAAACAACAAAACAATCATTGTGAGCAATCTGTAAATATTTGTGAATGTTGTGCTTGTCAGGTTTGTTTGTACAAACATACATCCACTGTGTATCTATATATATGAAAGCAATTTTATTAAAGCCAGCTTCATTTATGTTCAATGTAGTGGATAAATCAGGTTTGTATCAGCTGTTATGTGTAAGACACTGAGACAAAAAATTATTCTGGCAACACAGTATTCAACACTGCCCGCAGAACTGCCCAATATCATGAATTCAGTATTTAATGTGCATTGAATTCAATTCAATTTTGACAAGCTGGTGAGCAAGTTCTAAGCTTATTTGTGAGCATGTCTGTATACATCATGGTCACCTCTTCAGATTGCAGCCAGTAGCTTATAGATTCCAGAAATATGGGGGGCAGTAGCCTCATTCAATGTGATCTTTGCTTGAATGTCCAAAGGCAATCATAATTATTGCCAAAATTTCACTGTTATTCTTTTTTCACACAATGCAGTGTAAGAAGTGGCTGACTTTAGGATACAAACCAGGAGCTGCAGGACTCATCAAGCCCTCATAAATCACCCAGTCCAGCTTCTGCAATGAGACAGGATTCACTTGTCTGAGAGATCTGCAAGAAAAGACAATTTGATTTGTTTTCAANACTTTTCCTAGAAAGATTTAAAAAAAAAGAATATTCTCCTTCATATTGTTCACTACTTTCATTCTTACACATCTTTCCTTATGCTCCTTACATAGTTCCAATATATTCTTAAAGTTTTCCTTATGAATTTCGATATGCTTTTTTAATTGAAACACATTGTTTTCAGTTCTTTCGATTTTATTCCTGACTACTTGTACTATTTCTTTATGTGATTTTTAATTATGCATATAAGTTATGCAATCAGATTTTCCTTATACTTGTTTTATATGAATGATATCTGCATTGTTGCTTCCATAATATTTAGTATATACACATTGCTGTAGAGTAGTTAAGCAGAGTAGAATTTTCTGTCTCTGGTCTTGTAATATGATGGCAGCTCTCAGATTTACTTATTTTATTTTATTTGTTATGAGTGAATGAACCCCTAAAATATATTTCTAATTAGACTATAACAGCCCAGAGGTGGATGACTTCCAGGTTCTAAATAATATTTTGTTTTAATCCAATTATTTAAATCAAAAAGACAAATTGGTACTTGCAAACTACAGTTTAAGTTGAGCTATAGGAAAGCAAAAATGCTAGAAAGCTTGAGGAAGAGCTTTGTTTTTTTTTGTAGGACAACACAGCTGTTGAGTCAGTAATAATGATTTATTTGTTAAAACTGATGCATTTTTATAAAGATCAGGAATGTCTATAGGAGTTGCTTAAATATTCTATGTTGTGTGCTAGCAAAAGAATGGCAATAAAGGCATTCAAATCATTTAGGAAACAAAGAACAGAATATATTACTAAAAACAGGTAAAAAGCCTCCAAATAAATAGAGAAGGTCACATTTGATAACAAACTTAATTGAACATAAAACATTGAAAGTAAAGTCTAAATGGTTATGAGAGCATAATGAATATATTGGCATAAGTTTTACACAAGTATTAGATTTGCTGTGATGGATTACAGGATAAGATAAAAAATCAAGAAGAAAACTAGAGATCTGAAATTAGCTATTAGGGTAACATTCTACTCTTGGACTTAAATGCACAACTCATATGTAATGTCAAACAAATTCAAATGTCTCTCTTGGTATTTAAATGGAAGGTGTATCTGGTATGATGGCTTGGAAAAATAGCAGTGTGCAAGAAAAGAGGAACAAATGACAATTGCTCTCTTCTCCCCTCTTGTCTTTCCACAGTCACTTTAGCATGAAGGAGTACATGTGTATTTGCATTAATCTCTAAAGTACTGAGATCAAAGTACATATTTAGGATTGAGAATTATACTATTGCAGATTTTAGAATTTCCAAACATGAATACAGTTCAACTTTACATCTTTTTCATAGTAACTTAGAGATTTTGCTGGTTGAGATTTCTTTAAGGAAAAATACAAATTAGCAGAGAACAGGCACAAACATTCTTCAGTTAAATTGTGTGTCAGTGTCTTTACAACTATCTTCACATCTAGTGAATGGTTTGCAGGTTAATTGCTTTCTACACAACATCATCATAACAACAGAACCGTAAGTCAAAGAAAATGGGGACTGTGGTGGGAAATGGACAAGAATGTAATTATTAAGTGACATTTAAATAAGAGTATATTAGTTATATCTTGTTAGTCTCCAAATGCTTTTTGATTGCTTGTACATGTTTATAAGGATGTCTATTCTAATTTTAAACAGCACTGGTAGATGTGCGACTGCAGCAATATGAGACTAAGCAGAAGTTCTGAACTACACCCACCTCTACACCCTAAGAAAACAAAGGTCCACCTCATCAGCTGCTTCAGTATGATACAGCTACATAGCAGAGGTCAGCAGAGCTCTTCAGCTCTGCCTCACAGCTGTCAGCATAACCTTCCTACATCTGCCTTCCTACACTCTTCCTACCTCAAGGAAAGTTTTGCTGAATACTTTGGAGCTGAACATTCAAAACTGGGTTTGGAGAATAATGGTATGATTGTAACTTTAAGATTACTTATAAATATACTGTTTTTATAATCTTAATTAATTCAAACTTTTGTGGCAGTATTGCCCCAGCACATGACAGCCTCCATCTCAAACTGCTTAAAGGGTAATAAAGAAAGTTTTGGAATCCTGTGAACAATTTGACACATATTGGACAAGTCCATTTATTGTCCTTAAGTGAGCTTAGCAGGTCCAGTGACTGGAAAGTAGTAGGAAACTGAAGAACTTGCAAACATAACTTTGAACTTTGAACAAATTTTGAACTAATTTGTGAATGGACATGCAAAATAATGTCAAGTAATTGTATTTTGTTGGGTGTCCCTCTTAGTTAGGTTATTATAGTATTGAAAATATTTGCATGAAGGGTTATAGCATAGACAGCTTGAGAAGACTGATTGTAAAAGTGTTGTTGTGGTAGGTTTAAATTCACACAAAATGTAATTTGCCACTAATAACAAGCTTAGAAAAATCAACCAAGTATAACAGAAGCTTTGCAGTCTCTTGATACAGCTTCATCATAAAAAAATCTGAAAACGAACTACACCTTCTCCCTTAGACAACACCATTTTCTTCTACTATTTACTTCATCATGTCCTAAGCTTCACTCTTTTTTCTAGTGTGTAGCTGAATGGCCTCATAAATTATAATTTAGATACAATTCTATTGATGATACAGGTACTAGAAGACAAAAGACTTAACTAAATCCTTTCTAAATGTGAGGTATCAGAAACAAAAAAGCAGAAGGGGAAAACAGGTCCTTTATTTTTTTTTCTTAGCAAAGGTAGAGAGACATAACTTTTAATACAAACCAGAAGCTGAACTCATGAGTAAGAAAGAATAAAGACATTTGCCCTATCATGGCTCTCCACATATATAGATTTCATTGGATAGATCTATACACTATATTTTTTAAAAAACATAATAATTTTCCTGTCAATCATAGATGTAATATTTTTATTTATATTCCTCATTCTTCCTTCAAAATATACAGAGCATCTAATTTATTATGAGATGGGGCATTTTATTTAATTTTTTAAAAATTAATAAATAACTACTCTGTTGAACTATTTTATTAAAAAATAGATTGTTCCAAATCTAATCTTATAATTATAAAAACAAAATTTCAGTGTACATTCTGGGATATTAGTTCCATTGCTTAGCCCTTACTGGTTTTGGCAAAATTGTATCAACACAAATGACAGCCTACTGGAAACAGCAAGACCAATGAAGGATAGTTTAATTCTGAAGTGTAATAAAAGTGGCCTACATTTTTGTTCCATTGCACCCCACGATCAGAATCAAAACATTTTTATTTTGATTTTGATAACAAGCACATATATACCGATAAGACCAGCAAGTCACACTTTTGTTCTCTCTACGTAGTGAGGGGATCTGGATTATAATTCATTGTGCCTTCCTGACCCTAAGCCAAGGCAGCTATTTGCAGCAATTTCAATAGCCACGCAGCAGAAAAAGAAGAAAAGGATGAGAGCAACAGTAGGGAAAAATCCATTTCCCCAGGTGGAATTACAGAGATATAGTGCCCTAGTAATGCAGCTAAGCAGTTTCTAGACTGAATGTGGCCATTGTCCAGAAAGCCACAAGTAGATTTATGAAAGCAGAATTCAGTTTGAGACTAACGTAGGAAATGTAGGAGTGGGATTGAGTTGAAGGTTAAGATACATAAATTTGTGCTAGGTGCCTGCGTTGCCATTAGAGTCAATAAAGAGCAGGGTCATGATTTGGTTGAATAAATGTGTGTGCTCAGAGCTGTTTGAGATTATACAAGGCATTCAGGATAGCCAAACAAGGGTGGCAGAAATGAGGCAAATGTCTGGACCACTGTCTTTCTGGAGCTGTGGTCAGAGGCCAGATGCACCAATATAGGAGCAGTGAATGACACCAGATGTTGAGGTTTAGCCAAAAGGATTCCACCCCTGTTTGCATAGCAAGGAGAGGAACAGCCATCTTCTCTCTATCTCTTCCTCTCTTGCATTTGCCCTTTCTCCCTCTGACCTTCCTTCCCTCTCTGTCTCAGAGGAACCAAGTGTTTTCAGATATGGCAGTATACAGTCATTGTTGAAATTCAGCTGTATGCTCTAAATGAGTCAGAGGTGAGAACGATCAAACAGGTATGTTAGTCTGTGTAAAGACCTTCAGAGAAGTATTGTTTTTTTAATATTTTTTTATATTTTATATATTTTGTGTATATGTGCATGTGTGTGTGTGCGTGGGGGGTTTCATTCGGTCCCTGTCGGCTGTGTCCGCAGCAGGCAAAGAAATGCATGAACACGCTCTTCTGGTGCCGAATCAATCCATCATAATAATCAATCCTTTTATTGTGATACAGCATTATATTTGATACTATAAAATGGTTTACATTTTCCAAATGTTTATTCCTGTTAGATATCTATAACTTCAGCCATAGGCTTTCCTAAGGTCAGTTTCAAATCAATCATCTGAGGCTTAAACTCTTCACAAGATGTCCACACACCCTCTGCTCCAATCATAGCTGTGTTCACACTCTGTTCACACGTGTTTCCCAAACATGGTGTATATCAGTTGTCTAGTTCTGGTGGAGGCCTTTGTCCAAATATGGATTTCCTTTTCCTGCATCTCTGTTAGTTACAAGCCTACCAATAACTAGACATGTTTTGGTTTCAGTGTCCTATTCTAAACTGACACATCTCTGTCACAGGCTGCCTTGCTTAAGCATGTTATTAATTCACCTAATCATGTACCCCTACAGAGGAGTCATGCAATATCCTAGTAATTCAAGGTGTGTCAGCAGTATCTGTTTTTTTTCAGGACAACTTTCTGAATGTGGTAGGTTGACTTTGGCTGGCTGCCAAATATCTACTCAGCTGCTCCATCACTCCCCTTCTTCAACAGGATAGGGGGAGAAAATAAGCTAGAAAAGCTTCCCTTGCAGATTACTGTAATGTGACAAAGAGATTTGAGTTAGGGAAAATCAATTAAATTTATTACCAATTAAAAAAATTAAAGTGAAGTGAGATGGTGAGAAATGAAGACAAACCTCCTCTAAACCACCTTCCTCTCACCCCACCCTTCCCAGCCTCAGCATCATTCCTCCATTCCTCTCTTGTTCAGGATTCATTACTGGATCATTTTTAGTCCTGTCAGAAATAATTACTTTACTTGGCAATTTGAAAGATTCCCAATATATCACTGAGAGAAACAAACATTGCAAGCAGTCAAGATGCTTTGGAATCTTGAGTGCCTGAGAGTGATTGCACGGACATAAATAGTTCTTGAATAGTGAAATTTCAGCATTCTAGGAAGGAAATAAAAAATTTAATTTCTCTCACGTAATAGGCAATATAACAACGTTGTGGTATTCCTTGCAGAATGGAATATATTTCTGTGCCTTTAGGATCTGCATTGATCCAGGATTCTTCAGTGAGTGTTAGTAATTCGTCCAAAGTCTTGGCCACTGCAATTGTCCTTTGGGTGTTTGATTTAGCTTGCAGATACACAAAACTGTGTACTGATTTGTAAAAAAGTTTTGTTTGAACCCTAATGATCAAATGGCTGCAGAAGGCCAAGGTCTCATGTACCACTCCCAAAAGAATAGTATTTGATTTACATTGTTTAAAAATTTTCTCATACAGTGCGTTTTGGCAGAAAGTAGTATTTCCTCTCTCCATCTTTTTAAAAATGTTCTCCATCTCTTTTAAAATGTTTTTATTCAAGCTAACTTAATTCTGGGTGTTTTTACACTCTGAGTATGTAACACCTGAAGATAATAATCTTTTCCAGGAAAAAGACAAAAAAGATGAACGGATCTTCAGTTAAAATTTATCATCTTAAAAACATGTAAAAGCTTTGTTTTTTAGAAACTTTTCCTGTGGCCATCTGATGGTATCTCATAGCCAGAAGAGTTTATCTACTCCTCCTGATAATTCCTCACCTGAGGTCATAATCTTGTTTTTTGATATGATAATTGTTTTCACAGTAACAAATTTTGACACCAGAGGCATACCAAGATTTGGATTAGACAAAAAGTATCAGCAACAGCTGAATTTGCAAGAATTAGATTTTTTTCATGTAAATACCTCACTAATAAAAGTGTATAAAAAAAGATTTTTACCTTAACCAAAAATGGGATGTACTTTTTAGCATCAACGAGCTTTTCAGCTAAACAAAAGCTAGTGTTCGCTTTTTTGTAAATGTGCAGGAAGCAAAATTCTCTTGAGCATTAATGTATTTCTAATAACACTGATTAAAACCTTCAGTAAATGCAGTTGAAAATAAAATTATAGTTACATATAGCAACAATTACAAAAATAATTTACATACACTGGTAGCTATAGAAGATTTTAATCTCTTACACTTACACTGTACATACATTGTCAAGTATGGGAAACAAGTGTGTATGCCTGTGGAACACTCTAGCAGGATGCCATACAGTTAGAGTACATTTTCACTACAATAAATACAAATTTCAAATGGCTTTTCCAGGTGTAACACTTGAGAACATAGAACTCTTACCTGATAAGTGGTTCTTCAATACCACAGAATAAGTTTTTTCGCAGCATATACAACAGAAATATACTTATTTAAAATACTAGAAAATATAATCATAGTTTTGTTTGTCTTAGTTTGTCTTAGTTATCAAATCATATTGGAAGTTATAGGAGTGAAAGAATTGTTTCTATTGTTGCAGCTACTGTTTTAAAGGAGTAACAACCAAGGTTCTATTGTAATCTGGATGAAAGCTCTGCTTAATCAATGACCAATCCAAGCAAATTTGCTTATCAAACCAGAATAATAAATGATATGGTGATTTTATATTCAGTGCCTACGAAGTGTTTCAGAAGGCAATTCTTTACTGATCAAAACACACACCACATTATACAAAATATTGTTTGATCTAAATTAAGGAATGGTTGAATCAATCAGGATGATACACAAATTACTGCCTTTCTAGTAAAGATGGCACGCTGAAGATCAAAATACAAAAAACTTATGCCATCTAATAATTAATGTGGGATGAGACTGTGTCCTAAGGGAGAACATTTGGGGTAGTATCTTTGTTATTTTCACAGTCCTCAGACCATTTTTGTGTCACTTGCCGTGACCAAAACTTACTGAGAGAAACCCCCTCCCAATGGACACGTCTCAGGCATCCCTTCAATTCTCCTTCCTGCATTCAGAATTTCCAGAATGGATGTTAATTTGCCCCACAGAATTGCATCACTCAAATGTTAAGCTGCACCAGATAACCACTCTCAGAGTTATTCTGTCACTGTGGAGGTGAGTACAGAAGAGAGACTCCAGGGAAACACCATACCCAGGAGGGAGCCCTTCTTGCAAGTGACCAACAGTCCCTGTTCCAGGCTGGGAAAGCCAGGAGTGCCAGCTCAGTGGGAGAGTGTCAGGCCATGTCTGTACTGCTGTAGTGAGTTCCAGTTTTAATGACAACTCTCGAATTTTATGAACAATTGAGTTGGGGGGGGGAGGGGGAAGTAGTAGTAATGAATTGCAAGCACTTAATCAACTGACAATGGCAGCTTAGTTTCAATTATTTATAACACTTCATAATGTGCTAATAAATGTTCTGTAGTAGCTAGTCTTCAAGTCTTGAGAATGTAATGAAGTCTTTGTAAAATAAAACCTCATTAAAACATACAGCTATTAATTCTGTGTTGAGGAAAGAAAAACATAGTCTGTTTCTATGAGTAACATGTTTCCCATATCTCTTCTAAGGTTTTTTCTGTCTCAATTTTTTATCAACCAAAGTTTCTGACTTTTCTGAGTTGTAAGTATATTATATTTTTATTTACAGCTCTTCTTTCTGTTGTTCCTATCGAAATCTCTTGATTTGAAGATGGTAAATAAGATTTTATAATATCTTCAATTTAACATCCTCTGCTCCTTCTTTATGCCTGCTAAGTCTGCTAGTCCCACTTTTTTCAATATATCAATGAATTCAAAAGTGGCATGGACACAAATAGCTACATATGTGGATGTGGAGTCAGAATTAAGTTTGTATAGGCATGTAGTGGTTTGACCCTGTCTAAACGCCAAGGACTCACACACACAGCCACACTCTCCCACTCCCCTCCCTGCAAATGGACAGAGGAGAGAAAAAACTAAAAGCTTTCACAAGTTTTGTTGTAAGGCCCATAAGAAACTCCTTATTAATTATTTCACAGGCAAAACAGGCTCCAACTTGAATTATTAAGGATTTATTATTATCAAAATCAGAGCTTAAGAATGAGAAGTTCCATAGACCTTTCCCCCCGCCCCTTCCTCCTTCCCCCAGCAGCCCGGGAAGACAGGAGTGGGGGGGTTATGGTCAGATGTTTCTGCTGCTGCTTAGAGAGAGAGAGTCCTACCCCTGCTTCCTCCTGGGGTCTCCTCCATGAAAACGGTCTGTCACAAAACTGTTTCGTGGGTCCATCCCATGGACAACAGCTCTTTAGGTGCTGCTGCCACATAGGTCACCTCTCTATAGGTTGCAGTCCTACAGGCACTGGCTGCTCCAGCGTGGGTTTCCACAGGCCACAGGTCCTACCAAGAAACCCTGCTCCAGTGTGGATCTCCACAAAATCACAGCCTCCTTCCAGCATCCATCTGCTCCAGCGTGGAGTCTTTCAGTCCTCCACGGGCTGCAGATGAATCTCTGCTCCCTATGGTCCCCCATGGGCTGCAGGGGAGACAACCCGCTTCACCATGGTCTGCACTACGAGTTGCAGGGGCCCCATTCCAGTGCTTAAGGCATCTTTCACCATAAATATGACCATTTTGTCAACTCCTTTTTCTCTTCTACGTGAACACTAATAAAAATATCTGCTATCAATGTAACTGAGCAGTTATGTTCTTTATAAGTTGAGAAAACTAAAAGTCACATTTCATTGAAATTGCCTCTTGTACAACCAATACGAAAGGCTGCATAGGAAGATATATAGAATAGATAGACTCCTCAGTAGGTGTAGAGTCTCTTCTTCCTTTGGACTACACCAATGCACCTCAGCCAAATCTCATGCTGTTGTGGTTTTAAGTAACCAGAGTTTTTTATTAGCTGGGGGGGCTAGGAGAGAGGCTTCTTTAAGAAGCTGCTAGAGTTTTTCTCTGCTCTAAGCTAGCCAAGGTCAGGCAACAACGCCTCTGTGATAACATATTTAAGAAGGAGTAGAGAAAGAAAGTCGGCGCAGAACATCATGGCCGCTTAAGAGACAGGAGGGTGCGGAGCTTGATTAGCACCAAGGTCAGAGAGAGGAGAAAGAGAAGATGCCTTAAACACTGGAATAGGGCCCCAACAATCTGTGAGGAATCATAGGGGCGAAGATTCTTCAGCCTGTGAACCCGTGGAAAGACTGGGAGATTTTTCCACGCTGGAACAGAGACATGCCGGAAAAGAGAGGCTGTGATCCTGTGTTTGGAGCAGAGGGGCCTGGTGGAACCCCGTGGGCCGTGAGAAGAAGAGATGCTGGAGGCAGAGCAGCATTTCTTGGGACAATTGATGGCCGTGAGAAGCACATGAAGCACTGAAAGCAGCTGAGCAGCCGGCACCTGAAATGACTGCACCTATGGTAAAGTGATTTACATGACGACAGTACCAGGAAAACTGTTGTTAGTAATGAATCCACTAAGAAGCAGTTTGCAACAGACTGTTTCCGTGGAGAAGACCCCATGAGGAAAGCTGGGGTGGGACTCTCTCACTCTTCTGAACAGCAGCAAAGAAAATCTCTGATTGTAACCCCCCCCACACACACACCTGCCTTCCCGAGCTGTTGGGGGAAGGTGAAGGATCTTAAAAGGGAGGGGTGGGGGGGGAGAAAGGTGTCTGTAACAACTATCAAACTGCTCACCCTTAAACTCTTAAGCTCTGATTTTAGTAGTAGTTGTAGTTGTAGTAGTAAACTCTTAACATTCTAAGTTAGAGCCTGTTTTGCTTGTGTGAAGTAGTTAATAAACAGTTGCTTGTAATCCTTATCACAAAGGTCGGAGGTTTTTTTTTTTCCCTTCTCTGAGAATTTTAGATCTATGTGTGGGCTCTTGGCTTTTAGCCAGAGTCAAACCATGACACATGCCCATTATATTTTCTATCTGCCTGTTGTGCACCTTTCTTATTACTCTACCATCTATTTTTTGAAAGAATGATTCTTCCTCTTTTGTCTGAATGCTACAGGCTAGTCTGAAATCTTAGAGTAGGAAAATGATATGAAGATTAGAAGCTTGGTGTAACACACAAAGTTAAACACAGTTAACAAAGGGTTTTTTGTATAGGTAAAGATTTTATAATATAAAACTACCTTTTATGCTCTGTTAAGAATCATATTTTTCATATCTTCCCAACAACAAATAAACAAGTTTTTTTTAGCTTGAGAAATTTTGATTTAACTATAGAATGTGCTTCAAAATAATGTATATTCAGTCAATATAATATTTTTAAATTATTTAGCAAATGCACAAAGATAGATCAAAGATTTGATAATAACAGAAGCTCAGTAGTGGGTAAAATTGATTGAATGCACTCTGAGCATGAATAAAAGAGTTTATGATTTATTGACACTTTGTAGATTAATCTGAGGCCACATTAAGCAGTGAAGCAGAATAGTAAACCTGATTTGCAGGAATGTTAAAAACAGTAAGGAGAAAAAATTAGATTTCACTTTTTGACATAAAGCATTTTTGGCAATTTTCAGGGATCTTGAAAGGTAACACCTGTAAACAATGGGGGAAAAACCTTTGGGTTTTTTTGCCAGATCTTCTAACAATTCTGTTATTTTAATCTACAAAGAAAGTTTTGAAAAAAGAGCCAATAAATAAAACATAAGACAAAATAGTTAAAACGGCATACTACTATTTTTTTTTTAAATAATTACTAATTCATCCACTTGTGGACAAAATTAGTATCTCAGCTTTACCAGTCCAGTCTTCCTTGATATGTGATTTCTTGTTTTGTATTTTGTTAGACAATTTGAGGTTGATATGTAACACTGATTTTTTGATATTTGCTATCAGGATTTGAATTTTGAAACTTGAGGGTTCATTTCTCCCATATTAAGCCACAGGTCTATTTTTCTCTCAGTGGACAATTATGAGAAGTAGGAAAAAAAAAAGACAGAAATCTTGAAAGACATCCCTTTAAAAAGCCAGAAAATCAATTAAACCCAAAGTGGCTAATCCAAGTAAAAGAGTGCTACAAATTAATCATTTGCTACTTACTGTGGAAAGACAAGACAAAGGAGCAAAAAAGACAAAGAAAAATTCATATGGAAAACATGAGTAAGCAAATCTGTAGAGTGAGGAGTGTATCAGATTTAGTTAGTGGTAAGGGCTACATTCACATCTAGGATAAGTTGTCCTGCCTCTACTGGTTTACATTTCGCTACAGTCCTCAAATTCGAAACCTGGCCTCTGGAAAAATGCTTTTCATTGAGCTTGTAAATCAAATATTTATTGCTTATTCCTGTATAAATATCCTCTCTAGAGGGAATGGATGACAAAAGAGAACTTCACTATTTTCTTTTTCCTTCTCATTTCCTTATTATAAAATAAAGTGTGATGGTAAAACCATTAATATTCAAGATTTGAGAGGTATGTCTAAGTTTATCTTAACTAAAATAACCATTCCTTTTGACAGTCAGTGATCATTTCTAAGTTAACACTGGGTGTGCCACTCCTATAGGCTTCATCAGGAACCATCTCTCCCTATTGTCACATTATTTACTGTTTGATCCCTTCTTAGAATTGTGGCAGTAAACAAGGAGCTTAAGTCTGTCCCAGTGATGGATACCTGGATTTGTTAACATTAAAATTGGAAGAGAACAGGGCAGCAGAGGGGAAAATGTAACCATAATGTTCTCTCACTACAATCATTAGTAATAAAGTTTCTGTCTGACCTGTCCTGCATTCAGTGATGAGTGGTATGTACTGGGGATGTACTGGGGATTTTGGGATTATTCAATGCAAAACATTATTATTCACCACCACTGCATCAAGGCAACAGAAAAGGGGAGCTGTTACTAGTGAATGCCCTGAAATCTACTCTCCTATGATTCTTCCCAAGTTTACTGGTTAGCTCTTTTAAGGGTGCATATGAAGACCTATTCACTAATTATCTTTCCTTCTAATTTACACCCTTAGCCAGAGGGTATCTCATCAATACACAAGGTAATTGTTTTGCACTAATTGTTAGAAACAGTTGTTAGCTTTGATTTCAGTAGCATTCTCAAGTATCATGAATGTACCTGCAAACTACAAATAACCAGCTTACTTCAAACTCCTTTATCCTTTATTTTTCTCTCATGGTTACACTGAAGAGTTTTAGTAACATCATAATTATGTCATATACATCATGTTGTGGAAAGATTTTGTCCTCCTTTTAATGTTTTAGTTGTAGGCTTTAACAAGTTTATAGATATCAGCCCCCAGTGTTATGATAGAATTTTAGTTTAGAAGCAGATGACCACTGTAATTCTTTCTAGTAGATTTACAATGTCATAAACATGATGGTGCTTTAGGGATGCTTTTAAAAGGAAGCATCAGGAACAACAAGGGAAGTGTTGGAAAGAAGAGTGTTGCTTGGATACTGTAGAAGTGTTTTCAGTTTTGAGGGAAGAATCAGGACACCTATGCAAGGTGACTGATACTTCTGGGATATAGAATATTGTGGGCAATATTAGTGCAGATTTAGCCAGTATTTCTTGCTAATTTACTGTTTTTACAGCACACACTTGTCATTGCATGTCTCCCTTTGCTGTTGTCAAGGTTTTGTGCCATCAGTTTTTTCTTGTGCCATGGTTTTGTGACACACCAAAAAAGGATTGCTAAGTCTTTAGGTTCACCATAGATGTCTCATAATTTTGTCTTCCAACAATATGTACAGTAATATGAATATGATGTTGGGGTTTATTTTCATTTAGGGAGTTGGGGTTTTCTTGGTAGATTGTGTGCTCTTATGTTCCCTGATAAGTTAGGATTCTTTCTGGATTCAATTATCTATTTAAACATTATTTTGGCCATGTATGTACCTTTGTGTTTAAATAGTACTGAAGGAAGTTTATATCTCTTTTCCAAGTATTCCCCCAAAGTCAGCAACATAAAATAAGATTCAAAATGCAGCATAAAACTGGAACTTGGCAATAAAAATTTTGTTTGATTTGAGAGTGGCCATACTTACATCAGTAGCAAAAACACAAATCTTTTTCTACATTGCTAGTAGATCTACATTGCTGTGATCATCTGAATTCTTATCTGTTTACCTAAAATATATAGAAAGGACATCAGTCATTAACTCTTAAAAAAAAAAAGTGCATCGCCAGGCACACTTTATGAATTTAGAAACAAGATAAAAGCTTTACAACTCAAAAAAACCAATCAAATGGGGTTTTGTTGTTGTCATTTTGTTTTTTTTTTCTTTTTCTTTTTTTTAGCCACAAGCATCATATTTACTTAAAGGATTGTAACTATAAAAGCAAATATCTCTTACAGGAAGCTAGGACAAAAGCTGTTAGAGAACTGTGTAGTAAATAGCCCTGAAATTGTTTTCTCTGCTTCATTTCAAAACCTTAAGGCAAAGAATGTTTGACCTTTTACAAATGGAATGGTTCCCTGCAGGTCACAGTGCTGTATTGAGTACTACTGTAGCACTGGTCATGTGCAACTTGATGCACTCATTATGAATGGTAAAGTTATTGCTGCTGGCACAGACCCCTGCATGAGAAGGATTTCTAAATCAGTGACACTTGCTTCTTTTAGTCCCCCAAAAGTTAGAATATGTCTTCCCACTTCCTCCATTCAGTTGTATTTCCAGAGTTTTTGACAGGGGAGCAAATTAACTAATGTGATTGTTCTACATTACTCAGAAAGTGTAAAGGGGTCAAGGAGAGTAATGTCAAACATGAGCAAAAAAGCTGCTCTTAAACTCATGATATCTCTAGTCCATTAGTTTTCACCTTGACATATTAATGAAATTTGAAAGATATTTCTATTAAACCTTACATTAAAACTTATGAATATTTTAATGAATGTCATATAAGCTGTAGGCTAATTTTTGCTCCTATTGAGAACAATGGGAATTTTTACTATGTCTCAACAGAATAAGACTTCATTTTACAGTAAATTTATCTCCTGTATTTCATTAATAATTCTTTTTTGGACACTGCTTTCTTTCCACAAGGCTGGTGTGTAGGTAACTAATCAATTAAAGCTATTTTATTTTTTCATTTTCTCATGCTTTCTTAAGTTTCATTTTTGCTGTGACCACTATAAAATTCAATCAACCAGGTTGTGCAATAGTGGGGAGTGTTTGAGCACACATACATGTGTACCCTATCACTATTAGGAATTATAGACTTATTCAGTATCTGATCAATTCTGTCAGGCAAGGCTTCTTTCAACTTTTTGTCTGTTTTAACCATAATTTTGTTACGATTACTCTACACTTATGGTGAAAACTCACAGGAGCAAGATACCTGGTGTTACATGATCCTAACCCTTAAACTGCAACAAAGTGTTATCATAATGAACTCTGTAGTGGTATAGATAATATCAAAGTAAAAGGCACATGGTAAAGCCAGAAATTTTTTTACATTCTGCAGAAGACAGTTGGTTGAGTCGTTAGAAATAAGAACTGGTGAATTTCAATTTTCTGTCATAATAGTTTACTTATTGACCAATTATTTTAAGAAATGTTTGTGAGACTAAAGTATGACAGCTTCTCTGGTCTCTTGTTGGTAGTGATTTAAGATGCACAAACTTTTATGTGTATCTAAGTCCTTTAAAAATACCTATCTGGTGGTTCTTCATAGAGCACTAAGTTCACCATTACAGAAAGAATCACTATGCCCTTTACTGAAAAAAACTGCCATAAGAAGATATTTTCTGTTTCTGCAACCCACTAAGTAGTAAAGTGGTTAGAAAACTTTAAAAAAAGTGGAAGAAAAAATTAGTTCTGCACAATCAATACCAAAAGTGCAATAAAACCTGGACACTGTCTGGTTGGTTTGCTCACTGTTTTGTGACATCTTATAAATGCAAGTTTGCCAGTAGACTCCTGGAGCAAACCAAATAGTTCCTTCTAATAAGAAATCCCACTATGTCTGAGAGTCCTGAAAGCCCTTAAATGAGGGGTTAGTATAAATAATGTGTTGGAAAACTGAAGAAAGTAATAACAATTTCTTGGCAGTTTTGGATGATCTCGTCAGCACCTTCCGTATCCAGAAGATTTGGAGCTTCTCCAGGATGGCTAGCTTTGTCTGATTCATTTCAAAGTGTGAATATAACACAATAATGGCCCTCAAATATTGTCATGGTTTCCCAGTCACGTGCAGCAGGAATAGAAGCACTGGAAACTGCAGTATAAATAGCAGGCTGCACATTTTCACAAGGGTTAAACAGAATTTTCCAGCATGTATCAAGTATTATCACAGTGCTAATGGGTTCACCTGCTCCATCAGGCAAACTGACACGTAGTCCTTCTTCTTTAGGTCATTTATGTTCCAATGTCCTTTAATGTTTGCAGAGGAACTCCGAAAGAAAGGTACTTATTGACAGGTTCACATGGTAGATATTGAACACTAATCCTCATTAAAACGCTCAATAAGCAACTGAAAGTCAGATGGGGAAATATTGGTCTCCCTTGCAACTTACTCACCTCTGTGGTCTTTTGAATCAGTGTTTTAAGCTGTCTCTTGTCAGTATTTTTCCTCTTACATTTTGTTTTATCACCATCTCAACAATCATTCTTTGTTTCCTGCTTTTCTAACATTTCTAACATTTTTTAGCTCATATACTTATTCTTTCATACCAGCTTCTTCAGCAAAACTGAGCCAAGGTCCTGTGTTCAGGCTGCACTAAATTTAAACCTTAAATTCTGGGACCTCAGGGCTAAGGTTCAATTGGTGAACCAGATGTATACAATAAATGTTGTAGACTATATTCATACAAAGTTCACTGGAGAACTGTTCTACCTGTCATGAAGTACAGATGAGACCAGTATAATCTGGTATATGCTTACCTTTGGCAGTTTGCACCTAACTCAATTTGTACCATCAGGCCTGGGAATCAAGACAATATAGATGAAGCGGTTTACTCAAGGTCTGCCTTACCTTAAGGAACTTCAATGCCATTCTTTCCCTTACTCACTTTGCAAGATACTGTAAAAACATTGTAGATGCAACATACTCCATTTGTTGTTTAGAGCACTGAAGTAGCTTCAACCCTACAAAGCATCATTCATGAAGTCTGTAACAACTTTTAAATGCTGCTCTGTGGCTCTGCATGTGACACTCAGTGTGACAATATGTTAAGGAAACCTCCCTGTCCAACCATCCAAGACCCACTCTGGCAGTCACACTCTCACCAACTAAGTTAGGACTGAGGCACCTTTGCAGCTACACCCCCACACTCACACAATCAGATCAGATTGCCTTACTGGCCCAACCCAGATTTACCATAGCAGAGTCTTAGATGTCTTGATCTTTAAAATAACTTAATTTTGAATGACTACATAACAAAATTTTTAATGACTGAATAACAAAATAACAGCTCAAGTGCCCTTGATGAGGACCCCTGTAAAAAGGGAACCACGGGGTTTTATACCCTTCCAGTCTAAGCACTGGATAGTTCCTCCTAAATCCTTGGCTTCTGCTGTGCCTCTGAATGTCCGGTCCCCTGTGGTGGTGTATATTATAAGTTTATATATCCATTTGTATTTCATTTTATGTACAGTTCTGTTATCCTCAGTTATCCCCTATTAGCCCTGCTTGTAAATGGACTGCCCTGGTCTCCCCCTTCCTTTGATCTCACTTAGTTCCCTCCACAAGTGTCTTCCTCCCCCACAATCTCCCTGCCTTTGGGTCCCTCTGCCCCCATCCCATATATGTACCCTGACCCCTCCCCTTCTTCCAGAACCTTCCCTGTCTCTCCAAGTTACTCGGTCCCTCGTTGGCTTGAGTAGAAGACCTTAGGCTTCCTCTCATGCCAATCATCCTTAAACCCCACTCCTTCCCTCCCCTGGTTGGTCCTTTCCCCATTTCCACCCCCTGTTTATGCCCCCTACTTAAACCCATGTCTGAGAACCATCTTGGCTCTTGTGGGTTGGT
>WEIV01026453.1:0-36464 GCA_013390005.1 Calyptomena viridis | reverse complement strand
AGTGCTTCATCTTTCCAGGACTAAACCTGCCCAAGGGCAGACCAGGGGTCTGTTCCTTAAGCGCAACCCACACTATTAAGTATTGGGGCTGCGCTCCCCCTGACGCCAGCAGCCACTGTCGCAGGGAGCTGCCTGGGCTGTGGGGAAAATCGGCAGTAGCTGGAACATGTCACTAGAAGACAGGAATAGGCCTGTCAACATAAATATATAGAAACTATAGGACAGGAACAAATCTGTTTCCACCGATACAAATTGGTCAATTACAAAACCGATGAAGTAAGTAGAAGGGAGATATAAATTATAAGAAGCAGTCTGTGTTCAAAAGGACAAGCTGAGGAAGACTCCTTTCTTCATCCTCAAAGACCCCTGAAGCCCACTACCAAAAGGCAGAACCTGGGCAGAGACTGGGAGGAGACTCATGCTAATGAAGCTTCAGGAACTGATTTATGTTAACTACCCCTACTCTCGAATTCTTAATGTATATGTATGTTTCCTGTGTACTTCCTTAATGAACATGTATGACTTTGTAGCATTTAAGGAGCTGTTGTGGTGCCAGTAGCAGGCAGGTTTGGTGGAAATATTCCCCCCGGCCTCTATTAGCAGCGTTGCTAATAAAACATGCCTACTTCAATACTCTCTGGAGTCTTGGGGTTTGTTTCCATGATTTGATTCCTTCAAATCACCACGCCACCTGCACTGAATGTATTCCTCAATATACATATACATTTAAAAATTCTCTCATTCTGTGTCTCATTGGTGAACATGCAATAATGTGGTTCTACGCAATAATGGGGCACAAAATCTGTACCCTCAGTTCAACTGTATTCTCACTCTTGTGCATTAGGACTTCACTGGAAAGGTTCAGAAGTCCAAATGGTAAGCTGTTTTTAAATTCCACTGATTGCACAAGAAATTATAATTCTGATAAAATGAAAGAACATAGTAACAACTCTTTAACAGGTTGGAAAAATACATTATTAGAAATTGCAATGGTTATAAAAATGAAGTACTATAAAAATCTTTATACATATGAACATTTTGTTTAAAAGACTAGGTAAGTAAAAACATTAGAGAGTACTATAAAATCTTATCTTTCCTAGTTCATGAGTTCAGAATCTCAACATTGCAATGTCTTTCTTATCTTTTCTTGGTTGTTTCCCTCAGGAATCAAGACATTTTCATCCCAAATGATCTTTTATCCTTTTCAGATTATCACCTGGCATATTGTGCAAGATTTTTAGAGTACATGTGTTAATTTAAAATGTGTATATTTAATCAGAGTTATTCTAATGATTCTTCGAAAAATAATGTGTGTCTTTCAGAGAATCCAACCTATGAGTTATAAGGAAGATAGTTTTTGTTTTTTCAAGCAAAGTATTCTAAAGACTAGACCAAACTTTTAAATAAAAAAAAAAAGGAAAACTTTTATATATAGTGTCTGTACAATATTTTTGTTTAGAAAAATACATACCAATCAGGTGTCTTAAAAAAAATATCGTTACTGAAATGAAAATGTACTCCAAAATAGCATGTAGTTCAGTTTTATCTGGTCACTTTTATTTAGTGGGGTTCTGTAGGGCTCCATCCTTGGTCCAGTTCTTTTCAATATCTTCATTAACAACTTGGATGTAAGACTCAAAGGAATACTAAGTAAGTTTGCCTATGACACTAAATTGGGAGGAGCTGTTGAATCCCTTGAGGACACAGAGAGATGGGCAAACACCAACTATATGAAGTTCAAGAAGGGCAAGTGTCAGATTCTGCACCTGGGTTAGGGCAACCCTGGTTGTGCTCACAGATTGGGGAACAAGAAGTTGGAGAGCAGCACTGCAGGAAGGGACCTGGGTGTCCTGGTCAATGACAAGTTGAATATGAGTCAGCAGTGCCCTGGCAGCCAGGAGAGCCAACCTTGTCTTCTGCAAGGCATCAGACAAAGAATCACCAGCTGGTCAAGGGAAGTGATTGTCCTGCTCTGCTCTGCACTGGTGCAGCCTCACCTTGAATATTGTCGTAGTTTTGGTTACTGCAAAATAAGAAATAAGCTATTAGAGAGTGTCCAAAAGAGGGGAACAAGGGTGGTGAAGGGTCTAGAGGGGACCTGTATGAGGAGGGGCTGAGATCACTTGGTCTGTTCAGTCTGGAGAAGAAAAAACTGAGAGGAGACCTTGTTGTGGTCTTCAACATCCTCAGGAAGTGGAGGGGCAGGTAACGATCTCTTCACTCTGATGATCAGTGACAGGACTGGAAGAAAAGGCAGGAAGCTGAGTCAGGGGAGGTTAAGGTTTTAGGAAAAGGTTTTTCATCCAGAGGTTGATTGGGCACTGAAACAGGCTGCCCAGGGAAGTGGTCACAACACTAATTCTGCCTGAGTTCAAGAAGAATTTGGACAACACTCTCAGGCACATGGTGTGACTCTTGAGAGTGGTTCTTTGCAGGGCCAGGAGTTGGACTCGATGATCCTTGTGGGTCCCTTCCAACTAAGCATATTTTGTGATTCTGTGATTCTACGATGACTCTATCCCAGTTCAACTCACAGTATAATTCCCTGGACAAATATTGTAAATTTAATCAGAGTAATTCATTGTTGTTTTAATTAGAGGCAACTATGTCCACCACTTTCTGCTCTGACTAGCTCCATAAATTTTGTCTGATACATGAGCTATGACAGTAAACATGCAGCTATGTGAGAGACAATCTCCTCAGCTTTCCTCTTAGATGGGGTAGTTAGAATGGGCATTTTGGAAAATTATTGTTCCCACATCTAACTGGTAAAAGCAGTCTCCACGTAAATCTTAGAATCAAGATTATTGCAACTACAAAATAGAACTAATAACTGTCCAAAGAAATTCTACACAGTGGATGACTCCTATGTCAGCAGTGTTGGAATGGAAGGATACAGGCTCTTTAGAAAGGACAGGCAGTGGAAATGAGGAGGGAATATTACCCTCTATGTCACTGACCAGCTGAATTAATTACATGGTGTGTTGCCTGGAGATTTATGAGGAGCTGACCAAGAACTTATGGATCAGAATTAAAATGAGGGTAGGGACAGATGACATTATAGTGATGGTCTGCTACAGTTTGCCCAACCAGAACGACCAAGCAGATGAGGCCCTCTGTGGACAGTTGGGAGTGACCTCAAGTTGACAACCCCCTGATAACTGCTGGAAGACCAACACAGCAGAGCACAAGTAACCCAGGAGCTTTCTGGAATTTGTTCAGGATAACTTCTCCAAGTGACAGAGCCACTGGGGAGAGGC
The DNA here is from genome assembly GCA_013390005.1 of Calyptomena viridis. Taxonomy (NCBI): domain Eukaryota; kingdom Metazoa; phylum Chordata; class Aves; order Passeriformes; family Eurylaimidae; genus Calyptomena; species Calyptomena viridis. Next base: position 33,204 of record WEIV01026453.1, on the reverse strand, counting down.
ACTATATTTGACCTTGTTCTCAACGGCAAGCAGGGGCTGGGAGAATGGGAAGCTTAAGGGCAGCCTGGGCTGCAGGGACCATGAAATGATGGCATTTAAGATCCTTGGGCTGTCAAGGAGCGCATGGAGCAATCTTACTACTGATGTAGTCAAAATTCTAATTGTTAAAGTCTTGCCAAGAAATGAATGTGAATAATAGTGTGAACTATCTTCTGAACCAAAATTTAAAGAACAGACTTACAGTTCATATCCTCTGTGGTTGTATTTGCTCTGGGCACCCCAAATCTGAAGAAAAAGAAGGAGGAAAAAATGAGTATAATGTACATACAATGTATAAAGAAACCTTAGCCTATCAGTGGCCTGGCAGAGAAGTTTGTCAGCTTTAACCCCTTCAAAAAATTATTAGTTCTGATCAATTACCCTATCAAACCTCATAAATTCTTTCTACTAACAAACTGCAGACACCCTGTGCTGGAAAATAAAAAATATTGCTAATAATTAATATTTAAAAAATACTTTCTTGTAGTATTTTAGGTTAACCTTTAAAGAAAATTCCATACACTTTAAAAATGTCCCTCTGAAGATATACCATCACCCTTAAACAAAAAATTGAAAGGCTGTAACTTATTGTGCAATATCTGCTGCCATCAAATGTTAACAATATTGTGATCTATATTTTCTGGCACATAATTAAAATTCAAACTTCTCTATAGAGGTGTCATTCAGTTTACTTCTTTTAACTTTACAACTAAAGAATATCCTTCTCAGACGAATCTTAATGCAGTTTTTTTACATAAAATGGAGAATACATTTTGTTTACATCAAAGATGAAAGAATAAATTTTCAAGTAACTATGTGCAAACTTCCTTCTCTATGTAGCATTTCAATCCCCCAGATAAGAATCGGGAAGATTAGGCAAAAATGATTGGAATAACCTCTAAGTATTTTTTCTGAAATAATTCTATAGTCATTCTCTTTGTTCGTTTGTTGGGTTTTTTTTTGATATGCACTTTGATTCCCTTTCCCAAAACTCATTAAAAAAAAAAAAGAAAAAAGAATGTGCTGTTTTCAGTGACATGTTGGCCCAGGATTTTAGTTTGCAAATTATATGCAAGCATTAGGAAATATTTGTTAGCTGCACTGAAGCTTCTTTTAAGATAAGCATTTAAATAGTGTATTTGATATTACTCAAGAGGGTGCATGCAATCTACATAGGTTTGCTACTGCCTCTCAAAACAATATGAAGAAACAAATTTAACTGCAAAGTCAACAAAGGCAGTCAACTCCCTTGGTGAGGTTCTGACTTAAATTTACTTATAATTTGGCTTTTCCTCCCTCCTTTTGGAATACTTTGAATAAGATATGAAGGGAAAATAAAGATTTAATTATTCAAATTGATTCTACACTGTTGGACTTCAACTTTTCTCGATGGCTTTTAGAATCAATAGTAGGAATGGTGACCTGTCAGACTCAAGTCACCTGAGATCTGTGAAAGTTTTTGGCATTAAGTAGCAGAAAGTGTGGCTGTGTTTGCAGTAGACTGTGCAGACCTGTTCCACAATGCAGTGGGCTGTGGATGCCACAGTACTGTACTGTTGGCTATGGAGTTCAAGCAGTGTGATAAGATTGTGAAGTAGCAATCCTAAACTGGGACGTGGAGTTGTACAAGGCAGAAGATGGGATGCTGGAGGTCTGCTTGCCGATTAAAATTTGTGGTTAAATTATAGAGAAGATAGATATATCCACACGGTTTCATGTTTAGAAGTTACCACTCCTGTATTGCTAAGTTCCTGACTCGATGCTGGTCCAGGTTCCACCCCGGCTAGGCTTGGAACACCGGCCAGGAGGTACTGCAGCAGATGTTTGGGGCAATACTCAGCTCAAGGTTTCCTTTCCAGGAGGACCAGCCAAGTATGGCCTTCAGAGCAAACTGGTTAGATCCAACCTTGCTTAGCTCTGCCAGTGAGTTCAGCTAACGACGGGCAAAAAGGTATCAGGCAGCTCTTGTAGTAGAATGCAGTTCGAGTTTATTGGCTCCCTGCTGCCAGCATGGCCTCAGAGAGCTTCTAACCTCAAGGGATTCCAACCGACAAAAGCCACATGACCTTCTGGGCATGAATTTATAAAGGGTGTTCGAATTTCTGGGAGGGGAAAGGGAATAGCCAATGGGAAGGAGGGGTAGGAGTGGTTTAGGGAGGAGTCACGCCCCTAGCAGAAAGTTCTGGGGTTACATACTTGGGGACAGATGGGAGGGGTGAGGGTAGGGTTACATTTGAGGGGAAGGTACAACTTTAGAACAAACCAGCTGAGTGTGGGAAACAAGAGTAACAGAACATTCCAACAGGGAATAACAGAACCATATATTATGGAAATATAAAACATAGAAATAAATGCAGAATATACACTGTATCTAAGTTAAAAGAAAAAAAAGAAAACTAGGGAAAATATCTTCTCTTATACAGATATGTGGATTGACACAGGATTCAGAACTGATTTTGCCAATATCTCTGCTGGTGTTGTATGACTAAGTTACTGTTGAGAACTTTCTCACCAGGATATTTTTGTATGTAAAAACTGTATACTGGGCTTGGAGAGGTTGCAGGAAGAGATCTTGTTCTCTATAGGGAGGCTTTCCCTTTAGCTCTACTAAATGGATATCCAGAGTTCATAAGTTAATTGTTGGATACATAAACATGTCCTGAAAAAAAAAATACAGATCTTGTTGCCTAAATCATGCAGATGCTTGTATTTACTATTCTCTTCCATTTGTGGTAACAGCAGGTTGGATTTGAGCTGTAAGGTTTGTTATGGAAATAAAGGGATATGTCTTGAGTTCTGATTCCCAGGTTTGGCAGATTTGTCTACTAATAAACATCCACAGAGCATGGCAGTTCTCACCAGCCTTTAAGAAGAGTATGAATATAGGATTATTTTTTGTTGTTGTTGAAATATGATTAGCTGAAAATTCACGATTTCTGTTTTGCATCTAAAATATGAAGCCATAATTTATTCTAATCACTTATTTGCATTAATAATTAGAGCCTTTTCTGCTGTGTAGCAAAGAGATAAATACTTTTCTGACTGAGTTTTTGTATACACTTTCAGTTGAATCAGAAATCCAAATACTTAATGCCATGATACAATTTGTCAAGAGGTCTTTAAGTCTGTAAACTGTTAAACAGAGCATATACATTCCCTGCCTGGGAGATCCAGCAGCACTTATTCATTATCCCAGAGTATAGTTGTCATTTAGTATTTGAAAGATAAGGAGAAAGAAAAAGCCAAAGTCACACAATACTTTAGGTATATTCTTATGAGAAAGGTAAGGATTATTTTTTGTGTTAGCAAATGCTTACAGAGGTTAAATATTTTATGCATTACATGGGTTTTGAAACCTTCAAGAGGGAAATCTGCACTTAAAATTTGACCAGTTGCTAAACTGTCTGCTTGTTTAAAGCCTGAACTACCTTTGAGTTTGGTTCCTGTCACGTGCAGAAAGAGGTCACAGAACAACATCTTTTCAAATTGTTTTCCAAGATAGGTGGGCATGAGATTTAAAACATGCCTGTTGATTCTCTCCTCTGAGGAGTTAAAACATGTAAAAAGAAATCTGATTTTAATAATCTCATCTGCTATGCAGAGAAAAGTTATGCAATATATTTCAATTTTCAACAGGTTTTTCTAGGGTATGCAATTTCCTTCTACCCTCTGATTATTAGTCTTTCAGAACTATTCTAGTCTATCCCATCACTGATTCTAATAACGTCTAGTACCACTTAAATAGGAATCAGCTAAGTTATAAGTGTTATTGAGTAAGTCACATATATACACTAAACTTAGGCTTCAAAAAAGTCTTAAGAACAGCTCTAAAGGAACATGATCAAGGTTAAGTAGCTCATATTTTGACAGTTCAAATCTGAAAAGAAATGTTCTGTTTTATTGGGGAGTATTTTAAAAATATAAGATACATTTTGAAGAGGAAGACGGGTCAACCTTGCAATGTCCCTGTAATGCTTCTCAGGTAGTTTACATTAATGACCCATGTCTAACAAATTTCCCAATAATCTTGAATAGGAACCTTGGTTAACTTTCTGTTTCATTTTATAGCTTTCAGTTAAGCACCATTTCATTGGATAAGATTATATTCTGGTACATGTAAAACAGCTCTACCAATGCTTCATAAAAGCAGTATCTTCATCTCATTTTTGTAATGGAAGGAGGTCTTCTTTGTTAATTAGATGTGGCACAAAATGGATTGATCAAATTGAGTTCTGGATATTGGTCAGGCATCCTGAAGAAAATTTTGGGGAACTGAAGGATTCATTTTTCCGTATAATATGTGACAAAGGACAAGATTTTGCTGTGCCCTCTATTTCTACAAATTTTCAATTCTATCTGTAGACTTCTGTAGAACTTTTAATGAAGCTTACTTTTTATTCAGCAGAAACTATTTATACTTCATTTGTAAGTAATATAATAAGTAATGTAAAAGCAAATTTCTATAGCTTACAGCTCTCTGTAAAGTTCTTTGAAATTTCTTAAATAAATTCACGTGACATACAAATACTCGCCATTGAAATATGTAAATAGAAATAGAAGACTTAAAAAAAGAGAAAAACAAAGAGAATGAGGCTTCAAATACTACGAAAACACAGTTTTTTCCTTAAATGCTATTGGGTATTTGTACAGGAATTCATCTGAGTTAACTTAGACATCTGAAAATTATGTGTCTAAACTTAAATAGTCAGCCCAGACCATGTCATCTTCAGGAAGTAGTAACCTCCAGGACCACACAAGGAAGATATGCACCTTCAGAGGGCAAAACACTTCCAGCAAGAGAGATTGCATGAACTGGAGTCGTGTTTACCTCTACTAATTGCATGAATATCCGTACAGTGACTAATTCAGATTTAGACAACTAATATTTAGATTTTCATAACTGAATAAATTTCATCCTTATGTTCTTCAGAACTACTTTAAAGCAATTTTTCCATGCATAATGTCATTTATTATGTAAGAGTGATACAAAAGTGAAGTGATGAAGTTTTCATTCATTCATTCATTCATTCACTCATTCAAAATGCTCTAGTGTCCTCTGTTCTGCATCTACTTGGAAGTGCTCTAATAAAGCAATTAATTTTGGAATCTGCTACCAGTCCTGAGATTTCAGGCTGAGATTTCAGGTTCTGGTGATGTGAGGACTGACCTGTTCAAATTTCCTGTGCAAGCTTAGTCACTGAAGAAATCCCAGAAATACATATTTATATACCAGCATTTTGTATTTTTCTATTCTTATGCAAGTTCAGTCACTGAGACTAATACAACTTTCATTCTGTCAGGTAAAAGACAAATACAAATACCATGAAAAAAATTTGTGAGAAAGATAAGTAGAGAGAAACTCTTAATATAGTCTTCTTGTCCCTTTCCCTTGCAACTGTTTTTATCCTACTTGGCAGAACACACAAAGACTTATGACTTTAAAGTCATAAGCTACTGTAAATTTTCTACCTTGTGAGAAGATGAAATATATCTTGACTGAAGTCAGACACTAACCAGAAAAAACAAATGGAAAAAAAAAAAAAAAGAAAAAGAGGAGTTCAATGTCATTCTGTTCTTAGATAAAATCCCAAATATTACATGGGACATACAGCTGTGTTTTAAGAACTCTTGAGCAATGCTAGATTGTAAAATATGGCATCATGGACTTAATTTCCCACATATATGATTCATTGCTTTTCTCCCTGAGCAGACCAGTAATTTCTCTTGTCTTAGGCAAATTAGATGGAATGCACAGAGGACAGTATGTGAATTCTACTGTTTTCTCCTCCCAAAGTGATGAAAAAAACACATTTATCTTTCAAATTTAAGGAATAATTTCTATTACTAAAAGAAAACCTCACTAAGGAGTGCTCTTCAATTAAATTAGATTTTTGGCTCTTCCTCTGAAATCTTAAAACAAAACCAGCAATGTTTGTAAACACTTCTTTTTATGACAGGATGAGAAAGATATTATTATTTCAGAGTCTCGTAGACTGCAAAAAAAAATATGGAAAAATATACACAAAATTCAAATGAAGTCTCGAGTTCTGGAAGCCTTGCTCCCGAAACTGAAGTAATTATCATAAACTTTCCAAAGAAAACATCCAGAGCTCAGGAGAAGTCATGCATTTCTGCAAAAGGCAAGTGATCACTTAGAAATAAATTGTTGAATTTTGGGAATTACTGTAAATTCTGTTATTTCCTTTTCTCTTACTTTCTCTTTTCTCTTACTTTTCTTTTTCTCTTACCTTTTTTTGTCTTGTTTTCCATTTCTTTCCCTTCCCCTTCTCCTGCCCCTCTCCCTCCCAAATTTTTGCATGTAAAAAGAATCATGGAATCAGAATCAATGTATGGCTGAGGTTGGACAGGACCAGTCCCTTAATCATCCATGTGGCTCTTCAGTGAACTCTTTTCATCGTCTCGAAATCACTGTTTGACTGGAGAGTCCAGAACTGGACACGGTACTTCAGGTGTCGTCTCACCTGGGCTGAATAAAGGGGAAAGTTCACCTCTGTCACTGTGCTGTCAACACTCCTCCTAAAGCAAATGAGGATACCTTTAGTCTTCTTTGCTGTAAGAATACAATGCTGGCTAATGGCTAACTTAGTGTCCACCAGGATCCCCAAACTTTTTTCTGCCAAGCTGCTTCCCAGCTGGTCTGTTCCCAGCATAAACTGTTACATGGGGCTGTTCCTTCTGAGGTTCAAGACTTTACACTTGACCTTGTTGAACTTCATGACATTCCTGCTGAAACATTTCTCAAGACTGTGGAGGTCCCTCTGGGTGGCAGCACGACTCCTTGGTTCATCAGCCACTCCTCACATTTGGTGTTATGTGTAAACTTTCCGATGGTGTACTCTGCTCCATAAGGCAGATCCTTAATAAAGATATTAAAATGGATTGAACCCAGTGTTGACCTATGGGGTGGCCAGTCACAAAGTTTTCATTCAGCCTGTCCTTCTCTTATCTAGCTCATTTTTCATCAGCTTCTCCATAAGGATCTTATGGGAGACAGTTTTGAAAACTTTACTGAGGTCTAGGTGGACATTAAACTGTCCTTTTTTTTACTTAGCATTTCTTCTATATTAACAGGTACCAAACAAAATTAATTTTAAGGCCTGGGCTGGGCTGGGAAGCATAGCCAAGGAAAAGAGGATCTGTTGGAAGACATAAATTTGACAGTAAATTAGACTCTTGTTTAATGATGTTTCTAAAAAGACTGCAAGAGAGTAAAGGTTGCTATATTTGCCTGGTACCAGAAATTGGGTCCTAGACCTCATATTTCATGGGTGTGTCCTAAATATACTTAGATATGACAGAAATTATGCTTATCTTCAGAAACAGCATTTGCTCAAGGAATTAACAGAAGTGGAACTCTAGCTGTACAGGCAATCTGACAGATGAGATGTATCTTGAACTGTGATCCCAAATTCTACCACAGTTAATTATCTGCTTTAGAAGTTCTGAATCTCACCAGATGGAAATGAGATATTGTATCACTGAACCAGCGGATGTCAAGGTGTACCCCAGCGTCAATTTGAGACTCAAAGAAAAACAATATTGCACTCTAATTTAATGCAAGACAAGCCAGCACAAATCTGCTATGATAAGCAAAAAGGCAACTGATTTTTTTTTCTAATGTATAGGTCTCCATGTATCAATTACTGTGTGTAAATTGCAAGATAATCTATTATTTCTACCATTTAAAGGTCTTTCTTTTTCTAAGATTAAGCATGTGTAAAGTTTACTGAGATCTGTGTAATTATTTTTGTTAAACAAATAGTAATGTAAAATCCTGTGCCTACATTTGTCAACATATTCCAAAGATTTGTTAATTTACCTGAAAAACTTATGCATAACCTAAAAGAATTTTACCCTATTAAACTTTGTTAAGTTCTAACTTTCATATCAGTTCTACTGTGCAATGACAAGTGATTACAGTTTTAAATTAACCACTTCAGAAATACATAGTTTGGAAATACATTCATCTCTTTTAAAGACTGAAGCAATCTATAAAAAAGCATCAGTTTATTAAAATTGTTCTCTTGTCTTTTTTTTTTCCTGACCAATGCTAAGTAAGGTGTAATTTGCCAGGAAATGGTAGAATGTATAGATATCATTAGAGCTAGATGCTGGTTTAAGAATAGCAATTAATAATTTTGACTCTTGATTGTATACAGAATCCCTATGTACACATTTCCTTCTGGAGGCAATGGGATTTAGGGATGTTTCTCCTGAGACAGTGGCAAAGATATTTGTTTATTTTTTTCTTGTTCACCTCCTTTTCCCGTAGTTGTTTTAGGCATACAAGTACAATGAGATAAGAAATACTGACCAGCTTACTGACATAATAAAAATCACCAAGCAAAAAAAGTTGTGCTTGGAATTCTTCAATATGATTATGTTTTAAGCTGGTAATGTACCCAAAGATCTTTTTTTTTGCCTTATCAGTAGCACCTTTGAGGAACATTAATCTCTGAATAATTGAGAAACACTGGCTAATCTGTTAGCTTTAAATGACACATTAGTAGCTGTCATTTAAATTGATAGTTAGAGGTGTAATTGAGAGTAATGGTCAGAAGGTAACTACTCTGTCATTGAATTTTTACTGCTTTATTAAATTACTGATCTGATGCAACTCTACACCTGGCAACAGTGTATAATCACAAGCTATCAGAATTTTTTTAGCACATGAGGGCAAAAATTGTGACTTTAACCCTTCCTATCATGAAGCTTCATATACTGGTTTGTTTTGTTTCCATTGCCAAATTTTGGATGGATATGTAGATGGGTATTCTTTCTTTCAGCCTGTGTAATTATTATACTTTCTTAAGTTATGCAAAAGTTATGTAAAAGGGAGTAAAAGTCACTTAGTCCTTAAATTCTGCATTGTTTCCTTAAGGCTTTAGAAATGACCACTCTGGAACAGCTCATCATATTTGCTCTTTGCACTAGGTATCAATGTAGTACAATTCTTAAAAATGCTACTTTTGCTCTTACATTTTTAGAGACATTTATAGTAAGCATTCTGTCAAAATTTAGTATTTGATGATTGTGAGTGCTGGAATACTTCCACTAAAATACTCAGATTGACTACAGACCTGCATTTTATAAACTGAAACAGCAGTTCTCTAGTCCTCCAGGGGACCAAGATGCTGTGATTGCTCCATCACTGTACACTGTGTTTCTGTGAAGGGATGCAATTCAGGGTCCACATATTAAAACATATTAAAAACTCATCTACATATTTTAAAGAAAGGTATCATAACTGAACTTCTTTTAATATGAAATGTAGCCTGACAGTTTACATTTTATGTCTGTCAGCCTGGACTCTAGCTGTTCTGGAATTAACCAAACTAATGCAAAGAGAATATATTAAATTAAGTTGAAAAAATTGTTGGTTTAGCTGTCATTAATGTGTAGAATTATTCTGTGTTACATAATTTATTCATAGACTGCTAATGCATTACATCTTGGCTCTGCAAAAATACTAGTAACATGGATACAAATGCTGATGCATTTCTTTATTTTGAATGACTCTCTCAGCTTTCCAAAATACTTTTGGCAAAGGAATACAAATACTGTGTTAACACAGCACAGGCCTTGTAACTGCAAGACATCACAGAAGCTTGCATTTATTACCAGCTGTACACTCCCCATTTTCTCCTGAACGATATTTTCATAGTAGACAGACACAGAGAAAACCTATCTTGTTCCACGTTAGTGGAAGATGACAGTAGCAGTTCAGCCTGCAGAGGAATAATTGTTTCTACCCAGCATTGCACTTAAGTTCTTCCTTTGCATTGCAGCTAAACTGAGAGCCATTCTGTTCATTTGCAGCAATATAGGTCTACCTAAGCCAAGCCATCTATGCTGTTGAAACCATTTGGCAGTATTTGTATTTCAGTTCAGCTTAGTACTGCATAGCATTCTGATTTAAAAACAAAACAGCCGCAAATCTGAACCATACCGTACTAAAAGGTTATTGGGAGGGCTGACTGAGAAAAGAACATGTTAGCAGGGATTTGCCCTCAAGTGAGACTGTTTGTATTTAAATTCTATTTGGATTGATAAAAGAGCTATTGCTACCCAGTATTTTCGACAATCATCTGAAATAATGAAAATTATGAAATAACTTCCAGTCAACATAAGTGGCATAAAAAATGGAGACATTACAAGTATATTGGAAAAAGAGCTGAAACACAGAGTGATAGGGATCATTTAGAAGCTGATTAAGGTGGTTTTTCACATTGTCATATATTCAGTAACCCTTCCAGGAAGAGCAATTTATAGGATATATAGGCTGTGACCAAATAACTCAGCATGTGCTCTCAGCATAAAGCTTTGTAAAAAATAAAGGATAGTTACAATAATTTAAAATACAAATAAAATACTTGGGTTCAAAAATAGAGAATAACTTTACTGCTGCATACGAATACAGCTAGTATCAAAGCAGTACACACATTGTCAAACGCATCCATTCTTAAATGGATACTAAAAATCAGAAGATGTAATTACGGAGGAGAAACCATCAAATTTCAGAAATTTGAAACAGTCTTAAAGAATGATACCTTAAAAGCCCTGTTTGTGTGGGTCTGAGAAGAACTGGAGAAGGAGGTGACTAGATTATACGGCATATGTACTTTCGCAAGGAGAAAAAGCTCGGTTCTGAAATCTTAGCAGTCTTTGATAAAAAGGCATAACAACAACAAAATTCTAGCAACTGAAATCACAAAAAATTACATTTGAAATTAAGAAACATGCTTTGACTAATGAGGGTGCAACACTGCCCATAAGAAATACCAAGGTGTGCCATGAATTCCCCATCTCTTGTCTTTAAATCAAACATTTGCCTTTTTAGAAAAAAATGTTTTGATTGAACTCAGCTCACAAGAGTGAAGTGTAACAACTCCTAGATTTTTCTGACTCTACAAAATATCAATATGAATCTGTCAGAACTATGTAAGTAATCATGATCATATACACGACTTTATCAGTGTTTAATATCATGGGCAAGCTTATATTTCTTCCCCCTCCAAAAAAAAGGGGAATCACAATGGAGATGGAACTGCTGTTAGTCCCTAGTTGCTGACACGGCCAAAAATCTCAGAGCATATAATACATGAGAGTATGAAGTATAAAAACATTATTTTATTACAGTGTCATACTAATGTTCTGCTTATGCAAAAAGATTGCAATATGTGGACTTCCCTAAATTAAATAGAACCCAAGCAGGAAGGATCTCTCATATGTACTAAGATTTGGCTGATCCATTGGTTTATCATTTGTGGCTTGTAAATGTTAGTCAATCCTGATCCATTTAAAAGTCATCAGCAATTAGAGGTCCTCAGATTATCACACTTTTTCCTGTCTAAATACAGTACAAGTGACTGCAGCACTCTTGGAAAACCCTCATTGAACACATTGCTCTCTGTGTCCTATCCTGCATATGGTATACACAATTAGAAAGGGGGCTGGATGAATAAAGAACTAATAAATCTCACATAGACAGATTTAGGTACTATATTCTACTACTGTGTCTGAATCAAGACCATAAGTGATTTTAGTAAGGGATAGTTATGAAATCGAAAGTGTGCATAATTCCCCTCTCCAGACTGGTTGTCCTGATAACAGGAACAGAGGTGATCTCTCACTTGACCTTTCTCAGTCCTTTGACTCATAATTCTATTGTTCTCTGCTTCTCAGTGATATAACTTGAACAGAAAAGATGAAAATTAACCAATCTAGTATTTAAGGCTTGCTCTTGAGAGATGTGAAGTGCTTGATTGCCTTTAAGATAAAGAAAGGACAAAGGCATGTCTCTTGGGTGGGTACTCTTTTCCTGCAGATTATTTTATAAAAGATGCATGACCCTACACAACGGCTGTAGTGGTGTGTTTTTGGTTTTCCTAATAAGTTGTTCATGTGTTATGGTATGTTCTTTATCTCCCTATTTTTTACTTGGTTGGTTCTGTATGTACCCCTATGATGTAAATCCCTGGACTCCTCCCTTAACTCCTCCCCTTTCTCCAGTCCCTTCCAAAGTCATTCCTTATATGAACCCTGACCCCTCCTACCCTTCCAGAATCCTCTAAGCTGCTCGCTAGTTTATTGGTTGCTGTTCCCTAAACCACTCCTTCTCTCAACCCATTGGTTCCCTTAATGAGTTAGTCCTTCCTATCCCTTGTTCCTATTGGTTCTCCCTAAACTCCACCCCTAAACCCTCCTTCATTTATAAGTTGCTGTTGCCAGAAAGCTCTTTGCCTTTCTGGCTTGTCCCCCCTGGAGTTTACAAGGACTCTGAGGAGCGTTTGCCTCAGAGCCTAGAATAAAGTTTCAGATAGTTGCAACCCAGGAAGGTCTCCCTTACTTCTTTGCCTATTGATGCCATGTGCAGCCAAGCCCTTCCACCCAGGGCAGACGGGTGATGAGATCTCACCTGTCCTGAAGCGCATTCCTGCCAGTTCCCTGCAGTGGCAGTGACTGCATCAGGGGTGTGCTCCACGCCTGTCCAGCGTGGCGACTGTTGTCGTTGAGGCTAGTCAGAGCAGTGAGGAAACCGGCAGCGGCCCGAGCCGCGGCAAACAGCTACATTTTAAAAGAACTGAGATTAGCTCATTTAAATAGAGCATGGTGCTAATAACACCAGTGTTGTGGGTTTGATCCCCACATGGGCCATTCACTTAAGAGTTGGACTTGATGATCCTTGTGGGTCCCTTCCAACACAGAATAATCTATAAAATATTCAGCCCAGTTTTGCTACCTCTCAGCATCTGTGACTCTTCAGGTCTGGCATAAAGTGGCAAAACTAAAAGCAAATGAAAAGCAAACACTCTGTATCTTGCACTAAATACAAGAAATTGAAGGAAAATATATTTTTTCATATCCCTTCCCAAATTCTCCTGTGTATTTTCTCCCTAGTGGCATGCTTTCCTCAAAAAATTACATGTTCAGTGAAAATGAAATCAGAGTTGATCCTCACTAAGAACTGATCCATCATAATATAAGATCAAAGCATGATGTGACAAGCCTAGTTATGGATAATAGCAAGAAGCAGTTTAAGCAGCTAAAAAGTGACAAGTCCACTGTGGCTTTGTGCTGCCTAAGGTTTTTCTGTTTCTTTTCTTAAGATATTTATGAAGAACATGGTTGTGGAGTGATAGATAAAACAGGAAAGGAGAGACAAACTCTTGATGGTTTCCTGGACAATCCCAGAATCTGGGGAGACATTTCCAGAAAAGTGATAAGCCTCTGTGTAAAGCAGGATTAACTGGAGAATGGGGTGATACAGAGATAACACCACCTGTGTTCCACACATCCTTGAGGCATGAAGCCAGACATGATCCTTGGACCTCTGTCTCGTCCTTTGTCTATCCCAAAGCAACAGTCTAACACCCCAAAAAATTATTTTATTTGCATGACTGTCACTCAAACTTGCCTAAGAGATAAAAAAGATGTAAAAAGAGATTGGACCCTAGAGAAAAACTGGGGAGAAGTTGCATTGATATTCATGGAGGTAACTGACGAGTGCCTTTCTCTCCTTCCACTTCACTTGGGATGCCTTGGGGTGAGTGATCATTAACTAGTTTTGCTGTCTTTCTTTTTCATACTTAATACTTTGGTTGGCTCTAGGGCGGATGTTTTGCTGTTTAGTTTTGTTTTACTGTTAAGTTTATTTTGTGGTTAAGTTTGTTTTGCTGTTAAATTCTCTGGTGTAGATATTTTGCTCTAGTGTGGATATTTTTTGCTAATAAGATAGTTTTGTTATTTTACTCTAGTATGGAAATTTTTGCTATTAAGTTGTTTTGCATCTGTTTTCTGTCAGTCGATTGTATTTGCACTATATAGGGTCTCAGTGTATTTTTGTAGTTAAAACATTATCAAAGGTGTTTTGAACTGTCTTATGTTGTCACAAGTTGGTATTAATAACTGAGTTATTTCATGAACGATTAGAGGTAGACCATGGTATTGTGGTGCTGATTGTTCTTGTCAATAGCAAAATAACACCTAGGGGGACTCACTGAAGGGCCTCACTCTTTCTCTTGATAGTTGAGTGTAGTCCCTGCAAAAAGGTATCAGACACCCAGCCCAAATTCAGTGAATCTGTTAGTGAAGGGTCTCACTTAAGGAGACACTAATAGACTGTTCTGGACATTAAAGATCTTTGATCTCTTGGGCGGAAGGACAATGACATCCCAAAAGATATATTGAGACCAACAGGACAGAAATTCCCCTTTTTCTGTTCCACTTCACATGACCATGGTCTTCTCTAGGATATTCCTTACTATGCTTCGTTATTACTAAAGTTTTGACAGTGATGCAGCTTTTTGCCAAGTTATGCATATACTCTGGAAAGCCCATAATTCTGAATATATCTAGAAGTTTATTCTTCTTCCCATTCCTGGTTGTTGCTAAGTTGACTGAATATCAATATATTGTAATTAATAATGCATCTCCTTTCTTTGAAGTCATACTATATAAGTTTCATGGTACCTCTTCATAGGTACATTATTATTTTTATTTTATTATTTTTTGTAATTAGCTTTTTAGAGTTGAAGAATCCTTTTCCTTGTCTATGCTTATGTTATGTGCTAATTCCAAGGCATGTGTTACGGGAAAGTAGTTTCAGTAACGCAGAGTGTTTAACATGAAAAAGTTAAACATAAAGTTTACATGAATTATGTAAATTTCCTCCCTTATTATCTTCTTCACTGACCACATTTTGTGTGCTCTACTCTGTTCTCCATTCCGTGATGTGAAGTGAAAGGAGTGTGCAAGAACCATACATCACATTGCACACCACTAAATGGAAGAATGATTATTATCAAAGAACTACCTGCAAAGCTCAACTACAGTGCTAACTAATCTTGTTGCCTAAAATTTGGTGCCATGAAGAATTAACTACACTATTCTAAAGTAGGATATTATAATGCATAATAATAAGAAAAATGTAGCCACGAAAAATTCATGGCTGCAGGAAACAGCTTAATCATGAAATGTGCATTTTGCAGGAAATTGGGCCATATACAGTCATGTCGCAGAACACTGTGAGGTCTCAAACCATTACTGAACTTTGGTTCAAAGTAGAACTCCTTTGATGATTGTACTTGAGTTTTCAGACTGTTTCATCAAGTTTCTGTTCTACTTCTGTCCCATGAGAAAAATTTAAATATGCAAGTAAAACCATAAAGCACATGAAGCAATATCAGCATATTGCATTAACAGATTTTTTATTCATGAACTTTGCTCTAATCATGTTAGTATAAAAGTTTGTAATTTTTACTAATGATAACATTATTAATGTAATTACTGATGATCAGTAATTAGCTACTGATTTTCAGTATTAGCAAAATAATGTTAATTTGTAAGACTGATTTAACGCTTAATTTATAAAACGCATAATGACTAGACTATTCTTAGCATACATATATATTTACAGATATGAATAATATTCTCAGGTTTACTTTTACTATTTCAGCACAATTTTATGCAAGACATTCTTTCATTTCTTTTGACTCAAAAATGTATTGATTTCAGGAGGCATAAGTGTAGATCCCACAGATTATTCTTTCTCAGCCCCATATATATTGTCATGTAGCTTGAATACAGAACTGACAATTAGCCAAAAATGATGTGTGAAAGCTGCAAAGTTCTGTATCAGAAGCCATTACTAAGAGAATAATTAGGTGGGGAAAAGACAGATATACAGGACTACAGAGAACTTGTAGTCAAATGAGGGGGGCTGTTGCAAACAGAGAAGTGGAAGCTTGATAAGTAAGATATAACTGACATCACCTACCTTGAACCCTGCTGTCATTTAGTCTAGAACACAGCTAAACACCATACAGCTGTTTATTCACTTCCCTCCAGTGGGATATGGGAGAGAATTGGAAAAAAGGTAAAACTTGTGGGTTGAGATAAAGGTGGTTTAATAGGATATAAAAGGAAAGTGGAAAAATAAGAATGTAAAACAAGTAATGCACAATGCAATTGGTCAAGACCCACTGACCAATGCCCAGATGGCCCCTGAGCAGTAAGACCCTATCCCACAGCCAGCTCCCACCAGTTTTATTGCTCAGTGTGACACAAGATGGTATGGAACCCCTCTTGGGTCAGTTGGGGTTAGCTGTCCCAGCTTTGTCTCCTACCAGTTTCTTGTGCACCCTCAAACTCCTTGCTAGCAGGGTGGCACAAAAGGCTGAAAAGTCCTTGACCTAGTGTCAGCCCTGGTCAGCAACAATCAAAACACCAGTTTTTCATCAAGGTTATTCTCATCTTAAATCCAAACCAAAGCACTCTACCAGCTACTGGGAAGAAATTAACTCTGTTCCAGCTGAAAGCAGGACAAACACATTAAGTAGCCTAACAGGAAACAGAGTATAAGGCTTTATAGCATAGTAATTCTAATGAAAGTAAATTGGGCCCAAATATATAAATGACATGTAACCAAAAAGGGGTAAATGTGGACTTTTGTCTCCATTGAAAAGTGGAGCACAGGAAGCATCAATACATGTTCAAGCAGAAAAATCTGCAAGACAAAAAAAAAAAGGATGTAGAGCAATTGGGATAATCAGGAAAGAAGTCTGGTGGTAAAATAGTACTGTTGCAGAATAAGCTGGCTGAAAACTAAAATGAGTCCTTACCTGGAAAATATGATCAACTTTGTTGGAAGCAGTCCAGATCCTTCCACTTTCTTTGGGGAAAAAACATTCACAATATAAGAGCTAAAATCGGGAAAAAGGGGGTCACCCTCTTCAGTACTGGCCTCCTCCACTGAAGATCATTCCAGCCTGGCTACACCAGCCTTGAAGACTAAGGCTGTAGGGGCTGTGACCTTCACTGCCAACCACAGCAGTACCCTCTACTGACAGTGAGTGTAGAGTGAGGTTGTCGAGTGTTGTAGTGTGTAATTAGTATGTATTATGTGTCTCAGTATTATATTGTTCTATCAGTTGATATGTTCTGATATCCCCTGCCCTTCACCCCAGATGGTTCGTCCCCTCCCTTCTCCTCCCTTCCCATTGGCTGGAGCCCCCTATAAGAATCACAGACCAGAAATACTAGGGGCTTTTCCCTGGTTGCCCTTGGTAAGCTTGGACCCTCCATGGGGCTCACAGCCCCTGGAGGGAAATAAACTTATATTATATGCAACCATGCAGAGTCGCCTGCACTTCTTCATCCTCTGTTCACTAGCCTACCCTCGAGGGAGTGTAGGCTCACCTACCCCTTGCAAGCTCTGAAGCACCTTCTGAGATGGACCTCCCGGCTCGGGGGTTTCCTGCCCAGAAGAGCCCCCTCCTATCTGGTGTCCTGCAGCAAGCTAAGCCAGGGCTGAAGAAGGAACGGGACAAGCCTGGGGGTGGCTATAGTCGAGGACTAATTATTTGGATACATAGCAATTATGACAGACAATGAGTATGAACTAAGCCTTGGCAGCAAGTGTGGAGTTGATGAATGTCAGTCTTCTAAAGTGCTGACGTCTGATAGTGGCCTGATTTATTCATTTTCATTCTTCCACTACAATGATCTCCAATTTCCTCGGGCTTTTGTATGTGTACAGCCATATACTTAGTTACTGGAAAGCTTTTGCAGAAGGTCCAAGAGGAGACTATTGATGTGTCTTGTCATTCCCAGTAAAAAAACCCCAATCTAAGCAGAATAAACCAGGCCATTGGCCAAAGTGGAATAGACTCATATAATCATTACAGTTGGAAAAGATCTCTAAAAGTGGGTTCCCCTCACCTAAGACACACGACAATGAGGTTTTCTCCAAATTTCTTTTTTTTCTTCTTGTTCTAAAGAACAACATAAAAGATGTCATAGAAGCTGGATGAAAACAGAGGAAATTATACAAATCCAAGTGATGGAAGTGCCAGAAAAGCTGAGAAGCTGTGGAGAAGCTGCAATGCTGAAGCAAAAAACAGGGAACATTCACGATAGAGCAGTGGAAATGGGTGAAATAGTTCAGTCTAAAATCTTAATAGAAATGCTGCATTCTGCCATTAGAGTCTGAAGAAAAAAGGGATGGAGAAAATGCTTTCTTGTGGGTGGAGATCAAAGCAGGGGGATCTCTTACCAATTACTGTAATGCACAGAACAGACTCCACTTGGAAAAAATTAATTTAATTTATTGCCAAATAGAATGGATTGCTACAGTGAGGGAAAAAAAAAGATAAATATTAAAACAACACCTCAACACCTTCTTTTCCCCTGAGATTCCCTGGCTGAGCTTCACTCCTTCACTCTTGAGATCCAAGAGGCACTGGGGGCTGAGGGGAAAACATCGCCAGTTCTGGGGCATGTACACCCCACAAAGGCCCAGATCTGGTTTGCCTCCACCTTTCCGTAGAGATTTGGCCTGAAATTTACTGTCTAACAGAACAACCGTGATTCATTCAAATGGTGTTTTAATCAGATCCTATAAAAAGCACCCAAATGAGCTAGACTGTTTCCTTACAGCTTGTTCTTTTTTTTTTGTTTTTTTTTTTGTGAAATGTAGTAAATATTGGAAGTGATTCTACAAGTCTAAACTGTATACTTTGCATTGTGCTTGTCACTATTTTATATGAAAAGTGTTAACTGCATTTCTTTTTCTGATAAGATTATTTTGACACAAATACAGAAAACATGATTGAATGAGCTTGCCCTCTTGAAAAACAATGACCAAACAGAGAAGAACCCCATAGTCTTCTGGAGGCTCTGTCAACAAAAGCTATTATTGGTGAATACAAGACTACCAGTTGAGTGGATAAGTATTGGACAGGCTGTGTAAGATCTGAGGAGCTATGAGGCTGTTTTACTGAGAAAACTCACATATTGTGTACTACAGCTACAGCTTTAGGCACAGATGTGCATTGGAGGTTATGGATCATATCATCACCCGTAATAGGCAGCCTTTGGCCTATTGTTTCCAGATCAGGCTGACTGGTTAGTTGAAAGGGCTACTGAACAAATTCTAAATCCTTTCTGCTAAGAATAACATTTTGGTCTTTATTTTCAGAGATATGTTATAATTTTTAAGTAAAGCTTTATAAATATGACTGGGTTATTATGGTATTATTACTAGGGATGCAAGCCACTTGTAATGTGAACCTTGAGGCTCAATCAGTAATATAATATTTCCAAAAGGCACTTTTTTGGTTTTGAGTCTTGGAAGTTAAATAAGATTCATCTGCTACAGCTGGAGCGAACATTTTAGTTTTAATTCTCTAGAAACAATAATTTTATAACCATAAAGCAATTCTTTACTTTAAATACAGATAGATAGATAGATAGATAGATAGATAGATAGATAGATAGATAGATATCTCATATATACATTGCAACAGTTCTCAAAAACAGTTTTTAAAAAAAATTAATATCTAGACAGTCATACTACTCACAGAGCTGGTTTGTCATGGAAAGAGATTTCATGATGCTGTTTAGATGCAAGTCAAGCTGGTGCAGTAGAACGTGTTCTTCATTCACAATTTCTAGCAAATGGACTTTTAATTAGACAAATTCTGCAACACCTGTGACCTGGACAAGCCTCACCACCTTTTGTAATGTTGCCATGTAGACCAAAAAAAAAAGGTGATTTGGCACCAAAATCCAGTCATATCCCAGATACTCTCTGATTCATTTAGACTTATATGAAAGTTAAAAATGAGCTCACCAGCACCTTTAAGTGCCCTTGCAAAAATAAACCCCAAGGACAAGAATCTGAAATAGTTCACAATAAATTGCCATGTTTCAAACATCTTCATATGTGATTAGTACAATTACAGGCCTATTCCTACCTTTGCAACTATTGTGAAAGATAAATCTTTCAACAGTAATGCTAGCTGGCATTATTGTACACTAAAATAGAATATTTTAAACTCCACAGTTCTGCTGTGCCATTTAAATAATTCTCTGAATGTTAACCTCTCCTCCATGCTTTCTCTATAGAGTTACTATTCTCAACATAACTGGAGTAGAAAATGGATGAGTTCAAATCTGGCATCACAAATGGTATTTGCATTGAATCACTGCCCTGTTTTATCTGTAAGATAAAATGATTTTTCTGGATTTCGTATGAGGCAAGTGTTTGCCTTAAGATTCTTTTGCTCCTCAGAGAGGTGGAGTGCCTATAATAAACACGCATTGCAACAGTCTGTGCTTTGTCCTTGAAAGTGGCAAAAGGGCATGCAAGTTGTTATGGGTTAGATTCCTTATGGTGAAATTTTCCCATTACCACCATGAAATGCTAGCAAAACTGAGGAAGGGGAAAAGGCAGTCCACCAAGCTAAAAGCAGAATTCCTCAGGGGGAGGGGTGGAACACTTTGTTGTTTTTAGCTCTGAGAGTTAATGGTGCTTGATTGTGGTGTGGCAGGGGGATTCCTTGTTTTAGGATGGCTGTGCAGGGGAAGGGGGGACAACACCAACGAGTGCCAAAGACAAGGGAGTTGGGGGATGGAGTATGCCTGCTTTCCCTCACCTCCTACCCCACCCCCCCCACTCTGGACAATAAAAATCCTGTGAGTGACCAGCCGGGTTCTCTTTGGTTTTGTCAGCAACCCCTGGGAGAGGGGCCCGGTGCTGCCTCTCTGGTGCACCACTCTCTGTTTTCCACTCTCTCCTTCTCGCCCCGGCAAACGGAGGAGAGGTCCCGACTGCTCCCCCGTGACCAGACCACCTCTGCTCCTGTCTCTGCCTTGCCTGGCCCAGGTCCCATATCCAGATGGGCTCTGCAGCAATCCCAGGGAGAGAGAAAGAACCCTTCCTGCACCGCTCCTCACTTGAAGCCAGCCCATCTGACACTCTGCGCTTCTGCTGTTCCCATATTGGACAAATGCCGCTCGCCCGTCTCGGCAGTAAACGGGGGGAAACCCCCCAAGTGTGGTGAGCCCACAGGACCTGCCTGTTCCCTCCACAGAGTACACAGAGGGGGGGGGAGTATTGTTTGTTGGGGTGATATTTCTTGTTACCGTGGAGTCACTTTATTCTTTTATTTTTCCTACATTTTGCCTGAGTTGCTCTCTTGATTTCAAATTTAAATAATAAATTAGAGGGAGGGGTTTCTACTCCAGTAGGTCCCACCCTCTGGAATACTTTATCTTAAACCAAGACAAATGTGTATTATGTGAAGGGTGGATGCAGTCAAACCATGGTTGAAGAGACTGGCGAGCAATATGAAAATCACCCACTTTCTGACTGAGATCCCATATACCAACCCAATCAATGGCAAAAACAGAATTAGAACTTTCTTGGCTACTTATCACTCTGGCTGACATTATCACCATGTCTTATAATATGCTCTGAATATTAAAAAAAACCCCTGAACATTTTTACTGTTCTTGATGGTTACAGCCATTAAGGCATATATTTCTATCTCACGTGGTTAAGAATCTGAAACAGAATGTTTTGTTGTTGCCCTAACTTTAGTGACTTTTAGATAATGTGTCAAAATATTTTCTTTGTGTTGCTGGTGTTTCTTTACTTAGAAGCACATACTTATACTTTTGCTTCTGAACACAAAAAAATCAAGCTGTCCTCACAAAAGAGTAGGGAGATGCCCATGAAGTGTCTCTTTTGTAAGAAACTTAAAAATAAGAGACAAGTGAAATAATAACCTATGATATGAAAAAAACACAATGTTTTCGCCTGGTAATGGAACTATTGGCAGAAAAATGAGAACTTTAACGGGTTGTGGTCATACAAAAATGGAGGATCTCAGTGATGGAAAAACAAACATATTTTTGTTTATGTTTTTCACCATAGGGTAATAATATTTACTCAAGCTCAGCAAAAAGGTACTATAAATATATATGAAAGACCACATTTAAAAGAAATTTTAGAATCCTGCACTGTGTTGTGATTTGATTCGTCTTGCCTGTCCCTTCCATTGTAATTAATTCAGATACCAAAACAGACACATCCAGCTCCTGATTAAGTGTGCATCTTACCTGGATCAAAAAAACAAGACAAGTCATTGGGATATGTCTTTAATGAAGACCACAATAGGTATTCCTGCTCCACCTTCAGGTGAGTTCAGAGACAGTCTTGTTGCAGCAGTGTGGCAAATTGGGCTTTCCAGACTTGCATGTGCAATGCCTCTACTGACTCAAATTCTTCAACTAACTCAAAGATATATTGGGTGTCCCTGCACAACACTGCTTACTGAGGTGCTGACTCCTTAGCAATGACCTGGTGGAAGTGATCACTGCTGTTTGCTCACAAAGGAAAGAGATCTTCTCTGACCCATCCAAAGCCTTGCCTAGTGCAAACCACTATGGCAGACAGTAGTCCCACTGAAAAACCTTAGTAATTGGATTGTATCGACCATAGCCCAGTGATATCATGAATCAGGCATCCAATGAAGAAAGGAAAACTAAAATAATCTGCTGATGGTAAATGTCAAGATATCACCACTGGTTCAAGAGGGGGCTGGTAAAGAATTTTTTGTGAAATAAAGAAATGTCTTGCCTGATCCCTGAATACCTATAGGAGAAGTGTGTATCATACACCGAGAAAGAAAACCAAAAAGGAAAATCGTTAAATTACACAGAACTGGGATGGTGAGACTGTCTCTCTATCTTTATGACAGCATGGTAATGGTCATTAATAATATTTTAATGAAACATTGTTTTGATATAAATCCGATTCATTAAGTTACCCACAGATCAGTTAACTGAGTGTTTAATAATACTGTATAAAATATACTGTATTAAAATATAGTATATTAACATATACTATATTAAAATATACTGTATTAAATATACTGTTTAATACCACTGTATAACTCATATGGCTGAATATGATACAAAGAAGTCAGATAGTACTTTCATAATGAAAAACACAAGTATTATTATCTCTCATTTTTAAGTGGTGCCTTCAAAATATATTCCCTCAATATCCCACACGAGTTTTGAATACATTAAATCTGTTTGTAATTTTAAAAAGTTACTGGTATAGTCATATGGTAAATATTACTTGTATTCAGGCAATCATTTATAAAATAATTTCATATTTTAAAGTGTTATTAGGTGGACTGCTAAAGACTTTGAAGTATTCCGAAATGGTGAAATGTGGTTATATCCAACATAGATTTTGACCCAAAACCTCTCCTAGGAGGTAGAAATCAACATAGGGCTCTAGAATTTACTGGGTCCATGGACTGAAGCAGTGACTAAGAAAAAAATTGTGATTCTTAGATAAATAGAAAGAGGAATAAAAAATTGAATACAGAGCTATTTTTGATTCTCTATGATATTAGTGAGACCTGTACTGTGTTCTGTTCTATGAACCGATTTGAAAGCTCCATTGATATATTGGAAATGGCTTAAAAAACTACAAGAACGATAGAAGTTCTGGGGGAAAAAAAGCCTTTACAGTGAGATACTAACCTAGCTCAATCAATTTAGTTTAATGAAATCAAGGTTAAGAAGTAAACCTGATAATGGTCTATAAATGTAGATACTTCCAACAGTGGAAGAAATCTTAATCTATCTAAGACATTAGGGACCTACAGCTTCAACACAGAGCATAGGTCAATTGATACTAGAAATGAAACATGCATTTTTACAGTGAATCATCACTAACCAACAGAATAAGTTACCCAGGTGCTCGATAAGTGTTCAAATAAAGATTAGATGTCTTTCTGAAATACATATCCTAGCTGAAACAGAAATACGAGGCTTGATGTGCCATTCAGGAAAACTAGATATGTTAACATGTAGATTTTTTTAAACTATGTTGTATTATTTTAAACTATGTTGTTGTATTTGTCTAGTCCTGCTTTTCTTTGTGCAATTGGACTCTGGGCTCAGTCTGGAATATACACGTGCACTGTATAA
The DNA here is from genome assembly GCA_013390005.1 of Calyptomena viridis. Taxonomy (NCBI): domain Eukaryota; kingdom Metazoa; phylum Chordata; class Aves; order Passeriformes; family Eurylaimidae; genus Calyptomena; species Calyptomena viridis. Next base: position 9,348 of record WEIV01026453.1, on the reverse strand, counting down.
CAGCACAGTTTTCTTAGACTGCTAATGAAGCTTGACTGTCCTGTGGCCTGGGATCTTTAGACTGCTTCTGGAGGCAGATTCTCACTGTTACTAGAGTCTCTGATTCCATTATCAAATAAGAAATGAGAAAAATTTTGATTTGCATCAGTAAGAATAGTTGACAAGGTAGTCTTTAGGACTCAGTATACCCTTTAAATTATCGTATGGCATGTGGGAGACAGCTGTGCCCACTCCCTGGGCCTGCCCTGAATAAATACCCTGAGAATAAACAACTTCAGTCTCACGTAGGTGATGACACTGAGCTGAAAGTGGGAGAGAAATCTCTCAGATCTGATGAAGAAATTATGGAGTCTTCTGATGAGTGAGACAGAATGAAACTATTCTGTTCTATGTTTCCCAAACCAGAATTGCACAAGAAAAGATGGTGGTAGGCAGGAATGAAGGACTCTGAAATGCTAGGCATAACTGAATCTGTTTTCCAGGAACGGGGCAAGACACAATATTAGTAACCATCTGCTGGCACAAAGGGTTAATTATCTGGCAATTACCTGGTAGTCTGCATGGGCAATAGGACAGATTATATACCAGATATTTAGGTCTGCATCACTTTGCATGCTTCAGATAAAAATGGAGTCCCAGCATGGGATAATTCCTACTTTAGGACTTCTTTTACAGTAGTGAAAAAGAGCATGAGAACATTCACATAAACAGGAATCAAACCCTAATGTTGCAATATATAAATTTAAGATTTTGTACACTATGTTTAAAGCCAACTTTCCTTTTAGAATAACACCTATTAGTGTTCCTAATCACAAATCACAGAATGGGTAAGGTTGGAAAAGACCACAGTGGGTCATCTCATCCAACCTTCCCTGTTCAAGTAGAGTCATCCTAGAGCTTCTATGGAATAGAAGTGTGAAGTGGAGAACACCAATGAATGTTTTAGTAGGTAGGGCTGGCCTTTCTATCCGCCTTTACAGTTCACGGATATTGTCTGCTGCCAGATTGAATTGAAAAGGAAAGCAGAAACTTTTGCTTATAATGGTTATAATGTCATAACACCGTAGTGTCTGACTGAATTCAGATATCTCATTCCCAGCTGTGATATGTGTCTGCCACCACTTTTGCGGAGAAACACAATGTTGTTATTAATAGGCTACACTAGTATAAGAACCTAATAGTTTGCCTATTTCTTTTGTACTAAAATCTGATCTGATGAATGGAGTGGTATTCGGAGTCAATATTACTCTTACACAGAGATGCATATGCATTTCTTCATGGATACTGAAATATTCATCGGTATTTTTTAATAACAAAAAAAGTCTTAAATTGTTAACGAGGCAGAAGTAAAATTGAGATATGTAGCTATTTCTATCATACATGGAATTATGTCACTTTCAACAGACAAAATGCTGATCATAATACCAATAAGATATACTTAATTATCAGCCTTGCTTAGATTTACATTCATGACATTCATTTACATTAGATTTTAAATCAACCAACTTTTCAGAGAAAATTAGATGAGATCTGCTTCATTTACCTTGATATTCTGTTTTTCCACAGAATCACAGAATATGCCGAGCTGGAAGGAATCCACAAGGATCATTGAGTCCAACTCCTATTTTCTAAAAATAAAAACAAAGGAAACCACTCCACTACCCCCCCAAAAAACCCACCACAAAATGACTGTGAGACTATTCGTCTCCAGAGAGCTGAATAGCTGGTTTTTTTAGAAGATGCTCTGCATTTGGATTTTATTTTTCCTCTCAGTTTGGTCCCCTTTGGAGGCCATGTGACTCAACCTTGTGTCTCCTTGGGTTATTTATCGCTTGGGTTCCTGACTGGAAAGAGCAGGCGCACTGAGACTTTTTCCATCAGGGCCTCCTTTGTCTGTGATGTCTTCTTCAAGGTCTCCTTCTCTTCATTATTCAGAATCAAGCATTAATTTTCTACTTCCTGAAGAAGAAAATTGAATTCCTATTTATCTTTAAAGTAGTATTAACAGATTTTTCCACTACATTTTTTCATATTTTAATATCCTTAACTCATACGTTACATTGGAATCAATAAGCTATTATTGATATAGTAGTTTGCATGTATTATTTTATCATTCTTGTTTGCCATTGACATGCTTCTCATTGCATAACACTTGATAAATGACAGCTGTTTCTTCAAAGGCCTTACAAAACTGTGGCTGTCATTTGAAAATTTAAATTCCTTTAGGTAGAGAAAATTCCCAAAAAGGAAGTAACAAAAATGTGTGACATGCCGCTTCATCCCAATGCAAACTACATAGAATTTTGTCTAAAGACTTATTTGCTTGTATGCATTTATGTAGGGCATTTTTTGAGGCTTCCAGTTGTGCTTTCAAGTCCTAACTACTTCATAAGTCTAAGTGGTCCCTATTGTCTCCGTTTGAGGGGGGAGAGAGTTGAAACAAATTAAAAGTGAATCCAATATCAAATTGTTTGAGACTTTGAGTACAAGAATAGAAAGGATTTTATTAACAACAAACAAACAAACTATATGTATGTATATATATTATGTATCGAAAACCAAAACACCCTTATCCAAACAATGTAAGCACCCAAAGTCTAAATTATGTATCCTCTGCTTAGGTGAAGACTGGGGCTCCCCCAGGGACTTCCTGGGGCAGAGAAAAAAAAAAAGAAGAAGTGGATTTGGGAACCCGTGGGGGACGGGGCTAGGCTTTGGGGGACCCCGAGAAAACCCGGTGGAGATGGGAAGAGGGTCTCCCTCCCACCCCTGGGATTCCTGAGGGCTCACGGAGGGTAGGACTGGGTTTTGGAGCTCCCGTGGCTCAGATGGGAATGGGAGAGGAGGGCTCAAACCCGGAATGTTGCAATGAGAGAGAGGGAGAGNAAATCCTTGTATTCTCATTGGTTCATCTTCGCCTCCCCCGCCTACTTCCGGTCCTGGGCTGCGGGAAAACCTTCTCCCCTCCAACACGTGACCCAGCCAAAACACGGCGCCCTTCCCTCCCCAGCCCCCCACCAGGACCCCCTGCCCGCCCCGGCCACGGGGGGGTGGGGGCACCAGGCTCGTGCTGCCTGGGACAGGTACTCAGGTACTGGGCCCAGAGCCACACCCCCCCCAGAGCCGCGAGCCCACCACAACCGGGACACCCCGGGGCCGCGGCGGGTGGGGATTGGGGGGATATTGGGGGCCCGGTCCAAGGCACGGCAGCAGGCAGGAGGCTCCGGGGCTGCCGCGGGGCTGGGCAGGCACACCCCCTGCCTGCAAACAAAAGTGGAAAAAAGTTTTCCTCAAAACAAACCATAATGCCTATATGGTTGTCAATTTGCATGAGAGATCACATCCAGACCAACTTCTCACTTAGAAGACAGGCAGCTGTGCTCTGACAAATAAAATTATGTATCCTTGCCATTCAAAACAAGATTTTCATGTCTTCTCTGTAAGTAGTAAGTTTGAAAAATGTCTGTAGTAGTCCATCTGACCAGACAAAACTAGCAAGTTTCTTGTTTGAGTTAGTTTCCCCTTCAAATTGAAATAGAACTCATGCCTTCCATATATATTCTATATATATTCTATAATATCATTCTATTAAAATATTTGAGGGGTGGCTGTGGCATCTCTAGGTAATATTTTTCTCTTGAATAGAAAATCAACTTGTAAACGAACATGGATTTTCAGTAGCTAGTATTATGACATGATAGGGTTTCACTGTCAAAGAACTATCATTTATGTTATTAACCATCAGTAATTTTACTAAAATGCTAATGTAATGTGAGCTAAGAACATTTGACAGATTTCAGGGGAAAGAAAAAAGAGTAATTAGTGTCTGTATATGAAAGTGAATTGCCCTGAAAAAGAAATTAATTCTTCAGTCTTCATAGTTTTTAATCAGCAGACAGAATAATTGATAGTTTTACTGCTCAAGTAAATGATCATATATGTATCTTTTCATATATCGTGAAGATATTCCTAACACTTCCATCCCTGCACTTAATAATACAGAACTACAATTATGAGCTTTTCTGGGTGCAATCACACATAAGAAATTTACTCAGATGTATCTGCAGTGATATGTAACTGCAGGGCTATGTTTACATCAGTGCTGCTGTAGATGACTGAATTCATTCAAAGGAGAAAACAAAGCTGGATATGTCTGCAGAATAGTGTTATTACTCTTGACTCCCTGCTAGCATCTTCCTCTGTTTGATCCTGTCCCCATAAACCTGTAATCATCAAGTTCCAGACAGCATGCTCTTTAATGTGAAAATTGAAATAGGCTGAGATTACTTTGGAATTCAGGTATCACAGGATTGTGCCTGGCAGTGTGACATGGTACAGATGCAATTCAGAAACAAGCAGCTGTAGTCCTGGTTAAATTGTGGACATATGGGATGGGATCAAAACAATTCAGCAGGCATTGTGGGAATGCTGCTAGGAGGATCTTGCAAGGGAGTGTTTCATTGTCACCTTCCCTTCACAGAGATAAAAGCTTAGCAGGCAGCAAGTGAATAGTTCTGGTGCTGATTACAGAAGACAAGATTGAAATGGACTGTAACTTGCTCTGTGTTTTACTCTTATTCCATCTGTTTCTATATTATATTTCTATTAATATTATATTTATTGTGTTTATATATTATATATTATAAAAATGTTGCTCACTGTTTCTCACGACATAAAAAATGGTTCTGGAAAGCTGTTTGTTGCAGAGGAGAGAGTAGCAATAATACTGAGACTTCCATCTTGTACCTGTAGAGAGCACACACAAATGAAAATATTGTGTAGAATTCTATTAACTGCCATTGTATGCACAGAAAATAGGAGATTAATAAGATGGATGGAGAAAGACTTTGAAGGAGTGGTTTCTTTAAAAACATAAAATAATTATATTTCTGTAGGCTAAAAGTTTATGGGGAGTATTTTCCCCCTTAGGCTGTAGAATTGAGACTAGTTTGCATAAAATCATGACAAACTGTTTAACTGTACATAAATTTTTTCAGCTTTTAATGTGATGCATGAACTTTGAGAGAAAATGGAATCTTAAACCAAGTAATTTGTTGGGCACTTGTTATTCTAATGCATGTATCTAAAAATCATGAAGAGCAGTGCTGCACTTGTTCCTCATGGGGTAAAAAGACAAACGGTATTGCTTTTCCAATAAAGAAGTCCATCTTGAAACACCTTGTTAGAAAATTTTATTTTCCCTAAAACTTGAAGTCTTAATTAAGATCCTCAAGCAAATTCGTATTTCCTTAAAATGAGTAGCCATTTTTTATACTTTGGCTTATTGATTTTCAGGTTTAACAAATTCTTATTCTTGAATGAGAAAGGAGAAATGAAGTTTGACATTTATCCACCTAGATGGCCAAGCACAAGGCAAGATAACTATTCCTAGATTAACCAGGGCAATGACATCTAAATCTTACCATCCTCTATGGATCCAAACCCTCCTGTATTCTAAGCAGGGGTTATATCCTAATTCCAGGTTCCAGCTGGAGGTTCACAAGTTCAGTTTCATAGAATATTGCAAATAGGTAGAAGATACTAGGACAAAAAGTCAGAAAGTTGTACTTGACTCTTCACTCTTCTAATCTTTTTCCACATCATTATTTTAATGAGATAATATTCCATATAAATATCTCATTGCATTGAAATAGTGGCTACTGGTCAAAGTTATTTTAAATGTCAAAAAAATGCACTTACTGTGGTGCAATGCGTATGCCAGATTCATATGGAAAAACACAAGGTAAAGAGTTTGCAAAATATTCTTTCCAGGACACATCGACATATACCTGTATAATACAAAATTCTAAAACAGGAAAGGTGATATTTATTCAATTGCTTTTTCATTGACCTCAAAGATTATCCTGAATTAGTGAGCAAAGGTATGGATGCCCACAAAATAGAAGATAAAGGGCTCTCCTATTTGAAGATGCTAGGAAAATTTCACTATCTTAGCTGACATGGGAAAATAGTATCTATGCAATTCAGTTTACTTAGTAACTAAACAAATCAACAAAATACAGTGTGCTGATGATTAAATTTATTCTTAAAAAGCACTCATGCAACCTGGAGTGTATTCATCTGCCAGCAGTATTTGTTTCTTTCTATTGTTCTTTTTTATTACCTGCTTTTGAGAATACTTTAGTGCACTTAAATCTTTAGTATTTCTTCTAGTCCAGAATATTGTCTGCCCTCTTCTCTAGGACCCTCCTGCCCTCGCTGCAGCATCTCACCCTCTGCCCCAGCAGGGCAGTGCTGGCTGGGTAGAGGGCACAGAAGGCGGGACTTCTGTTCAGTATTCCTTCCTTCTCCAACTTGTATTTGTCCAGAGTTACTCTTGTTTTGTAGTTTGATGATGCCTGATACCAGTGTGATTTCTACAGCACAGCACTGGTGCATCAAGAGTGAACTGAGCCACCAGTGTTCACATCTTTTTATTTTTTCCTTTTATTTTGTCTATTCCAGTCAGTGTTTCCTCACTCTGTTCTTTTGTCTAATTCTTTGCCAATCTCTCATTCTCAATTTATCAATCTTTTTCCACTTTACTCCCTTTGTGCTTAGTGATGCTCTTTTTCTTGCTCACGGAGAGCTCTTCCATGGGTGGCTTGTTTGTATTCATGAGTCTGAAAGACACTCAGGTTTAATTTTCTTTCAAATGAAAGTTTATATACCTTCCTGTTTATTGTTGCGAGGTTGTTTTTTTTTTCAAACTGCTTTTTCTCATTATTGAACATGTTATTAAACTGTGCAGTGTAGAATTTGAAAATATTGATATATTTTGCCTACAGGTAAAGCAGCCTCTTCAAGACATGACTATTTAAATGTCAAGAAGATCAATAAGAGAATTTATAAAATTAAAGACAATTTCAAATTATTAAGTCTTCCAAAGTGGTGAAATAGATAACTAAACATCCAGTAGAAAAAAACAAGTAGAATTTGAAATACATTTGTGGTTTAGCTTTCTTTGGCTAAATTCGTGTCTGTACTAACATTAGTACACGAATTAGTCTATTCGTGTACTGGACTAATACTATTTAACATGTTCATCAGTGACATGGACATTGTAATGAGTGTACCCTCAACAAGCCTTCTGATGGCACCAAGCTGAATGGTGTGTTTGATTCACTTGAGGGACGGGATGCCATCCAGAGGGGCAGGCTTGAGAGCTGGGTCCATGGGAACCTCATGAGATTCAACAAGACCAAGTGCAAGATCCTACACCTGGGCTGGGGCAACCTCCAGTGTCAATACAGACTGGGGGATGAAATGATCTACAGCAGTCCTGCCAAGAAGGACTTCAAGGTGCTGGTGGGTGAGAAGCTGGGTATGAGCCAGCAATGTGCACTTGCAACCCAGAAAGCAAATCGTATTCTGGACTGCATCAAAAAGCATTCAAAAAGAAGAATCTCCCCCTTCATTCTGCCCTTGAGAAATCCTACCTAGAGTAGGATCTAGGTCTGAGGTCTCCAGCACAAAAAAGGCATGGACCTGTTAGAGTGCACGCAGAGATCAGCCACAAAAATTATCAGAGGGCTGAACGACTCCTCCATGAAGAAAGGCTGAGAGTTTGAATTGTTCATCCTGGAGAAGAGAAGGCTCTGGGGAGACCTTATCGCAGGCTTTCGATATGTAAAGAGGGTTTATAAGAAAGATAGAGACTTTTTGCTAATGTTTCCAGTGACAGGACAAGGGACAACAGTTTTAAACTGAAAGAGGCTGCATTTAGATCGGACATGAGGAAGACATTTTTTACAATGAATGGTGAGGCACTGGAACAGATTGCCCCATCCCTGAAAGTCTTCAAGGCCAGGTCAGATGGGGATTAAAGTAATCTGATTAAGTGAAAGATGTCCCTGTCCATGGCAGGGGGTTGGACTGCACAATCATGGAAGGTCCCTTCCAGCCCAAACCATTCTATGATTATGAGTCTGATATTTTGCGATTTCTTCAAAGGATTGTAAAAAAAAATTCCAAAATATACTGTAAATCCATTCAGATCATTGCAATTCAAATACATTATTTAGGGCTTCTACTGCTTTCTGTGTTTATTCAGAGGGGAAAACTAAGTGGTATATGGCATAGTTATAAAAACTGTAGGTGCAGATTTCTTACATGTCCAGCCAACAGCGGCGTTTGTGCCACTTTAACAGCCAAGCCTTCCACTAAGATGCACATTATCAAAGCTAGGGTGAGGACTATATTTTCAGTGAATAATATTTGATCATGAAGGATCTAGGTCTTAGAATTTCTCATGTGTCTATACTGATTTATGCAGATTGGCTTATTATTTTAGCCTTTTTACTTAGGTCTGCCTACTAGCATACAAATACATTTTATCTAGTGAGATATCTAGAAAATATTCACTTTGAAAATTGACTGTCAATTATTTGTGGAAGCTGGCGATAGACATCTACTCTCTAGGCAAATTGAACACTGTGATTAGTTTAGGCCAAATGTCTATCCTTTGTATAAACAGAGTGCCTTAAGCAAGATTATGGGATATGAGCTTGTGTTCTTCATTATTTAGGCAGAACTCCTCATCATTGCTAAAAGGTTATGTTCTTTGGTCTTTGTGTATGAAACTGATGTAAGCTGGTGATTTTAGCATTGTCCTGGGAGATGAAAGTTCAAGTCCTAGCATGACAACTATCTTGCTTCTTAACATCTAACAACTCACATCACCAGTGTTTCTCTTTTCTGTCTTTCTTCTATATTTCTTTTCAATTTACAATTTTATTTTAATCTATTATTTTAGGCTAAAGGCAAACTACACCTATTGCTCTTTGTTTAACTGGCATCATTTTACATCAACTTTTACCAACAGATATCCCTCTAATCCCATGCAACTCTTGACTCATAACACTTTTTTCACATTAGATGTCAAAATAATTTCTAATGTAACAGCCATATTTTATTCCTTTTCATCCTTCAGTCCAAGCACCATTACATATGCTGTGTCCATTTCATTAAAAAAACAAAACAAAACAAAAAAACAGGTAGTAGTAAAGCCCAAATGAATTAATGTACTTGGCAAGTATAGTAAGACTTACCATGTTTTCTTACATGTTATTACAGTTTTTGGAAATCAACATAGTATTCAAGATCTTGATTATATGAAATGGGTAGAGCAAATAACCAAAAAGATGGAAAACAAAATTATAGCATGAGTAAAGATCTGTGCATATTTATATATACAGACATACATAAATATATATTAAAATTTGTGTTATGCAGATACAAACTATCCAACATATTTCACAGTTCAGCCAGAGTATTCTTTTTACACAAAATTGGTGTGGTATTTAAAGCTACAGTTATGCAGTTCAAGCCCTTCCCTTCCCTTCCCTT
>WEIV01026452.1:0-29304 GCA_013390005.1 Calyptomena viridis | reverse complement strand
TCATCTTAGCCATGACTCTCTCCTTTCCATTCCTCAGATCATCACCTCATCTAGTGATACAGCATAATTCAGCAAACTCCTACAGTGTGAAACAAGAAGCCAGACTTTTAACTTAGTTAAACATCATTAATTTTCTTACAGTCTTTTTCAAAAGAGCCTGAATTTTTCTTAAAATTTTGATCCCAAACATATTTTATGCAAAATGGGTAACTTTTGGCAAAGGCAGAAGTAAGTATAACCAGGCTTTTGTGAGTGAAAAAGATAAAGCTGTCTTAAGGGTTTCAGGCAGTTCCAGCACTTTATGTAACAAATATGCTTTACATCATCTACATCAGGACAAAATTTCTGTCCACAGAGACCCTTTAATGGAGAAAAAGCAAAATGAGAGCCAGGAGACAGAAACTGGAGATAAGAAATGCCCAAGCTGGTAGTAAGTTGTGCATTTTAGAAAATGTATCTTTTAAAAGATGTGTTTGCATTTCCTTGCCATTTTCAAGTCAAGATGCTCTAAGATGACCAGAAACTTCATGAAGAAAAAGTTGTGGCCTGCGCTATGCACATGGTCAGATTAAATTACAGTCATGGTCTTGTCTGGCCTTAAATTCTGGGATTATGAAGATGTCTCTCTAGAGAATTTCCAAGTCATGACTTAAACCTGCAATTAATACCACTTTAAGGAAAACTGTTAGATTGAGTTTGATTTTTTTAAGACTCGTGAAAGATAAGAGGTTAAACAATGACAGCAGCAGCACTCTTCAGAAAAAATCCCAGGCATGGCTTCAGGTTTTTGGACAACCTCCAAATACCACTCTTATTAGAGAAGATGACCCTGACTATTGCTTAGTTTGTTTCAACTTTCTGAAGTTCCACTCAGTTGATCCCAGCTAGAAGTTTAGTACTCTTACAGGTAATTCAGAATGATGACTTTAACATCACTATGATGGGATAACATTTGTCACCAGTGTAATTTTTTCCTATCCTGAGTATCTGTAATTACTTTTAAAATAAAAGAAAAGACAAAAAGGCCAGTATTAGGTGAAAAAGTCTGGAATTTTCTGTTGTATCAGCATAGATTCTGTTTGTCAGGGTAACAGTTTCTGTTTAGAAATAGTGGTTTGTTTGTCTATGATTTTCTTTTTGCTGTGATATTATTGTCCACTAACCAGTGATTCAGTAAAACAATTCTGAGTTTGCTTTTTTCTACCTTCACTGTACATCTGATGAATATTTATTTTGAATAAAATTGTATGCACTCTTGGTGTCTCATTAGGAGCAAACAAAGCTTAGGAAGGTTAATCAATGAAACACTTTCCATCCTAATGAGGAGCATGGTCCAAATTTCATCATAAGAGATGCAGAGACTGGACTAGGATGTACAAGTAATCTGCTGCAGCCCCATTACATCTCATTCCCAATAAGCATGCTGTTCAAGTCTTTCCATATTAGCTAAATTTAGTGTTACCTGGAAGGATCCACAGATTGTCTTAATGGCAAGGACACTCTGATCAATCACCATGAGAGATGGACATGTCATGCCTATGCCAGTGCCTTAGAATGAAATCCTTTATATCCATTAGTCCTCTCAAGTGACTTACGAGTATCTGATAATTTTTAAACATGGATACTTAATAAGTATATTTGTGATGTGAAGGGGAGCAGAAATAAAGAATTTCTGTCCTGTGGGTATTAATATATATCTTTAAGGCTATTCAGTGTCCCACCTCCCAAAAGATGTCTAAACCAGTCTGCTAGAGGTCTATTTAACCCAGACCTTTCACCAACAGGCTCGCTGGATTTAGATGGGAAGTTTTTCAGGGACTTCACAAAATAGCAGCTATTCAGTGCCTCACCCCCTAGGTGGTTGTGTCTAAAACAGTCTACTGGAAGTTTCCTTAACCACAGCTTTTCAGTAACAGATTCACTGAATTTAGACGGGAAGTTTGTCTGAGACTTCACAAAATAGCAGGAGAGAGCAAAACCTTCAAGGAGCCCCCGTGAGTTATTTCACCGTCAATAACTACCAGTACTGCAATATCATGGACTAACTCTGATAAGTTCACAAAATAACAAGTTNCCATGTGGAGTGGAGGGAGAAGAGGTATGCATCAGTTGCCTCTGTGAATATGGTTGGAATTTTCTCCCCAATTTCCTCTAGGTTCCATTATCTTTTACATATTTTTTTTCTCTTAAGAGAGTTTGAGTGACTGGTAAGGAAAATATACAAACCTTTTGGATGCGTTTTAGAGAAGACAAAGGACAGAGACACAGACTCAAAGACCATGTCTGGCTTCATGCCTTCAGGAGACTTAGAAGAAAGGCTGCAATACCTTCATATTGCCCCATTCTTCAGGCAATCGGGCTTTCACACCAGGCTTATCAGTTTCTGGGAATGTCTCCCCAGGTGCTCGGGCCTTCTGGGAGCTCGTCAGAACTTCTCTCCTCTCCTTTTCTGTCTAATCTGCCACCCCACAATATTAGAAATAAGAGACTGAAGGAGAGCATGAAAGTCTCACCCAGCAATTCCATAGACTAGCTGAGCTTGGTTTTAAATAAAGAGAAATTGCTATGCTATTGTTCTTTTTATTAAGACTCAAGCTAACTAAGACTTTGCACTACTAGCAGGTTAAGATATATTCAGACTATTCTTTTGGTTCATGGGTGTTGGTTTCAAGTCCTGTCTAATGCCTGGAGGTCCAAATCTAGGTTCTAGTGATACATGAAAAACATCTTTGCAGACACTCATTTAATAAAAAAGTACAAAATAAAAGGAGAAGAAATTATACTTCTGACTAAGTGATATTTCTGAAGGTATTAGGAGTACCTAACTGTATGTGCTAACTGTTCCTAAATATGAAAGAAAAATCTTCAGCTATTTATGTTATTACATAGGCCTGTTATAGATATGTATTTATTATTTCAACCATATACTATAGAGTAGTATAAATGACTAGATTTTAAGTTAAAACCACTTATACTAAGCACATCTTGGGGGCTGTATTTGCAGATTAACTCATGTGCTTCTGAAATATTTACCCAATGCTTTTTGACTTCCTCAGATTTTATCATGTTGGTCATCCTCTCCATTTCTCAGATCTCTCTTTTACATGATTTCTTGTTGGTTACACTGTCATTTCCTATATTACAATTGCACTTCCAGTAAGTTCCTTGAAGAAAATACATATATATTCTTTTGTTTTAGAAACAGGACATGCTGGAACTGGAGGCTCCAGAATCTGGAATTATATGTGCAGAATAAATTAAGGGGAAAAATGTACTTTTAGTACTGAGGAGAACAACAACTCATAATCTATGTTGCCTACTAGATAAAAAATAATAGTATAAAATATAAATAGTATAAACACATCTAGTTGTTCTGGGAATATGATTCTTCTGGGCAGCACAGGAGTTGGATCCCATGGGCCTAAAAAGATTGCAGCTGGCCAGCATGGTCAGCCTGCCCAAGATGGTCTGTCTGGTTTCCTGATCATTTCAGTGAAATTTCTGCATTCCAACAGAACATGCCAAGAAGAAGGGAAGAACGTCTTTTAAGAAATCATATCCCAACTTCAAGCAGAAGTATGTGGATAAAAGGCCTTTTCTAACATATTTTTCTATAAATCTTTTTGATTGCTGAATAATTTTAATTTCAGGGTAGAGTTGAAGAGAGATTAGAGCATGTGAAATTTAAAGCTAAATTAAAGGTGTGAAAATCTAGAATAGCATTCTCTGAATCAAAGCGTTCGTTAAAAAACTAGTAAAGTAGGATAATTGTTTTAATTTAGCATAAAAGCTTATCACTGACTCTTTTAAAAACCTCAGAGATCTTTTTAACAGCTTTCAATATTATACTGCTATCCATCACTGGAATTTCCCCATTATGTGGCCTGTGTTGTCAGACTAAAATTTCTGATTTTGTCCTCCGCTGCTAGTTTCTGAGCTATTTTCTTTCCTTCCCTGTTTCCCCTCATTGTTTTGCATAGTCTTTAATTAATTTTTATATTTGAGACTGTACAGCTGCAGGATACTCCTCTCTGCTATGCCTTTGGTTGCATTTAATGCAAAATTAATCTGCATCATCCATATCTTATCCTATCTTAGTTGCTTGGTAGCCTGAGAATATATTAACTAATCTGACAACTATTTCCTTCCGACATTAAGCATCCTGATGTATTTTTCCCTTTTCAATCTCAATTTATTTCTAATTATAAACCCTAATTAGATGATGGTTTCTACTGCTTAGATACTTTCTCATTTGCTGCATCTCTAATTGCTTTCTCTTTTATTTAAATTGAGTGTATTTTTTTCTTTTTTATCTTCTTTAAAAATACTACCTGACAAAGTTCAGCATAATCTTAAAAGAGATGCTAATAAATCATGGTCTTGCTGATTGGATATTTTGTTTTAGCCTCAAAATGTGTTATGTTAGAATACATGTATTTCAAGAATCACTTAATCACAGCTCTTCATCCAAACACTTTGCCAGCTCCAATGAAGAATAGGGAATTTGGACATTGTTCTTGCCATGGGAATCAGACATGAATTGTGCTTGTTAAAATAGAAAAAGAGAAGGTGAGAAAAGTAACTTTAGCATATCTTTATGTTGTTGGCTCCATCTTGGATAGAAAATGCTTATTATTATGAAGTGCTGAAGCACATCCAAAGAAGGGCAATGAAGCCGGTTGAGGCTCTGGAACACAAGTCTTATAAGGAGCAGCTGAAGGAGCTGAGATTGTTTAGCCTGGACAAAAGAAGGTTTGGGGGAGACCTTATTGCTCTCTACAGCTACCTGAAAGGAGGTTGTAGTCAAGCGGAGGTTGGCATCTTCTCCAAGGTAAAAGAGAAATGGAAATGGCCTCGAGTTGCTCCAGGGGAGGTTTAGATTGGATATCAGAAAGCATTTCTTCACTGAAAAGCTTGTGAAGCATTGGAACAGGCTGCCCAGAGAAGAGATTGAACCACCACCTTTGGAGGTATTTAAAAGTGTGTAGATGTGGCATTGAAGTACGTGGTGTATTTAGCAGTGCTGGGTTAACGGTTGGACTTGATGATCATACAGGCTTTTTATAATCTAAACTATTCTATGATTCTGTGAGTCCATTTCTTCAACACAGATAGTGTCCAAAGCTGTGCGAGTTGTGTGATACAGTGGTAAGGGACCATGCTTGTTGGGGTCAGGGGATGTATTGGCTGTAGGTTATGTCCAGGTGTTGGCACCAGAGCAGGGAGCTACAGAGGTCTTTGTGAGGAGACACAGCCAGGTCCAGCTGACTCCAGTCAGCTAAAACAGACCCACCACAGGGCACAGCTCATCACCCAACCTAGTGGTGCCTCTGAGAAATTGTATTTAGGAAAAGCTAACACACTGCATGACAGTGAGGAGGGAAGAACATGATGTGATGAAGAACCCTGCGAGCATAGAGGTTAGAGAAGAAAGAGGAGAGGAGCAGAGATTCTCCTGCAGCCCATGAAAATACCATGTCACGGGTCTGGTAACCAATTATGTGTGGACATGTCTTGCACAGCACAAATGGTAGTGTAGAATAAGTGCATAAAAGTAGGTTAATAAAACGCCTTGGGATTTGCCCTGAGGAGCTCCATGAAACCTTGTCACCTCATCATTTTGCCGCTCGGACCCGTGATGTGACAGCCCACACCAGGCTATTTTCGAAGAAAAGGCAATCCTGAATGGCTCCCCAAAATAGGCTTGAAGGAGTGGGCCACAATGTATGTTCTGAGCTGGAACATCTGGCAGGACTATTGTTGGATTATGAACTTGCTTTAGGGAAAGGAATTAATGGTCAATTATATGAATACACATTAAGATAAAACCATCTTAGTAACTGGTGTCACTGGCTTATTTGCAAACTCTTCTTAATTGCCTTAGAGTTATGAACTCAGATTTTCCTGGTATCTGGATTGAGATAAGTAGAGCTGAGACTGGTCACAGCTGGTCTAAAGGGTAACAAGAAGGCTGCAATAGTCTTCTGGGTCCTGTGTTAGAGTCCAGCCTGTGAGCAATGAAAATGGAAACTAATTTTAAGGTCCTTACATAGCTTATGGTCTTCTATTTTCAAAATACTGTTATTTTACAGAGACCATTTTACCTAAGAATGCCAAAAAGCTTACACATCACATACACTCAGATCACTTCAGTATTTTTGATAAAGTCACTTGGACTGGCCATGCACAAGTCCAAGTTTACATAGCAATGCAATGGCAAAACTTAAATTTGCATCTGCTAGATTCTAGCATCTCATTCTTTCCTACAGTTATGCTTCCTTATCTTCCCCAAATGTGTGCTTATCTAGCAGAACTGTTCTGCTCCATATCATTGAACTTCCCTTTTAATTTACTCTGACACAGTCAATGTACCAACAAAGCAATTAAAGAAAGAAGTCTGTGTTAATGGAAATCTTATTTCAGCACATGACATCACTGAATGATTTTTCTTATGGAGCAAAAAACAAGCATATTTTCTAAAAAGCTGTTTTAAGTCTGCCTTTAAAATTCTCTCCCTTGAGCCTTTGTGTGTTTGAAAGCTGACTGCTGTATATAAGAATTATGCCAGTATTTTCATGTCTCAATATTTTAGTAGTTTAACACTATCAATTGACATGATATGATGGATTGTTAGGTTCTATTAAGTACTTAATATATTATTTCCAAATTGCCTCAGTACTGCTGTAATGACTCCTCCCACTTAAACACCTCAAAGGGAATTACATGACTGTGATGATATTGAAGTAAGAGCTAGGATATGAGTTCCTGTGGAGAAAAAAAAAAAAAAAGGACAAAAGAAACCCCCAGAAGTTTTGGAATGAAAACTGAAGTGCTATACCACTTGTGATAGGTAGACTATTTTTTGGCTACTATAGTAGAAACTGCAGAACTGAGAATACATAGGTAACAAATGTTCACCCTAGCCTCAATTTTGTAGGTTAAGTGGATATATTTATTTTATTAAAATTTGTTTTCTGTTCTTGCAAGGAAAGATTTCTTTCATAGGTAAACCTGGCTTCACTGAAGTCCACTTCATATCATTCTAGTAATATTTAAGTGATGGTAAATGTGCCCAAGTTAGCAGAAACAGTGTAAAGGAGAATCTGTTCTGGTTTTATAGTATCCATGTAATTTAATTCTGTACATGCACATGAAAATCTTGCTATAGTAATTAATGCAGTCGTATCACAAAGAATGTGTTTATATGGTGATGATTTAAAGTCATGCTATTAAATCATGCTTCTAGAAAACACACTACTTTTGGACCATTTTGGAGAAGAAGAAGTAATGATATATTTAAAATTCCACAAATCATGAGAATAGTTCCAGTTCCAAATTAGATTATGGTGAAGATTTATATTTCGGATAACTGTATAATCTGCGTAGCAGTGTAATCTGTATAAAACATTATTTGCTCTCTATCATAAGTCTATATGGTTCCACCATTTTCATCTAAAGTATGGATACTTACACCAGCTGAGAAGCTGAAACATTTACATTTAGAAAAGCAAGGGTCTTTACAAAATATGTGCTTATTTCTGTACTAAGAACTTGAGTTTTGTCTTTTCCCCATTCCTTTTTAACTTGCTATCAAGTCACTGATTCTCAACACTGCAATATCTGATAGTTAAATTTTGTGTTTCATACCCATATTTTCACAAGTCCAAATACATCCATGAGAAACACTAGGCACTGATTTTTTCAGAGTGTAATTTCTCACTTGTGATGTAAAGTAAGTACCGAAATAGGATGATTTTTAGCTAAAGCTGCTCCAGAGTTATATATGCATACCTATAAGCAAATTTGATTAGAAAAATTGTTTCTTAGGTAGGCATATGTATGCTTAAATGTGTAAGTCTGGCCTGATGGCATTCATCCCAGGGTACTGACAGAGCTGGCTGATGTTCTTGCAAGACCTCTGTTACTTTTTCATTTGTCTTGGGAGTCTGAAGAGGTCCCAGTTGACTGGAAGCTGACAGCCTTTGTCCCAGTTTTCAAGTTGGGTGAGAAGGAAGGCCCTAGTAATAACAGAACTGTCAGCGTCACTTTGGTGCCCGGTAAAATTACAGAGAAGCTCATTCCTGGATTTACTGAAAAACATTTTGAGACACAACACAGTTGTCATACACAAACAGCATGGTTTCACCAGGGAAACATCCTGCTTGAGAAAAAAAATTTTATGAAAAGGCCCCTTTACCAAGGGAAGCCAGCAGAATTGGTGCATTTGGATTTTAGAAAAGTTTTCATACTGTCTTTTACAGTTATTCCTCTGGATAAACTGTTCAGGACACAGCTAGACTCTACTACTCTGAAAAAATCTACTACTCTGACTTTACATTCTGAAAAAATCAGTGCCTAGTGTTTCTCATGGATGTATTTGGACATGTGAAATATGTTAAGGGAGGAATTGGCTGACAGGTGGGGCTCAAAGAGTCATAGTAAAGAGGGTTACATCAGGCTGGTGGCAAATCATGAGTGGGGTTCCCTAGGACTTCATTTTAGTGTTTTCATAAACATTAAATGTTTATGAAGGATCTGGATGCAGGAACTGGTTTTACATTAATAAGTTTGCCAATGATACTAAAATAGAAGGAGCCGTGGACTTCCTTGAGGGTAAAGAGGCTGTACAGGGAGATCTGGATAGACTAGGGGGGTGGCCAATCACCAACCATATGAACTTTAATGAGAGCAAGTGCTGGGTTCTTCACATGGGATAGGGTAATCTTGGTCAAGTATACAAATCAGTAGATGAGAGCCTGGAGAGCAGCCCTGTGAAAAGACATCCAGAGGTCCTGGTCGATGGTAAGTTGACTATGAGTCAGCAGTGCCCTGGCAGCCAGGAGGGCCAACCGTGTCCTGGGGGGCATCAGGCAAAGCATCACCAGCCGGCCAAGGGAGTGGACTGTTCTGCTCTGCTTTGCACAGGTGCGACCTCACCTTGAATATGGTGGCAGTTTTGGGCACTACAATATAAAAAAGATATTAACCTATTAGAAAGTGTCCAAAGGAGGGTGAGCAAGAGGATGAAAAGCCTCAAGGGCAAGACTTATAAGCAGCTGCTGATGTCACTTGGTTTGTTCTGCCTGGAGAAGAGAAAGCTGGACAGTGCCCTCATCAAAATTGACAGCTTTCTCAATGGGTCAGTAGAGTTGCAGGTGCTGATCTCCTCTCTGGTGACCAGTGACAAGACACAAGGAGATGTAATGAAGTTGCATCAGAGGAAATTCAGATTGGCCATTAAGAAAAAGTTTTTCTCTGATAAGATGTTTGGTCCAGGGAGGTGGGCATGACAGTAGTCAGAGTTCAAGGAGTCTCTGAAGGACACTCTTAGTAATATGGTTTAGTTTCAGGCATTTCTGTGAGGAACAGAGAGTTAGACTCGATGATCCTTATTGATCACTTCTATTTTGAGACATACTATGATTTTATATGATAAATATTTAAAAAAATTCAGTACTGAGGCTTTCGTCTCCCTTTCCCATGGTTTAAGACAATGTTGTATTGGATATCTCTGGTGTTATTGAACTTTCAGGTAGATGAATTATGTAGTAGGAGAGCATGGTAGTTATGCATACTATAACCCTACCTATAACTAGAACGGAAGGCAGCATTTGTGTTATGTCTCCAGGCTAACTCAGTCATTATGAGTTTAAAAAAAAATTTGTCAAGTTCTCAAGGACTGGACAGCATTTAAAACAAAATAAAAGAGATCAGTTTAAACTAATTTTTGTTCTTTTTTTGAAGTTAAATCAGATTCCTTAAGAGAAAATATTGGTGGAGTAATCATATCTGAGCTACTACAAAATTTCATAACCACTCAACTTGCATAGTTTTATCTCTAAAGGAAAAATACATATATGGTTTAGGTGGGTGTATTTTTGTCATGTTGGTAAAAATTTTCACTCTGTGAAGGTGGGATATTCTGCAGAAAAATAAATCATAATAGGAAAATTCCAAGATTTTCATTATTCTTTGTGTTTTGTCGTCTTCTGCTTACAAGAATGCTGAAAGGTTTAAGTTGTTATTACCATCATCTGAACTGCAACACTTTTTCTTCAGTGGACAGGACTGTTTCTCCCCTTATATATTAGGGTCAAAGTATAAAGAATAAAAAAGCTTCTTTGAATCCTTTAGATTGTATATAGACAGGAAAATGAGATTCTAATTCTTTGCTCCCTTATACCACTGTTCTACTTCTGCAAGTCCTCTGATTCCAGTAGTTATGAAATTCACACAGTTAGAGAAGCAGGATAGAGTCCTAATTTGGCATGTTGTAAGAAAATAATCAGCCAGCACCATGACCATATTAGATTTTTGCTCATATAAGTCATAGCATTTTTATAACCCTTCTTTTTAATGGATAATTTGTCACATTTTTCTGACCTTGTACCTTTGCCACTTCTTCAAAATCCATTGCTCATAAAATAGCTTCCTCTATAGACCCCTGCCATAAATAACTAAATGCAGGCACATGATGGTACCTTTAAAAAGCATGTCTGAAAGACAGCAAAGCACCTTTCCTTTGGTTGAATCATTATTTCTAATTTCTGTAGTGATCTCATTCAGTAGCCTCCAGCAGGGATCAGGCAGCTAAATAAACATTTTTCTCCATTTTTAGGTCTTACTGTTACAACTGACTGCAGAGTGAAATAAACTGTAGCCTTGCAAGAATGATGAATGTCTTATTATGGAAAAACATACCTAAAAAATATTAATGGACTGCTCTGCTAATAAGCTCTTGCAAGTAAAATAACAATGATAGCACCTTTACTAAAAGCTCAGATCTGAACTGAATATTGTTACTACTGTGTAGATGAACACTGAATCTCTCTTATATCCAGCATGCCAGAATTCGCTACTCAGCGTAGTTCTTGGATTTCCAGAAACACACAAATGTGTCAGTCACTGGTTGAGATGACAGCTCTGTAGACAGATGGGGAAGGAACTGTTCAAGGCTTGTTTTTGTTTCTTTTGTGTATTTTACTGAGGGACAAAAGATCACGTGTAAACACAGACTCAATAGGAGTACAAACACAGAGGCAGATGTATTAGATTTGGTTAATAGTTGTATCAGAAAATGTAAAAAAATAAAATCCACATTTTCTAATTCTTTATGAAAACTACTAAGCACAACAGATACAGGAGATTTTCTAGTTCCTGCAGAATCAGGAACTTTCCTGTTGAAGCCCCCAGTGACATGAGCCAGATTATTTTTTCCCATGAATTCATGTCATGAATTCACTCAGCAGATTAATTAAAAGAAATTGGCGGCTGAGACAGAACAGAGTATAGAGAAATGTGATTATTTTCTAGTTCATGTTATGCGTTTGTTTTACCTTCTTCCTGCCTAATTTCAGTTGCAGCAATAGTGATTTTCCTGTTTCTTCCGGTAACAGGATCTCAAGTGACACTTGCATGTTAGATGGCACAAAGTCATTGAATTCCCTGAGTACAGTAAGTTTAACATGAAAGAAGTCATACTTGTATCTTACTCTCCATCTGCGTACCTGAAACTCAGCATTTTATCCATATAACTATTATAAAAGTGAAAATATTATTAAAAAGTAGATTGACCTTACAACTTTCAGCAAATATTAAGATAAAAAGATAAAAAGAAATAAAATAGTTTCTGAATTTTAAGTAGACATATATAAAAAGATATAATACACATATATGTAAATAAGCATAAAAGTATTTGCAAAGAAAATCATGCCTTTGAGAGGCACTGCTGGAAAACCATAAGAATGATTAAAAACAAGTGATATCCACATTAACTTTCAAAATTCATATAAGAAACTTTGTGAGAAAGATGTAATGGAGAAACACTAGCAATGTTGTTTAACAGAAGCAAATCAAAGTGTATTGTTTCTGTCAGCAGAGATTTGTAGAAGCTGTTTTTGCCAATAGGACTACAGTTACAATTTGGTACTACAGAAGACCTTGATCTCTTCTTTGCAGTCTGATAAACTTATTCTGCAGACTGAGACTTAATAGTATTCTTCCCATGTGAATACATCTATTGGCAAAATGACCCCATATCCTCAAACTTGACTGGGTAACATGATTTCTTTCTACGTTTTCTCCTTGTAAATAGGAAAATGGACATAAAATGTGAATAATATTTCTGTATTGCTGATTTCATCCGTGCTTTGGCTTTCAAATCCAATTGGCATGACAGTTAAAATTAGCAGGACAAGGGCAACTGTCAAGGATGAGGCTGGCTGTGAGCAGAGGGGCTTCTGTGGCTTCATTTGCTTGTCATTTCAGCTGCTGTGTCAGCTTAAATACCATCAGTTAAAAACACAGAGCATAGCTTAAGGAGTAATGGGGTAGTGGGCACATCTGAGCAATGATCAAACAAGAATAAAATCCAGAGAGACCACACTCTGAGGACACTATGGCAAGAGTTTTTCACAAAATGTCTGGGCAGGCTGATTAAAAATATTCTGCTGCCAAGGCAAAGCTGATCAGCCTGCAGTTTACAGGAAAAGTTCACATGCACTTGTGTTATCATTCTGGAATACTATGGGTAAACGAAAAATGTTGCAGTGTTGTGATAAAACGGAATGTTGCACAAAGCTTAAACATTTACTGTACTTAGTATACCAGTGTTTCACATCTTGCTTGGTTTGCATTCTGTTGACATGATTTAAAAAACTTTCAAAATGGCACTTTGCCCAGACACAGCCTGAAAGTCCAAACTTTCCTACAAAAGCAAGTGAAATTATTTTTGCCACACATACAGTTCCATTCATAAATCTTTGTTCAGTGTAGTTCATTTTTTTCCTTTAATAATTGTCTTTGCCTAAAAAGTTACATGATACTCATTTACCACATTTTTTAATTCTAACTCGCTTCTTTTTCTCTCTCTAATCTATTTTAATATGTATACATTCATAAAACTAATCTTTTTTGCAGAGGTGAATTATTCTCATCCTGTAAATGGAAGAAATAAAGTACAATACAGAATAATTGTAAAAGAAACTGGAGACGAATACATACCTAATTTTTAAAATATTTAACTATGTAGAAAAATTATAGCTATCATTTATTTCCTGATATTAGATTTTAAAATCACCAGGGTGTGGAAAAGTGTAAGAAAAGATGCATAGTTAAAATATATATATTTTTAAAATCAGAAAACAATCACATTATCTGTAAGAATAGTGTAACCTTTTCTTCTGGATACAGGCAAGCTTCATGGGTACTGTCAGATATTATAGATTCTAAGTTCACACTCCTTAATCAAGTGACTGTCC
Source organism: Calyptomena viridis (assembly GCA_013390005.1). Lineage (NCBI taxonomy): Eukaryota > Metazoa > Chordata > Aves > Passeriformes > Eurylaimidae > Calyptomena > Calyptomena viridis. Next base: position 16,045 of record WEIV01026452.1, on the reverse strand, counting down.
TGTAAGTCATTGATTAAGGACTGCAGAAATTGGCTGAAGTCCCTTGATCTCAACTATGACAAGACAACAAAGGCCCACTTGTGTGAGGAAAAAGGAGAGACAAGGAGTGTAACCACGCAAAAAGGGGGAAGGGAATAGCTGTTAAAATAGGTGCAGCAGTCAAGACATAAGTAAAACAAGCTATATGTCAAAGAGGAGAGAAAATGGTTAAAGGAGTTAAATCAGATACAGCTCAAACTGAAGGGTATAAATTGTATTATTTATTAGTTATGCAGCAGAGCAGCCATATAAGGAAGGCATAGGACAGAGGTTATAAGCAGCCCCTAAGAAAAGCAGATCATCCCACTAACAATAACTACAAAGAGACACAGGGACAATCAAAAGTGAAACATGATAACATACAGAAGAAACACTCAGAGCCATCTCCCTCTTCTGCACAAATGACATAGTGACAGTACAAGGGAGTAATCTTCCCTTTCTGGGTCAATGAATCTTAGCAGAGCCTACATAGGATGTGTAAAGACAGATCCTGTGGCCATCCTTTTGGGAAGGATGGGGGGTGCTGGTGTTGACTTTCTTATAATCTTTTTTCTCCTGAGTAGCCAAAAAAAAATTATCAGAATGAAACTCTTCAGCTGAATCTGAGCCCTAGAGGGGATTAAAAATCTCAGTTAGATACAGGACACAGATCACATAATCAGAGATCTGAATCCATCCCAGCTGCAGGAGGAGAGCTGAGAGAGCAATTGCTTTAGTGAATTGCCCATTTAACTCATGTGCATGCTCTGTGCAGCGCAGCCCTGCCACAGGATCATGGCTGGCAATGCTCTGCTGTCTGATACCACTTCACAGGATGTCCTACATACCTTCTACATACCTAATTCTAAGTTACTTGCTATGCCTGTTCTGTGGGGCTTGGACTAGAAGCTCAGAGTTTCAGTTCCTGGAATTCAGATTGTGGCTATAAACCCTGTCAGGCTGTACACATTTCAATGTAAATTACTGCATTCAAGAGGAATGCATTAGCCACGGAACGATTATATGAAATCAAATTGCAACAAAGCCACAGCTGTGGTTTTGAACAAAAGTTCAAGTAATTGTGGTTGTTTTGTCCAGAACTTAATGAAATTAGTGGGTTATAGAAGTGCTCTTCACGTGCCCAGGCTCAAGAGCATTACATTTTTCTTTTAAGGTAAGAAAGCCACATTGGTACATATTTTCAGATCCTCAAGAAAGTACTAGTGAAAACAGTATCTTCAGGAGACTTTCTCAGCTGTTGCATCTTCTAGGAAGTATTCTACCTTTTTTAAAAATAAAAGAAAATTACAGGGGCGGGAGAAGCCTACTTCACTTAGGCACAATGGTGTTTATTCCTGGAGTACAATGGATTAATTGGTGTTCACTGTATTAGAGATACTTTTAAACATTTTACCTCAGTCTCACATTTCAAAAGAAAAAAGTGAAACTGTCTAGTGTCCCTTCTGAATTTGTAGCTACAGTATCTCTTTCCCATGTGGTAGGTCAACAGGACCACATTGCCTTATTTTGCGTGTCAGGGTCCCATTAACCTAATGTAATAGTTGGCACAGATTTCTGAGCAAGTTTTGTCTATGAAGTCAGGAGGAGAATCTGAGTGGAATATAATACTCTGCTAAAACAATAATACTCTCCTAATCTAACCCTCATTAACTTGTCAAGCCTAGTGACAGTCTTTAATAGCATTCATTCTTTTTATGTTTTATTTTAAGTGATTTCTTTGTAGCTATTTGAAAATCCTAAAATAAGATTGTTGCTGTATCTGCATTTAATGGGGAGATATTCTATCCTTTTTCTTCTTTTTTTTTTGAAACTGGGATGCACTTATGTTTATTTGCAGAGTAACTTGTCACAGACCTCCTGTAAAAATGAATGGAAGTAAGTATATTTAATTTATTTTTATTTTCTGTCTTGAACAAATGCTAAAATGCTGCAAATGGTATTAGAAAAACACTGTTAGAAATTTTGTTCATTGTCTCATGTTTTTTTGTCATCAAAAGGGAGACTGAGAATTTAGGGAAAGGATTGGATTTCCAAGACATAGCTTGTGCCATCTGACATTGCCAGTAACAAAACATGTTAGAGAGGAGAAAAACATGGATGTATTTGGGGGAACATTGTGGTTTTCTTTGTGTTTTGTCCCTTCCCATTATCCACAGTGTGCTCTCTGCATTTTCACACCTGGTGTGGTTCATGCTGAGCCAAATCCTGCCTCTCAGATCAGGATTGGATAGAAAACAATGCACTTCCCTTAGTTCCGTGAGTACTTGTAGCTCACTGTGACTTCAGTGTAGGTTGGGAAGATCAGAGTCTGACAAAAGTAAGCTTTGAATCCCTCGTTGCACTCTCCCTTGTCTGATTCACTGTGGGTTGATATTCATAGCATCATGGGAGTTTAATTCACCCATTGACTGATTCACCACACATCAGGCTTCTCTATGTCCATACCTTTAAAATCTGGAATGAAGACCTATGTAACTGATTCTAAAAAGAAAACAAAAAATTAAAAAAAGATTGCAACTTCAGTTTGAAAGAAATTAGAAGCATCAAATTTTCTATATCTAGCTTATCTGCTATTTCAGTTTAGAAAAGTGTGTAAAAATATGACATTTTTATTCCTTAAACTTGATTCTTTTCTACATTTAGTTACATACCTCAAAAAACCCCCAACCTCTCCACACTGATATTGCATTAGTTTCTTATTCATTAGGTCTCAGTAACCACTTTCTCCCCATTTGTTTCCCCTACAACACAGGAATGAAAAAGTAATATACAATTCCTAATGATTTTCTGAAGTACTGCACAGGTGCAAGCTGCAGCTGTTATGAGTAAACTAGATTTTGCTAAACTAATTCAGAACCCATTGGGGAAATAGAATAATCACTGCATTCCCATAAAAAGAAAAATGTTTTCGTTGTAGGATAACAGAGTTTCCATGTACATTCTACCTGGTCAAAAGGTGCTTTAAAAAGACAATTAAAGTTATTTTATAAAAACTAATGAACTATATAATCTCTTAGATTCTCACTCTGTTAAAAGCCTCACTAACATATTCAAATTTGGATGAAATGGTGAAGATTATGTTAGCGATACCATAATAGACCTGAAAGTAAAACAATCAAGCATTGTCCTTCAGACTTTTATTTAAAATATACAACTTGTCATATGAACAGGTATATTACAGTGAAAATTGTCTTTCATTGTACATTTCTAAATGTTCATCATTTGCACTCATTTGTCATCATATGCACTCATTTATGCTGCCAAGCTTATAAATAAGGAAGTTGTCTGAGGGATTTTGGATGTTATTTTTTTTAAAACCCCATATTTTGTACAATGATAAAAATGTCACGAAGGAAACACACACACCTTCATCTCCAGATCAACTGGCTAGTGGTGAATGGAGTTCAGGGTGTAGGTTTCTACTCTTCCCCTCTCAGGCTCAGAGTAATACCAAGCCACAAAAGGTATGGATACTTTAACTGAGGTATGGATGTGTAACTGAGACAGGACATTGTTCTTTGTGTTGATAGGCGCAATGAGATTAACTTAGAGACTCAAGGTTTATTTGCAGAGAAGTGAGAAAGGCTGAATAAGCTTCTGTATTAACATATAAGATACAAATCTTGGAAAAAATAATGTATTTTCCTCTAGAGAAGAAGATACTTTGAGACAAAACTTTCCTTCTCAAGCTAAAATGTTAAGCAGCTCTGAAAGTCTGTAATTCCTGCAGCGTACTTTTGCCCTGGGACCACTGTTAAAGACCCTCACCAGTGCTTGGGCACTGGTAAAAGGATAGTCCCTCCATAAACACCTGCAGGATTGTCTTGATTGGTGTCAGCCAAGGAACTGGTGGCTGCATTATAAATTTATTTGTGCAAACTATGAACCTGATGTCAGGTTCCTGTTGTGTAAACTGGTATGTTGGCGCCCCTGAGCCTTTCCATGCGCAACTGTATTACAGGAGAGAACATCTCAGAAACAATTTCATTGCTAGCCTTAGGGACAGCCCATTCAAAGCAGAGCAAATTACTCTAACTGTAATACTTTTATTAACTTACAGGATGTTAAAAGGCTTATTTATACATTCCATGGGGAACTCTCCAGCTTCTTATTTTGAATGCATTATCATTGCAGACTTTAGATTTGGACTATGAAGAAGCCCTAAATTAATATTTTAGCTTTCTGATGATGCTAGCAGGAATGACTAATTCCCATTTAGTTTTCAACTAATATCCAGGATCAGAAATACAATACTTATCTAAATTAGTCTTCGTACTGTTTTACAGTCTTTTTGCTCATTTTTAAACTAACTGAATTAATTTAAAAGCAGTTTCCTCTTTTAGGACAGCTTAGCTTTTTTAAGAACATGAGTAAATGACTATAAACATTTTAAAAGTGTGGTGTAGACTACCAAGTTATGTTTAACATTTACATAGTTTGCTATTGTGATATTTCCACCTCCAAATCTGATTAGAATCCGATTAGATACCATAAAAATAATCCTAAAATGCTTTCTAGCAAAAAATTGAGAATTTTTTTTTTCTACTTCTTTAATGCCTGCAATATTCTATAATTTTATTTTTGGGCATACTGTGGATTGTTTAGAAAATGGGTTGAAACGGTGATTAGACTGTGGGAATTCTTGCTTTCTTGAATCAGTCTGGAGAAGATCTTTCCATCCTGATGGAATAAACCCCTCCACTTTGGTTAATAAGCAGAGCTGTCAGTGGAGCATGAGCAGTCTCTCATTCTGAGCAATCTTATCACCCCCAATTGTCTCAGAAATCTTATGTAACACTCTGAAAAGCTACGGAAAGTGCTGATGTGCTGGCTGCAACTCAGGTATTCAATTTTCATGTTAAATACCTGCACCCCCTTGAATTTTCAGATACACTTTGTTAGGTGTTTCCAAATTCACTCCCATTTACACTTTGTCATGTTTCTAGCCAAGAAAAGGTGAATTTTTGTATTTTTGAGACTGATTCTGTCAGAAAGGCATGTCCTAACCAGTCAAAGAGATTAGAATTATGAACAAATGCTTGTGTGTGAAAGGCTAATAGAAAGGAAAACTGTTAGCAGTAATACTTCCTGTATGAAAACTTATTACATTACTTATGTATCAACAAGTAAACAGTGAATATAATTAGGAATGGGTCTCATTATGCTTGGTGTGTTTAATTACTTACTGTAAACTAAATATCCTCATAAATATCTGCAAGAATGAGACTGTAATTTACAAATTTGAAATCTTGCAAAAGTGCTTCTGCAGATCTCTAAGACTATGCACACATGTGCCTTTATGAACAGCATAGTTTCTATGTACTTTTAAGGATCAGGAAAATAGATTAAGTGTATCAAAGCAAAATACAGACCCCCAGCTGAAGACCATTTTAAGTTTTGAACAGTTTGAAGGGCGTGTAACAACTACAGGCACTCCATATTTATTTTGATGTAGTTGTGCCGTACAGAATGTCCTGCCTTTCACTCTGTTGGAGTCCAGGATATCGGGACGGCACCTCGGGTTGGCCTGGAGGGTCTGGGACTCTCGCTGGGACCCTTACATAGACCCCAGGAGGATACAATTTTTGATCTGTGTCCCTGGAAAGGGGCTTCCAAAACTGATGGAAGCAAGAGCAGCAAAAAAATAATTTGGATCGTGGTTTGGTTTTTCATAGAGGTGAAACTTATAATTTTAGGTTTTGTAGTATAGATATAAAAGAAAACAAGATGGAGGATTTTGGGTGTTGCCCTGAGTTCTTTCTTCTTCTTCTTCTTGCTCTTTGTACTGCAGTAGAGCTGGCATTTACAGATTCTACAATTCTACAGATTGGTAGAATGGATTTGAGGCAGAAAAGACGTGTTAGTAATAAGTTAAAATTACTGGTACAGAATTGTAAACATGATACGTGCTACCTGTTAATTGGTCATTAGTGTCCTTAAAAACCTAGATACAGCGGCCATTTGAGGCATTCCACACCCTACTCCCTTCTCGCTTTGTGCTTCCACGCTTTGCAGCAAATGCTTTTCGCAGCACATGCTCTGGTATGTTAAACCCAGATTTGGGTGACATGCTGAAGTTGTGATAAAGCTCAATAAACAGCAAGAAAAACTGAGAAGCTGCGAGTTTTATTCCTTTATCTGGTACTGGACTTTGATAATAAGAAGAGGTACTCTAGCAAACAACCAACAAGTACCTCGAGATCACTCCATGTTGTAAAACTTGGAAGTTTACAATGTACTGTGAAGTAACAGCTTCAGAATACTAGAGATGGATCAGTTCCAGCATTTGTTGAGTCACTGGACTTCAGCAGGAAAAATTTAAGATATCCATACAGAAAAAGGTTTATTCAAATAATATATGAGGTTTGACTTATACCAGGGAATTATAATTGTGAAGACTGACAGGCGATACTGCCTTCCTTCACATCTCTATGACTTTCCTTTATACATCATGTCAATCATTTCTCTTCTAAAGTTATTTAAAAAACATGTTATTCCTTTTTAGACATGTTAACCCCTTAGTAACTCCTGTCCTACTGCTGTCTAACCTGACCAGAAAACAGTCAGTAAAAATTCCATCAGCAGTTAAAACACAAAAGACCATGTGAATAAAATTCAGAATGTTTGAACAGAGTTTATTTATTGAAAAATATGGTCCTGAAAATGAGAAAGGGGTCAATTTGGCTGCATGCCTAATAGTTTTACGGTGATGAAATTAAAGCAGAAGTCAAAAGGTAAAAAAAAATACATAAAAATGTTAAAAGCAGAATCACGTTTCAACTAATAAAAATAGATGTTTTCATGTGTAGAATATTAATAGTGAAAAATTTTCAATATATATTCTAAAATAGAATATATATTAAGTTCATCAGAACAAAAGAAGTCTTAGGAAAGAGAGGTTATTCACTACATGTGGAAACTTAAGGTGTTTTCAGAAATAAAAAAGCCAAAAGGTTTAAGAATACTCCTACATTTGGAAAGAATCTGAAGGACTGTTTGTATTGTGTCAATATTCAGAAATGAAAAATACGAGGAGCATCATACATATAAGCCTAAATTATGAAGCCTAATTAAGCCTAAGTTTGAAAATGTAGATAAATTTTCACTGTTGAGGACATAAAGGAGAACAACTAACAAAACTAATGGAAAATATATAATGTTCAACAAACATCATTTCATTGGTAGATTAATTGGAGATTATTAGTGTTCATTAAAATTATGGTAGAGTGAAGGAATTACATATATGTAACCTGAACCCTATTTTGTTGAGAAAAAACTGAGAATAAATATCAAACAGATAATAAATGCTCCACCCAGACCTTTCGGTGACCCAGGCATTTGGGTGCCCACAGGATAAACCTTTCCTCATAGACAGCATCTGACCAGTGAAAGCCAGTAGATAGAAATGAACAAGGGAATAAAGAAAACATGCTCACTGATAAACTGGTGGTGGCAATACCATCTCCCTACTTTTGCGCTGCTTTATTGGGAATCCTAATGGAAGAATGATGAAAGATGGTTTTCCAAAAATACCATTAGTAAGAATAATTTCCTGGTAATCCCTGATGCCAGGACCTTACCAGGGTAGGGAGAAAGCAGAAAGGCCTGCAGAATTCTTTCCTTGTATTCAGCAGAAACTCTCATGTCATGCAATAAAGGAGAAAATTTGCTCACTCTCTTCCCTACCTCTCATTCCCCTTTTTTACAGTCATCCCAGAAATATTATGAATCCTGTAATTTTCAAACACATAATATATGTGAGGGAGACTCACACATTGTGGAATATGAAAAGCTTGAAAAAACATGTTTCAGCTTGTGGTTTACCTCTGCTTTTCATTGATTTCAGCTACCTGTCAGGCTCTGGTCTTATCTTTGACATTATTAAACTCTGCTGTGTTCAAAGTTGTAAATGATAATAAAACTCTTCTATTCATCATTTCAGTGCCGTGTGCATAACAATTATTCTAACTGCACAATAAACGTCAGACCAAATTGTTCAAAACCTTTTTTGTTTTTATATTTGACTGTGATTGAGGAAACACTGAAAAAAGTCAAGGATATTGCTTAGAAGTTAAATGATTTTCTAGCCTCATTCCATATCTCAGTTCCATACCAAAGCCAATGTGGTTTTAGAGCCAATAGGAGTACGAAAGATATGGTATTTGTTCTGAGACAACTGCAAGAGAAATGTAGGGAACAAAACAAAGGACTCTATGTAACTTTTGTTGATCTCACCAAAGCCTTTGACATCGTGAGCAGAGAAGGCCTGTGACAGATCTTAGAATGATTGGGATGTCCTCCCAAGTTCCTCAAAATTATTATCTTGTTACGTGAGGATCAGTGAGGCCAAGCCAGATATGGCGATGCACTCTCTGAGCCCTTCCCAATAACCAATGGTGTGAAACAAGGTTGCGTTCTCGCACCAACTCNCTCAAACACTTCCATCAGTGCTGCCTCCATACAATCCTGAACACTCACTGGACTGATTATGTGACTAACATTACTGTCCTTGGACAGGCAGGGGTCACCAGTATTGAGGCCATGCTGTTGAGAATACAACTGTGCTGGGCAGGGCACATTTCCACGATGGAGGATCACCGCCTCCCTAAGATGGTGTTTTATGGTGAACTCGCCACTGGCTACTGCAATAAAGGAGCCCCAAAGAGGAGATACAAGGACTTCCTGAAGCAACACCTCAGATTTGGCCATATTGACCACCATCAGTAGTCCACTCTGGCCTCAGATCAGGAGACATGAAGACACACCATCTATAACACTGCTCCCTCCTTTGAAAACACGTAGAATTAGTCTCAAGGAGAAAAGACATCACAGAAAGAACTGCGCCTTGTCAATGCCACCTAAGGAGACTTTTAGCTGTGCCTTTTGTACCTGGACCTGTCTATCCTGCATCAGCCTTTTTAGCCATCAGCACATTTGTAGCAAGTGTGAGTAGAGCCCTTCCCATATCTTCATTCGCAAAGCTTGTGATGATACCACAAAGGATTTTCAGGGATATGTTCTTTTTTTAGAAGGTGGAAAACTGTGTTGGAGTAAGAATTTGGGGTTTTTCCACTTTGTTGGAATCCAAGTCAGTTTAAGAAGTTTGTTTTCAACAGTTTTGCTTTTTTGAAGCAGGATGTCTCTTCCAGGATATCAGATCTAATAAATTTAGTAAGCCATGTATTACTGAAGTCCTTTGAACATTTTTGTAAAGTAGTAATTATGTATAGGAACAAACCTTTACTCAGAAGTCTTCAACAAACAGCAAGAGGAAACAAACTACATGGTAAATGGTCAGGTTGTGTGATATCAGATTGACAGTAAAATGTTTCAAATCTCCATGAAAAGTCCAGTGTTAATATATTTGTAAGTGTTCAGTGAATATTAATAATGCAGCTTTTATTGAAGTTCAGAAATTATTTCATGAATAGTCAAATCTAGACAAAACCAAAAGAAAATATTAGAGGATTGTGTGAATAGTAATTTGGTAGCATAATATCAAAGAGGACTAAAACATACTAATTAGTTGGCAGCAGAGTTGAGTACTTGAAATTCCTATGCACACTATAAGTGCATTGCATCAACTCAGAAAAGGTTCCTGGGAGCTTGTAGTCACCCTGAGTTTGAAGCACATCCTCAGAAGTCCACAGAATTGGGATGGCTGAATGGAAAGAAGAAGATTCAATTTGTTTAGGAAAATGGTGGTGGGGCAGATAATGTGATATCTGCAAACTGGTGTTGGACACTATTTTAGGCAGCATAGAGGCATAATCGGTATGAACCAACCTGGCAGTTCCCAACTTTCTGTAGAGCATTTTTATTACAGGAAAACACACCTTAAGGAATATATCTGGTCATTTTGAATCCCATTTTGTTTTTAGAAATATATACATTCCGTTATTATAGCAGTTTTTAAAAGCTAAAATTTTATGCTCTTCTGAAAAAAAAAGAAAAATTGTTCTAGGAATTAAAAAGACTGCAAAGACTTAAAAAGAATTGCAAAGACTGCAAAAATTTCATTTTTTTTCTAGGTGAATTAAGTTAAGTAGGTTTGGAAAGTGGTATTAATTCTATAACTACCAAATAGCAGAGGCCTACTTGCCCTTTAAATAACATGAAACTCTTTAAACAGCAAAAGAAAAAAATTAAACCTTGGCGTACCAAGTGAAGATTGGAAGAAGAAGTTTGAAGACATGCTTAGGGTTGCTTGAGGTTAATGACCTTTGCATCAAAAAACAAACAAAAAAAAATTTGCTGTAACCTGTTTTGTTTACAATTGTCTTCCAAATTGGACATTAGGGAAACCTCTTCCCTGCCTAGGAAAGTTCATGGCACTTACTACTACTCTTATATCCAGGTGAAGTGTTCCAGAAAATACAGAGCTCTATTTTTCTGTCTGCTTGTACAATGCTAGGTGCTGAAACACTCAGTTGCCAAACCCCTTGGATCTCATTATGGCTTTTTTTACATGAGCACACTCAGGAATTAACAACATAATTGAGATTGGTCAATCTTTTAAAAGTTTCTGTCCTTGAAATATGTGCCATAATTCCCTTACAACTCCTCAAACTGGAGAAATGTCTTTAGTTTTCGGTACAAATTGGATTCGTGCATTCAAATTTAGAAAACTATCTAATTAAAACACAGGCTGCTCCATTTAATTGAAGGTACACTTATAAATACATTTGTTTTAAATGAAATGATGATGCTATTAGTTTTGATGCAGGAGAAAAAGAACTGGCATAGACATCTGATTATTATATTTTTGGTCTGATAGGAGAAGATTGAGTTCATTCTATCAGCATACTTGCAAACATTAAGCTAATTACTAACACTGAAATTTTCATAACAGTACAAAACCTGGTTACATTTTGATCACATGAAAGCTCTTAAACTAATCTGTTTAACTACTGTAGGGTAGGAATATCTCCAGCATTTCTTCTCCGAAGCTCAAGAAATGTCTGGTTAAAGACACTGTCTCAGTCACCTCCTTGGTCTACTTGGGAGTTGCTGCCAGGATGGTGTGCTGCCATAGCATATTGTCATTAAAAAGTTTCAACTAATCCCTTCATTTATTGTGAAGAACACAATGGAATGACACTACAGTACACGTCTACATTGCTGTTCTAGTTTGACTTAGAAGTGCATTTTTCTTAAAGGAATCTGCTTACTGTCACCATTCATTCTGTTTTTGTTCAGGGCAGGGAACAACAATCATTTTTATGAGCTTGATGTAGACTTGCTTCCTTCAGATACTGAATACGTGCAGAGCATCCTGGGTACTCTATACCAGAAGTTTGACCTAAATCTAAAGATCAGAGGTCCTTTTGCAGTGTAAAACGTTAACATGAAATAGTTTTGCATGTGAAATTTCTTGAAGGTGACTTTTACATTTCTTTCTTTTAGGAAGTGAAAAATCCTATTTCCACTGAACTAAAAAGAATGCCAACAATTCCAGCTTAGAGTGAGACATTTTACAGGTTAATTATGCACCACTGTGCTTATGTGTTTTATCTTAGCAGAAATTTAACATTTGAATTAGACTTGAAGATTGGAATACAAGAGGTGTACTGAATCCTACGGAAGGTTAAAACCTCAATTCCATGACACTGGTGAATCCATAAGACTAGGTGTAAGAAAAGGGGAAACATAGCAATAGAAGCATATCGAAGCCTCCAGCAATAAGTTTCCATAAAATTAATAATATTCAGTAAAAAATAAAAAACAACAAAAAACCCCAGTGCGCACTCACACGCATACACACATACACAAAACCTCAAACAAAAAACAACCCAACAAAACAACCAAAACAAAGTGAAAAAAACCCCAACACAAAACAAAAAGCCCTAACCCATGTAATTTTCTATAAAACTTTAACTGGGGGATTGGAAGACAGCAATAACTGTTGAGAACTGAAATGCTGTTCTGTTTACTCACTGAGGCTCAGTAGCTCCTTCAAATAATCTGAGACAGCTGAAGCAAAGTATTTAAGAGTATGTTGCATAATGAACCTCAACATACTTCCTCTATTCAAAACGAAACATTTCTTACTACATGTAAACAGATTAATAACTGCCCAAAACCACAGAGGTCAGTTAGAAAACTGCAGCTTTATCATGAATTCTATGGGGCTTTGGGACAGGTTTCCCGATTTACTTAGATTCTAAAAATAGAAAAGGAACAAACTAGAAAGTTCAAAAGTGACAAGACTTGCTTTAATCTTCTCCAATTAAAATCACTAAGTTGTTTGTTTGGAGGTTTTTTTCACGTAACCTAAGGGAGGAAAAATAGGACTGTCCCAATTTTCAATTTTAAAGAGTCCTTTAGAAATGTACCAGTGTGTGAAGGGACTAAGATAAGACCTCTCCACAAGTTAAATCCCATTCATTCAGTCTGTTAACGTTTAATTAGAATTTAATTGATTCATGGGCTTTGTGTTGATCATTTGCAGGCATTGACTGCCATAATTTTAGTGTGCTTTTAGATGTCAAGATTGCTTAGTGAACAATACAAGTACAGCAAAATGGTAGCCATTGAATTAATTTTCCCAGATGAATAATGTAATGAGACCCAGTATATTTCAACAGAGAAGTTCGATCTACCATTCTCCCTGTACTCCAGAAATACTCCTCTGCTTTAATTACTGTTTGGGTTTTGTCCTTATAAAACAATGAAATTCCCTTTCATTGTCTACAGATTTTTTCTTTCTGAGCACATTCCAAAAGCTCAAGATTTATGATTATTACTGAGATTAATGAAAGCATTCCCGTTTAGAGTAGAAATGCGTGTTTCTTACTTCCTTCCCCTCTCTCCCTCTTTTATCAAGCAGAAGCTAGCAGTATTTACACATGTTCTACTGTAGGTCTTAGAAGAGTGGCTTAAAGGAAAGAAGAGAGAAGTTATTGTGTGTTTACATGATAACTAATTATTCACTTTCCTGACAGTAGTTAAAAGGAATATAACATATGACATAGCAAATTCTGCTCTTGCCACTGGTAATATAAATTAACTCCCCTAACTCTAGAAGATTTGTGTGTAGAATTGAACTGGTGTAATTGAGATTAGAGCCTGTACCAAATATCTTGAATAATTCCTATAAGGCAAATGCCTTCAGCTGTCAATCTTCCAGACTGACCTGTCAGTGTCACATAATAATTAAACAGCAGCTGGCATTAGTGCAAATTTATAATTGCTATAATCCTTATTGCTGACATGTCAATATTTAACTTGCATTAACCTTTCCTTTGAGGCTTACAAATAGTGCATCTCTGGCTTGTTCAGTCTAATTTTTCATGTCATTGCCTTGCAAGGTACAAAGATTTATAATGTCATTTTGTGATGGATACAGACCACTCCTTTGCTTAGCCTTGTAAGATGCGCTAACTCTACAACACTGGTTCATTTATTACTTTTTTTTTCCTGTCCAGACTGCTAACCACTTTTTAACCATTTTAACAATTTATAACATGAAGGTCAGATTTCAGACATTGAGTGTAAGAATGCCACTCTTGTGAATTTTAGGTTGCTTCTTCAGAGGGTGACACACTCTCTGCTACTGTTACTAGATATTACAGACCCAGTTTCTAGAATTGTTTTGGATTGAACTGTAGTTAAAAGAAATCAATGGCATCAAAACTTCAGGGAGAGGTATTTTGAATTTTGGTGTATTTATGAGAGGTCAAAATTAGGCCATTATTTTAGTAGTCCATCTTCAGACAACAAATTTGAAAATTCTGGCCAGAGTGGTTTTTGATCAAAATTACATGGAAATTCATGCACAGACTAGTTGAAAAACAAAAAAGATCAAAAGAGCTTGTATACTGTCACGCTTTGAAGTGTTCCCTACCTGATAGTAAGTTTGAAAGTAATAGATTGTGTATAAAATTTGATCAGAATAGATAGACGTATTTTTGTATAATTCTTTACACAATGAGGATTTTTTTTAGCCACTGATCATATGATCATATCATAAAAGCAGTTATCATTAGATGCAGTGTTACATTTGGGCTTGAGATACTTGTGATGATCATAAAGTTAACCATGAATTGACTCCAAAACTCTTGTGGCTGCTCTTCTGGTCATCCTGCCAAAGTAAAGCATGTTCTAGAAAACTATCCCATATCCCTATTTCCAAAGATCTTGTGGTCATCTTGCCTGCCACTCTTTTAGGTTCTGAACATTTCTTTACAAGTACCTATATACTTATCCTTATATTNATGCACACACATATACATATATATATCCTTACATTCCTTATCCTATATCCTTATAATCCTTCTTCTTTATCCTTATATTCCTTTCTGAAATTGCTATACTATGGACTAGTATAACAGTTCAACACATCCTAAATAGTGGCATTTAAAAATTCTCACTGCAAAATGAAATAGAACTCCTATTATTAACATCTGGGTATTCTCTCTTCATTTGATCTTTCCATTATCTGCTCGATAAAGGCAAATTATATGTCAGGGCTCTTCCTTGAAAGGGTGAATTAAAATTCTACCCAGTGTAGATATTGTTGCATGATTTATTGAGATTACAAATAACCTACACTCATGGTTATAATTAAACAATCTAATTTGTCTCTTACTGTTGTACTTCTGAGGGGTCTCGACTCCTTGCTCCCCAGGGAATTACTGCTTGTATCTTCCAGATCAAGTTTTAAAGCAGTATGTAAGTGTGTAGTGAATTGATAATCGCCAGGCATCACGCATAGCGGGCACAATGGATTGTGCTTAATTCAGATTGATTAACAGCAAATGAGAAATGTAAGCATGAAATAAGTACATTAGACCAAATTATATATGAACAGCTACTTTAGTGTCTAAATATGTCATAAAACCTCTGAATTTTCTTTAAAAACAAATTATTTTTAAAAAGAAAATGCACTTTTAGAACAAATGTTTGAACAGTCTGGAGAATCCATGTGTGCTTCCAGGAATGGATTTAATTATTGCTATGGTTACATCAACACATACTGTAATATGATATGATCAACTGTGATTTGCTGTGGCACAGAAATTGCAAAGATATGTTCAATTAAAAAAAAAAAGCCATTGCAAATATGTTCTTGTTTTACAAACATATGAGGTATCTTGAAGTTCCAGAAAGGTTTAAGATGCAGGCTGTCAACTTTGTTTAGTTATTGTGATGACTTATCAAAAGGTTTCAAATTAATCCAGTAGCATTGCTCTAAAGAGAATTACCCGGATTTAAGAACTAAAATATTTTTAAAAGAAATAGAAATTATATTTTCTTACCTGTAAATCTCTTCCAATATTATTTTGCTTGTAATTAAGTGCTTTAAATACATAATAGATAAGTTGCTATATTCCCTTTCCATAATATATCCATTTTAATACCCCTATGATATATGAACACTTATTTCGCTTTTTCACTCTTTCTTTTAACGGATTTTTCAGTGTTTCTTTTTCCTTACATTGAATCTAATTTTTCCTTAAATTTTTTTCCAGTATATCACTTGTATAACTATATTCCTAATAAATTCTGTTGATCTCTTTTAAAATTCCTTATATGTTTCAATATTTATATTGTGATCTTGATACTTAAATTTCAGGGTTCTTCCTTTTTTTTAGTTTTTCTGTCCCAAGTGATATTTACAGCTCCAGGCAGATGGAAGAAGTCATCAGAGAAGGAATTAAAAGACAGCACACGTTTTAGATGTGTCAAAAGATGGCTCATCTGTACAACACATGACATACTGTTAGAAAGAAAACTACCAAAACCCCTTTCTTGTCCAAATTATTTTATGTTACAAATTGGGCAATATGTCAAAAAGAAAAAAAAAGTAAAGAGCTTGAAATGAATGTCTGCAGTGCTTCTAAAAATAATGTTGAGATGAAAAATACATAGATTTTATGGTAAGATCATTTAACTCTGAGAGAATTCAGGGCTTCCATCTTTTTTAGATTACTCATTTTTCATTAAAATCATAGAATATAAGATTCACAGATTCACAGATGCACAGAACAGCTGGGTTGGAAGG
>WEIV01026450.1:13484-123990 GCA_013390005.1 Calyptomena viridis | reverse complement strand
CAACAAGAACTCACAAGCAATAGACAGTAAGCTTGCAGAAACAGCAGACTGAAACTAGCATGTACTTCTTGGTTCCTTGCCTACTCAAGAGCATACAAATGTAAACCCAGTGTAGTAATACTCAGTTATACCTGGCTATTACACCGTTTATGTTTGAGTCGTTTCATTCTACAGCAATAAATGCATCTCATTGTAACTAAAGATAACTCAGTGTCTGTCTAGACACAGCAGTCCATACATACACACATTTGCACTGCTTTCAAACTAATTCTCTCACTTGACACAGGTATTGAACTTCAGCATCCCTGGCTTGAGGATAGTGATTCCATGGGCCAAGTTCCTGCAGCCACAGCTTCAATACTGTACTTGTCCCAAGCCAGCCACCTTAAAGCATCAACATGCAGCTGACATAGTACAGGCACAACACAGAGAATATGAGGTTTATGACTGACACACTATACTTATTTGTAACAAAACTTGTTTATCCTCTCTGGAAAACATGAATAAAAATATTTTGTCCTTTTAAATAAAAAAAGTTAAAGGACTACCCTTCAAGCTGTGGGTACCAGAATTTTCTGACTGTCCTTTAAAAATGAGTTGTTAAATATTTTACTCTCCTGCGTAATACTAATTTTTTCCTGAAAACCCTACTGAAACTTACAACACTCATGAGTTTCCAGGAAGTTGGTCTGCTATTGACAATCTGCATGCACAGCAAAAGGATGTTCACAGGAAATATTTGATGGGTTCAAGTGCATTAAAAAAAATGTTTAAATTATAAACCACTGAACAAATACCCATCCCCCCAATCATGCAAGAAGGATCATGTGATTTTTACTCCACACAAAACAAACTACAGACTCTATTTTTTTTCACATTCAGCACACAGGAGGAGAAGATTTTAATATGTTAAACCCAAAGATAACTTTTTTCCCCTGGCTTCACCACCAAATGACTTTATGCTTATGCAGAAACGAGGTCAGTTGCAAAAGCATAAACTTCCCAAATAAGAGAAATATATAAGCATATATATTACTATGCTTTTAATTATTTATTTTGAAAAGAGCCCTCTGTTATTCACTTACTGTTCTTTTCTGGAAAGACAGAATTAAGAATAATTCTATAATCAATATTAATACAGTATTTTGATGGAAGTAATCTGTCATTATGAAATAATTCAGACAAATATTTACAGACAAAAATCTACAGTTTCTTCCACAAATTCTGTCATGCCCTTCTTATTCCATTCCTTAGTTTCTTGATATTGTCTTGTGCATACAAAGAGTAAACAAAAGTAACAAAAATGCAAGTTTTTGAAAACAGTCACACACAATAGAACATTGTGAACTTAAACATCCAAACATGTATTAGGCAGTTAACTCACCATGGCTTGCAGATCTACTTGAGGGTTCCAATCTGAATCATAGAGAATAACCACATCAGCAGTTGCCAAATTAATTCCAAGACCTCCAGCTCTGGTACTCAGCATGAAAATGAATTTACTGCTGTTGGGAGCATTAAATGTGTCTATTGCTTCCTAAAAGAAAAAAACAAAAAGGTGTCAGTTAAGTATCAGATCTTTCAAACAAGTTTACAATATGTTGGTGGTTTTTCAATGAAACTTCTTTTAAATTTACTCTGTTTTTATACAAAAATAAATTTATCAAAGAAACTCTACGCTTCCACTGAGTCCACAATATATCATATTTTACACTTATCTGGGGAACAAATGAATATTACTTCACTGTGGCCTTTGGTCAGGAAAAAATATACCCTTGGCAACCTCTTTAAAAACTGCAGCATTTTTGCTTTACTTTAAAAAATGCTCTAACTACATAAATATATGTAAGTAGTAAGTTCTCAATCTAAATATGTAAACTCAAAAGCATTTCTTGTCCATATACAGTTTTCCCACCTCCCTTTCTTCATGTGGTGTCTGTCCATCCAGTCGGCAGTACTCAAACCCACGCCACATGCAATAGTCTTCCAAAATATCCAGTAAGCGAGTCATCTGACTGAAAAGCAGAACCCTTGAACCTGACAGAACACACAAGGGTTTGGTGTTATGTTTTCACTTTAATCTTACCAGAGCTACTATAGAGCATGACAGAATTTATATGAAATATTCTGTACTATGTCTAACTTATGTGTTTCTTCTGAAGTTACTTTTCTGGTATGGATTTAACTTCTCAAGACAGATTATTTGATAAATTATACAGGAGAAATACACAACCAAAGAAACAGAGCACTTCAAACCATTGTAAGATAATTAGGTGACAACTGATGTGCACAAACTAATCATCTCATCAGAAATTTTCTTCAAGAAAGGAGAAGGGAGGCTCTACTCTTCCTTTCTACTTGCCCAAATTTTCAGTCTTATTCATCATTCCTGTAAAACTGCTTTCCCTCCTGCTAATATCTACAGAAAATTAATTTCAACAAAACATCACAAAGTAATGAATGCATTCACCTGAGGAAAGACAAGAATGAACCTATGCCATTTTTGAAAGGTAGTTTAACTTAAAAGGAGCATTTGGATCACTGCTGGCCATAACCAGTACTCACCTTGCTCTCTGAGTTTTGCCAGCAGTTTATCCAGCACTAACATTTTACCACTGTTGGTGATGAGATGTGTGTCAGTGGTGTAGGGAGGGCCTGGCTCAGCACCATCAAACAGGTAAGGATGGTTACAGCATTTCCGCAGTTGCATCAGAATATTCAGCAGACGCATCTTATCCATTTTCCCAGCTGAATTCAGGATATCAATATCTTTCATCAGGATCCTTGTATACCTGATGTTTAAAAGGCAATTTTGAACAACTCTCAGGTTTTTATTTGACATTTAAAACATGAATGAAACTGCAATATCCCAACTACTTATTTCTGGATGTGGGAGTTTGCTTTGTTTATAAAATGAAAAGCTACATTATTATGAAACTTGGCAAAAACATGTGACTGATAATAATTCCAAATCTGCACCTAAACACGAAAGGCAATCTGTCTGCAAGCAATAGTGATCTGTCATTTACTGGGTTATCCTGCACTTTCACTTTAGTAGTACAAAGTGATTAAACATAGCACTTATTTGACAGAAGCTGCTACACGGACCTGGCTCCTTTTCTCACATTTACCCTCCTTTAAGTTTTATTTTAATTTAATGTAAGGCTTTTACTAGTGCACACATAATTGGATCAAAGAAGGAAGCTTAGGAGACACATGTTCTTTCAAATAAACTTAAGGAAAAAAGTTTCTCTTTTCTTTCTCCCAGTTCTTTCAATTACCCTTCCCGAGTTCTCTAACTTGTGCATTTTTTAAAAAAGCCCCAAAGACAGGCTTCTCTCTCTGACTGCTTCAGCATGGAATTATAAGGAAAAAAATATCAGTGTGAAGAGCTACAGTGTTTATGGGAAAGAATTTTACTTTATGTAAATAACTCACCATTCTCTCTGCATTTTGCTGAGCCCAAGGTAAATTTTTACTTCCTTCTTTGGAGGCAAACTCTTTTCTACTTCACCTTTTATGCGACGTAATAGAAATGGCTTCAAAACCTACTCAAATTAAGAGGTTTTACATAGATAAATGCATAGAATTGACTGCCTCAAATACAAAATTAACAGATTCAATTTGTTATTTCAAATTCTGGTATTTATCTGGAACTAACCAATAGCTACTGCTGTCATGGTGACTCTTTCAGAAAAATTCTGCTAAAGTCAGCAAAACAAAGTTGTCCCGTAATGACTAAGTTCACACACAAATATGCAACCCTGTGTAAGGATTGCCATATTCATCCCAGTTCTTATCCTAAGCAGGGGCAAAACCTATAAGCTTAAAAATCTATTCCTTTTCAACGTAGGCTGTTTCATTTCCACTAGCAGCATACATAAAACATGCCAACATTTCAAATACAAACAATGTATGTTGTAGTTTCTCTGATTTCATCTTGTTACTGTAAGATGAAAAATGCCTTATCTCATGCACAGTGAAACAAAGGTAAAGGCAAGCCTTTATTCAGACTAGCATGACATGTGTATCAGTATACTACTCACAATAAGTGGTTTCAAAAAGACTTCAAAATTCTTATTTTCACATTTTATGTTCAGATTTTGTCTGCTTCAAACAGTAATGGTACAAAAAGCAGTATCTATAATAGTGAGTGCCAATATTTAATTCATGAAAATTCTGCTAGGCATTTCTGTAACTAAATTCCTTCATGTTCATCTTTGCAACTCGGAGATGAAGGGGAAAATAATCTGGTTTTCTTTTTCACACTGTGCATGTTAATGATGACATGATTACAGCTTTAATTACTTACAGCATGAAGTCTTTCCACAAGTTTCTGATCACCGAGACAATTTTTAGTGTCGAACCATGAGTCAAAATCCTGTGGTGAGAAACAGCACAATTGGTATGAACAGTTTATCATCTGTAGTTTTAACAGACACACGTTGACTCTCTTTCATTCCAGCTGAGAGTGGCATAAATCTTGAGACAAATGACTTCTGTGAGTGAAAGAAAAATCACTCTGCGATTCTGAGCCCGTTCCCCAGCACATTATAACACTCAAGTCAACTGCATACAGACAAAATACTACTACTCTGCTTAATTTACAGTAGTTTGCCATGCTCATCACTGCAGTGACCAAGTCCTTCCCCTTGGTGCTTGTATAATGATGGGGCAAGAAGTTAAGAAAAAGAAAACAGTCCTTAGGTAAATGAGATGGACAAGAGTAAAAATACGGAAGCAAGCAATAGAAGGAAACATTAACAGTAAAGGAGGAGAAGGTACTTAAATTCCATAAGAAAAAAAGGCTTATGCCTATTTGGATGCTTCTTCATATTCTTGATTCTTCATTGCTTTCCCAAATTTTGCATAGTTCTTCAACTATTTCAAGTACTACACTTGGCATTACTGGTCTGAGGCCTTACCTACACCAACAGGATGCACTGTTTTAACTAGGTAGAAAGGTAGTCTACAAATCAGTAAGCCACAGAGCTTCTCCTAAACCCATGTTTTCCACAATGTATGTCTCTTGCTAGGCTGGTCATTTTTCTCTTCTACAGAGAGCAGCCTGGGAATTAAAATAACAATAACAACATTGTACTTCCAAACATCAACTTACATCTGCAGAATTGAAGACATCAGGTAAAAGAAAATTGAGCAATGCCCACAGCTCATGGAGGTTGTTCTGTAAAGGAGTTCCTGTAAGCAGCAATCGATTTGTTGTCTTGAACTCACGTACAATCTCTGACAGCTAGAAACATAACAAATAGTTATCATCAGTAGTACATTTAAGCACAGTGAATCTGCATCAGTTTCTGAAACCTAAAACAATGTCAATTAAATTTAGAGATGGTGAGTTACCTACGAAATTCATACCACCCAATAGATTATGACTTCTATTTAAAAAAAACACACCTAACACTTAAAATTGTGTGATNTCAAATTAGATGGAATCTTTTTGTATTAAATTAATTTCTAAGTGTCACACAATTTTAAGTTTACCTTAGACTTTTCATTCTTTATTCTGTGGGCTTCATCAATTACCAGGTACCTCCAGTTAAATTTTTTGAAGACTGACTTCTCTTTAATTACCATTTCATACGATGTAACACAAACATCCCATTCACCAGGCATCATAACATCACGGATAAATGCAGCCTAAAGGAGAAGAACTGGATTAATAAACATTTATATGGCACTCAGTGAAAGCTGTCTCCTTCAATGTTACTGATGTACTAAACTAACACACAAAAAACCTCTGAAACATCTATTCAGTAACTGAAAGTTACTGTAACAAAAGCCTTCAATCCTTTGTACTTCTGACACAGAGCTGAAGTTAGGCAAAACACAAATTATCTCCTATTCCAAATTATCTATTTATTCTTCAGCATAATTTCTCAGTAATTTAAATAAAGTACATAGAACCAACAGAGAAAAAACCCTTTAAACTGACTTGTCCAAAGACACAATCTACAAAAGTGTTTCAAAACAACTTAGGTAACCCACTCACACCCATCTTCTCTCTGCCCCATCTCTGTTTGTCAAGGGATATATATCTAGGCACACAAATTCTTTCACATGACAGATTAACACCCTACGGGAAAGCCACACGTACAGGTCTCCCCCGGTGCAACTCAAGGCCATTTCCTCTTGTCCTATCCCTTCAGAAAGCAACCCCAGTTCTCTCAGCTGCTTCTTACAAGTCTTGTTCAGAGCCTTCCTCAGCTTTGTTGCTCTTCTCTGGACATGCTCCAGTACCAACATGTCCTTCTTGTAGTGAGGGGCCCAGAACTCAACACAGGATTCAAGGCATGGTCTCAGCAGTGCCGAGTACTGGGAAATGATCACTTCCCTTGTCCTGCTGGCCATGCAGTTCCTGACACAAGCCAGGATGCCACTGGCCTTCTTGGCCACCTGGGCACTCTGCCAGCTCGTATTTCCTCTCTAGAGACTTTCTACCCCCAAGCAGTAACAGGCAGCTTGTTGATCCCCTTCAAGTTAGAAAAACATTCTTTATCTATTTTTAGGCCTTAAAAATAAAAGATGAAAAGCTCTACACCAGAATTCTAGTTACAAGGCAAGGCAGACTTGCAAAATACAAGTAAAGACTGCAAGAAGTTACCTAAAAAAAGGTGATGAAAGAGGTGACAAAGTGAGTACAATAAAATAAATTGAGTACACACTGTCACATTGCAAATATGGAAGAGAGATAAAAAACAGGTGCAAAAATAAAGAGAAAAGGCAAGTTAAAGACCTGTACTTTGATCCCAGTCTATTATTTCATCTACTGATTTTTATCTTTTCCTCATAGTTACAAGCACAACATTTTGCATTTTCAACATTAGAGATTATTAAAATATACTGTAATGAAGGAATTAGCTTAAAGAGAATTCCACATACCACATTGATGGTTTTTGCCAAATAATGCATGCATTTTTTAAATGTAGAGCACTTACTCTGGCATCTTTATCTCCAATAAGGCAAACAGCACGTAACGATGGAACCCAGCGCTTGAATTCATTCATCCAGTTGTGCAAAGTTGATTTTGGAACCAGCACCATGTGTGGCCCAGGAATGTTTCGGTAATGCTTCAGATAGCCTAATAATGCTATTGTTTGCAGAGTCTTACCAAGCCCCTGCATTGGCAAAGAGGAGGGGGAAAGAAACCTGCTGAAGTGAAATACCATATAGAAAGAATTTCAAACAATTTTCCTACTACATAATTCCACCACTTAAGTTGTTTAAAGTAAACTACACAGTAAAGGTTTGCAATCAAATTTCTTCCACTGCATTACAATTCCAGATTTGAAAAATCAAACTGTTGTAGAATGATGCATACTACTGCACATACATTAAATACTATAAGCACTTTAAGGATGAATTATACACTTTAATGTTGAATTATTAATGCTCAATAATTACCACAAAAATTCCAAAAGATTACTGCTTACCATTTCATCTGCCAGAATGCCATTAACACCATTTTCATACAATGAGATCATCCAGTTCAAACCTCTAACCTGATAATCTCTTAGTGTTCCTCCTTTCACATCTGTAAATGTAAGATTCCTCTAAGTAGAAAAATACTAATTCTAAGCAGAAAATTTTAATTGCGATCTGCTCAGATCTTAATTACATCAAAGCCATTGGAAAACTTAATGCAGTACTTACATGAGGGAGACTCCTCAAATCGAATACACACATTAGATGTTTTTCGACTCTCAGACAACAGCTCTTCATCTTCTTCTTGCTCCGTGCGCCTGTGACGGTACCTCAAGAGAGAGCCCAAGATTCATGTTTATATGCAATAATTTCAATACACTGACTACAAACTCAAAAGACAAATTACAACAGAAGCAATCTCTCATCTAGAATGTGTACGTTCTAGTATCCTGACCAAACTTATCCTGTTAATAAGTTACTCCTTAGGGGCCATTCCAGCTTTAATCAGTAAGACTGATATAAAGCTGTCTCCTGTAGTACTGTAACTATAATCTGAGAACAAGTATTCTGAGTTCTCTGAGGCACTTTTTAATGAACAACACAGAAATACAAGACACATCAGTGGTGGCCTTAGATTCAATTACTTGAGAACTACAATGTTGAGAAGAACCACACATTCAAAATTAAAAAAAAAAAATTTAAAGTACAGAATTCCATTTTGCAAACATTCATTATTCCAAAACACCTCAGAGGCACTACATGCAGGCTCTGTGTGCAATACTAATACAGACAGACTGGTGGAGCACAATAGTTGGTACTGTGGATCCAACATTCCCATTCCATACATACTGTCTTGTTTTAACCCACTCTAGCTCCACTGTGGTCCCACTGACTTGTTGACTAGCAGCTGGATCACATGAGGTACATTTCCAGAACACACCTTCTACTTCTGCATCATGCAAAAGAAATTCAATTCA
Organism: Calyptomena viridis; assembly: GCA_013390005.1. NCBI lineage: Eukaryota > Metazoa > Chordata > Aves > Passeriformes > Eurylaimidae > Calyptomena > Calyptomena viridis. The sequence goes on along the minus strand of WEIV01026450.1, from coordinate 115,570 downwards.
TGTGCTCCAAAGTCATCCACAATACAGACCAAAGCATTGGAAGAGGCAAGAATTCAGCAATTTACTTTAGAAGTGCATTTCTGATCCAAGGTCATACTAACTCTGATGGATCAGCACACGTACACCAACCAGCTTTTGAACAAATCAATACACCATTAACAGGAAAAGTTCTGGATTTACTCAAAGTACAATCCCCATACAGGCTAAACAGATATGTTAAGAAGCGTAATTTGTCTGAAAGGATAAGAAGTCAGAAATAAAAATAAAACCTACTCCCCAGCTGAAATCAAACTCTGTTTTTCATCTTTTTTCATCCGCGGCCGTCCCAACTTGACTTTCAATGGAGATGTTGGTGACTTTTGTGCTGCAGGTTGAATAAAATGCGCAAAAAGTTCTGTCTGCTTCAGGAGGAATTCAAATCTTTTTGCTCGATCTGCTTTCTAGTTTCCAAAGTGGGGAAGAGAATTTAAAAAAAAAAAAAGAAAAATAGATAACTTTTCTTTATAAAAACATTTTTATTAAGAAACAGAATTCAGACACTCATGAGAACAACTTAGACGAGGAAGACAAGACCATCTACCTACTGTCAGACAAGTCAGAGGGCTACAAGCATTGTGAAAGAGATCTGGAGCTGCTTCAGCTTCGAGCTAAACATGAATTGCTTTAGAGCAGCCAACTGTAATGTGTTGTAGTTGAAAGGATCTTTCATGACCACCACAGCCATCTGAAATGGCAGGACTGGTAACACCCAGCAACTCATTCCCATTCAAGTCTCAAAGATTAGTCAAACAACCCAAAACCAGTTGACATGTATAGATTGCTTAAGTCTATTTGCCTATGGCACAACAGCAACTGTGAAGGGATGCTTTAAGGGACTTTCTAAAAAGGTATACAAAACTAAGGTTATGACTCACAGGAAGGGATGAAATTCTAACCCTGTTCAAGTTGGTGGCAAAACTTCCATCAGCTTCTGGGATATTGGGATTTGATCCAAGACAACAATATAGTATCTCTCCTTTAAGAAGTATTTCTAAAGTAACAGATGAACCAGCTCAATACTGCTTTCACTCAAGTTTGTGAATTTTGCTGTCAGATTTCAAATTTCAAGCATTTCAGGTTTGCCATCTCAGTGGGGCATAACCACTACACTATGTAAAACAGGAAAACATATGTCCTTCTCTAAATTTAGAGAACTAAATATCACAATTTAAAAAAAAAAACATGATGAAATGCAAACGCTATCTGACAGAATACAACCACTATCAGTACCTCAATGACATTTCTACACATTGTGTAACTCTGTACCACTTTAAGCAATTTTCACGCGATGTCATTTATATATGATGATATAAAGTACAAAAGTGAAATGGTAGTTCTGCATCATACCCTTTCCAAGAAATACTCAAAGCACAGAGAGCCCTTCTGCAGGTGCCCGATGGGAGCACAAGTGATCCACCAGAACATCACGCAAAGGAAAGGGCAGCAGAGCGCCTGACGTGCAATGTGCGGTCTCGCCACACGAGGGCGCCGCCCTTCTTTACCAGCGCACCACTTACCGGCACGGAAACACTTTACAAAGAGCTCCTGGAACAAAATCACTATTTTTGTCCTCTTTGTATTCATTATTGAATCATTTCTGTAAATAATTTGACAACCGAATAAAATTTAAATATCAAGTAAAACCTTTAAGAAAAAGAAATTCTAGAAGGAGGATGTAGAGATGTTGATGTTTATGCTCATACGGGATAAGAATAAATCCATTCATAGGATTTATATTAAACTAATAATACATGATGGTTTTGACAAATTAATCATAATTGGTAAGGCTCTATATTGAATGATACGATATACTTTTTTACCTGCAATGTTATTGGCTGAGTATAAGCAGCACGTTTTGATAAACAGTAAAGTTTAGCTCACAAGTACACAATTGATGAAAGGTAGATTTTTTTGATCCTTAATCCCTTTGCCTCTTAGAACAACCAAACTAACATGCTAATTTAGGAAAGCTATACATTCACCATGATTACTGTGAAAACAAGTTTAGTGACTTAACTCATTCCCAATGAACAGATTTGTGTGTCCTCTCTTCAGATAAAAATTAAGTGTGTCAATTTTTCTGTGTCCAAGGGTGATACTCACCCCTGACTTATATAATATGCAATCCTTTCAGACTCTACTGTAATTATTAGGCATCCAATTAACATTAAAGCTTTTAAGAAAAAAGCAGCAAGATACAGATACCAGCTTAAACCAACAACTCACTAGGTGTCATTCAAGAACCAGTCTTGTAACATGCTCCTGGTTTCTGCCTCTCTGTAACACAAGGTACCCTGTTACATATCCTCTCCAGCACTACAAGCTCCCTCCACTGGTGTCATGGACAGATCCTCCTTTGCATCGTTATGGCACATATATTGTGGCCATAACAGTATTTAAAACCTCCATGTTTTTATATGAGGAGAACCTGGCAGCTTCAGTACTTCTCTCCATTAAGAAGTAGCTTAAGGATGCCTCTGACATGACTTAAGGGGTCACCAAATAAAACTGGCAGACACAGATACAAAACAAAATGGAGAGAGTAATAAATATAAAATGTCATTGGGTAGTAACACCTTACCACAAAGGCTGTGGATAACTTAAAAAGAAACCGCAAAACCAAAAATCAACTGACAACTACTGAGAATAAAAACCGCAGCCTCCAACTCCAGAAATTATGCAGACAAAAATATTTGGAAGAGTGGGACAGTATTTAACAGAGGTATCACTACCTGCTTCCTCTGTTATCATATTCTTCAGTAAATACCTACTGTTAGCCACTGTGAGAAACACCCCACTGGCCTAGACATTCACAGGAATCTTCATTTATTTTTCTTTTCTGACACATCCAGGCTGCAACAACTCCTTACAACTGTGCTGATCTAGTTCCAACAACCAAGTGCCATAAAAAGTTACACTATGTTTTATCATGAAGACACTTACCATCTTCTCTTCATATTCTGGGTCAACTTCTTTTTCAGGCCTAGCTGCTTTTGGAGGAAGTTTGAGTTGAAACGGGGGATCATTTTTCTGGAATTCAGAAGTTAAACATTTTATAAATATCAGCTTCTTTATTTACTTTTTTAGCAAAAAGATACCAAACTGAACAAACTTACAAACTACAAGATAAGCATGCTACTTTTTAAAACTAATTATTTCAAAATGAAGTGACTGCACTAATCACAGTATTTCACCTAAAGCAGAACCTGATATCCATGATGAAACTACAGAGGAGATACAATCAGAAAAAAAAAGCAAGCTGTAGATTTATCCTTGTGTTTATCTCTAGAAATAGGATCCACGTTGAAAGCATTGAAGGAAATTACTGAAAGAGCACAAAGTTTAATCTTCCACATAGACCTTGCCATAAATGCATAATTAATATCTTGAAAAGATATTTTAAAAAATTTCATGCCATTTCTTAAAGTCCAATCACTATCTAAGTTTCTAGCACTTGCATCTTAGTTGGACTTTGTTTGTTTTTACTCGTAGATGAATAATCACAAGCTCAATTGGAAACACAGGCTTGACTACACTCAGCCATACACCTGGGAAGAGACACAAATTAAACAACCAAATCATTGCATGCAGCAAACACTCTTAGACAGCTAAAGAACTACCTTATTTACTGGACATGAAACAAATTTCAGAAACTGTAACTAAAATTGCAGACTTTTGTAGCTTATAAAATTCATTTCTGTCTTCAATTGCAAAGTTCAAAGCAGGTTTTCCACAACTTTAATATTGCAAATTGTTTGGGGGATTTTTTTCCCCTAATTTAGGAAAATTTTCCTAATCTATCCTTGAAGTATGACTTTTTATACACCTCCTACTAATTAAAAAATAAATATATTTTGAGATGCATAAAATTATAAAAATGTCTTTGAAAAGCCCTGAATAAACTCTAAAAAGTCAATGCCTATATAAAACATAACAGTGCTTAAAGTATCAGCCTACTATAAATATATTCAATTAAAATAATAATTAATCTAAACTATTCAGGGTCAAGTAGCAAAACCAGTCCAAAATGGTACCAAATATTTAAAAGTCTGTCAAGCAACATTACACTTAAATTTCAGAACTGTTACTAATATACAGTTCTTCAGGCACAACTACTCATTATTATGAGAATCCCTTTTAACTGCAAGTTTCCAAGTAAATTGCAATGCAATATTATCTTTCCAAGGCCCAAGGCAGATGGCTGCAATGCCAGTTCTGTTGTTACTCAGATTTCTCCAGAAAAATAGAACTTATGGTGGCATACAAATCAAATTTATTATCAAATAATTTATGAATAACACACTCAGTTAAAGTAGCAAATGAGCCGCCACGTATAAAATCACATCCTGTACCTCACCCTTCAAGACAAAATAGTTTCCCTGACCCCCCCCCCCGCTTCTGATTGCAGTGTTTGTTGAACATTGATGGCCCCAAAGTATCAGAAATAACCAGCAAAAGATTATCAAAAGCTGATGAAAGAGACAAACGACCCATGCACCCCCTCCCCCCCTCCTCTTCCTCCCAACTTCCACGGGAAGGCAGTATGCTGCAGTTCCAGTACAACACTACTCTGTGCTGGGGGAGCCAACAAGTAGTAAGGAGAAGCAACATATGCAAACTTGCTTCTGCATAACGTTCTGAGTTACAGAATCTACACCTTGGCAATGATTACATTTGGTGCAAGAATACGTCTCACTAACAGCTGCACCATGTACCTTCTATAACACAGAATCACAAAACATTTCATCATGTCTAAATTTTTCCCCAGAAACTTTTCACCATGTATCTGCATCACTCAGAGGACTGACTTGTCAGGAAACAGGACAGCAGAAACCTCAGTGCAATTAACCAGCAACACAAGTACTTTCGTTTTTGACTCAGGAAACTCACCGGTAACAATTTACCTCTACTCTAGAATGTCTCCTAGAGATTAAGAGAGTCCCCTGAAAACCGGTGCCATTTAAACACCTTACAAGAAACACAACCCCACAGCAGTTTCAAAAATAACAGATCCTGAATCTTCCAAGGGAACAAAATGCTCCCCCTTAAAATCTCTTATAACTACCCTAAAGAGAGCTACTAAATTTAGGCTGAGAGATTTCTACCCACTAAGTGTAACAGTCCTAAATTACCCAAACACCTAAATAAATAACTGGAATAAGAACTGCAGCTGCTTTAGTTGACTTTGCTCTTGCAACTTGTGCTACTGAGAACTCTGAACAGATGCACTAAAAACCATTAGGAAGATTCCTTTTGTGTTTAACTCACATACACAGAGTGGAAATACACTGTAATTAGCCAGGAAGACAGTTTTGGTACTACTCCAACTATTTATAATGAAGAGTGAGAGGGGAACAGAGCACAGCAGGTTGTATGACCTGTCACTGGCATGTAGATGGTATAACTGACTCCAGCTACAGAACAAACCTGTGCTCCAGAACAAAGGGATACTCAGACTGTAAAATCAAAACTCCACAGGCAAAGATGGTGAAAGGCCTGGAGGGGAAGCCCTACAAGGAGGAGCTGTGGTCACTTGGTTTGTTCAGTCTAGAGAAGAAGAGACGAGGGGTGGGGAAGTGGAGGGGAATGGCATGAAGCTGTGTCAGGAGGTTTAGGTTGGATATGAGGAAGAAGTTTTTCACCCAGAGGGCAGTCAGGCACTAGAACAGGCTCCCCAGGGAAGTGGTCACAGCACCAAGCCCGACAGGATTCAAGAAGCATTTGGACAATGCTCTCAGGGCTGTGCTGTGCAGAGCCCTTCCATACAGACCTTCCTCATAGGTCCCTTCCAACTCAGGATATTCTACAACTACAGTATGGCACAATAGCATAATGCTGATCACATCTGAAAACATTCACTGCTTCCAAAAGATTTCTTCATGCCAGCATTCTCCAAATATTTACTACTGACTTTTCATCAGTTTACATGCAAAAAAAAGAAAACAGAGTAAGTTGTATCGAAGAGAGAAACAGCCCTTAAACACTTTCCCTTGAACAACCAGGTAATATTCAGGATTACACTGCACTGTGTCCCATTGCTGTCTGTACACATAAGTAATGAAATAAAGCTTCAAGCATTCTTTACAGGCAAAAATGGACTTTCAGTAACTGGCATAAAAAACCTAATTGCACTATTATCAGTAGTTCTGCAATTTCCTCCAATTTCACAAGTATAGGATGCACGGTTCTCACTCTTATTAACTTTTTATAAGATTCATTCTTCGGGTTAAATCTTGTTCCGTTTCCAAGGATACCCGAATACGTCACTTTTTACATTCCTTGTGTCTTAGCCTTCTGTCTTTGCTCCAAAAAACTAACGAGAGGCAGCTGGCAGCCATACGTGCTCGTTCCAAGGGTGCATTCTGCACCAGGGCAGCACCGAGGGGGGCAGGGGGCGGGCGGCCGCCCTGAGCCGTGAGGACCGGGGCAGACGCGAGCTCTCCGGCCCGGCCCGACACTCCCACCCCCGACCCTCGGAGCTCCCGGAGCTTTCCCTAGGGACGGGGAGCTCCAGAGCACGGGCCCTGCAGGGGGTGCGCCCGGGTGCAGGGGCTGAGCGGCCCCAGCACCGGCGTGTCCGGGCCCCGGGGNGGTCCCGCTGCGCCGCCTCCCGCCCTCCCGAGTGCCCGCGCCGCGACACGGTCACCGGGTGGTTTGGGGCCGAAGGGACCTTCAAGTCCATCTCGTTCCAACCCGTGCCATGGGCAGGGACATCTTCCACCAGTCCAGGCTGCTCCAAGCCCCTTCCAGCCTGGCCTTGGACACTCCAGGGATGGGGCGGCCACAGCTTCTCTGGGCAACCTGTTCAGAGCCTCATCACCCTCACAGCAAAGAATTTCTTCCCAATATCCACCTAATCTCTCGTCTTTTAATTAAAAACCATTGCCCGTTGTCCTATCGCTATCTGTCCGCATAGAAAGTCGCTGTCCATCTGTTTTATGTGCCTCCTTAAAGTACTGAAAGGCCACAAGAAGGTCTCTCCGAAGGCCGCGCTGCTCCAGGCTGAGCAATTCCTGCTCTCGGCCTTCCCCCACAGGTGCTCCAACCCCTGGAGCATCTTCCTGGCCTCCTAAGGACTCGTTCCAACATGTCCTGTCCGTGTGCTGGGGGCTGCAGGGCTGGAGCGTGGATTTTTACCAGAACGGAGCAGAGGGGCAGAATCCCCTCCCTCCTCCTGCTGCCCACACTGCTTAGGGTGCAGCCCAGGCCTTCCAAACCCTGTTGCAAATGGCAAGTGTGTTTTCCTAAATACCCCAGGCTGTACTAGAGAGAAAATCACCTCTTGGCATCTGCAAGGCTAAGAGGTACCAGTGGAGCTCCCAGAGCAAGAACAGATTACAGGGGAAAAAAAAAAAAATTCTTGATCCACTTTAAATTCAGCAGTGTTTGCTTATTTCTGTTGAAAATTGCATTGATGAAGCCACTTGATTTAGTTACTGGCAATGCACATGTTTCTGACCGTCCATGCAAGAAGTTCAGATTTTTGGCTGCTGAGCTGCCACTTTGGTCATACTGCTAAAGGATCCCAAAACAGTCCTTGAGATGTCAGACTTAAAAAACTGAGAGCTCCAAATCAGCCATTTTACCTGGTGATTACTTAGAAAGGCAATATTGTGAGCATTTTGTCCAGACACAGCAGTAGGCAGAATGAGCAATAAAAGCTTCTTCAGACCAGTAAAAAGCTCAGTAGTTGTTATCAAGATCTTTTTGCATAACTCGACAAGTAAACTGAGCAAATGGGTTATTGCAGCTCTCATACACTGCATTTAGAAAAACCTCTGAGACCTCTTTTCCATCTATGCATTGACTCCAATGAGGTGTTAGTAACATATGTCTGAATTGTTTCGACGACTGCCTGATTACTCTGACATTCACTGTCTAGATTATGGCCCAACATAGAAGATTTAAGCACTAAACTCCCCCTTTTCACGTTGCAAAACAGCTGCAAGGCAGTAACAGTGCTTTTCCAAATTATTTAGCATCCTATTGCCTTCTGTGTCTGCTGTGTAGTTCACGACAAAGCAAGGCCCATGGTGTCTGCAGTAGCCCTTCCACATGATTTATTTTTAAAAGCTTTGGGAAGTACATTTTTCATAGTGCAATAGAGAAGAGTGACGTGACTGGTTTTTAAAGAGTGCTCCAAATAGCTTTTCCTAGCAGAGCTCTCTAGAAAATGAAGTTTACCATTAGCTAGCTATGCAGAAAGTCTCTACGGTGGGAAAATTCCAGTCCATGACGTGTTTGTTCTTAACCTTTACGGAAAATAGCTCACTAACCCCTTTTAATATCTGACTTTCCTTCTCCACTTTCAAATGTTTGTAGCTTCTGTTTATGCCAAACACTCTCAAATGTTTGTTACAGCTTGTTTTTCCCTTGAAATTCACAGGAACATTGCATGCTGTACAAAACAACCAAGCTGCTGCTTTCATGAAAGATCTCCTTTGGCTATTTTTTGCTTGTGTGCTTCACATTTGCATTTGACACTTTGCAGAAATGTTCTGATCTGCTTCTCTTAGACTATGCTGTGTACTCCTGTGGATAAAAAAAAATCACTTAGTCACACAACAGTATTATCATATGATAATCTAATTAATTATTTAAAAAAAAGTAGTGAAGAGCTTTTTTATATACTTACTTTATATACTATTTTTTGTACTTGTATTTGAAAAATTCCACTGAATTTCTCCAACTGGTATTTCTTTATGTATTGAGTGGCAGGGGGCTAGTTGTCATGATAAAGCTGTAGATTTAGGTACTCCCTCTTTGTTTTCCCAGGTTTGTTACTCCTTATTTTACAGTCTGACAGATATAATCACCAGGGATGAATGTGTAGTCTCCTACACACCAATTTATCAAGCCTTCTCTACCCAATTCAGAAAGATGCCACTTAACATATTGTATAATGAGAATTAAGTTTGGTTGTCAGATTTAGAAAGAGAAATTGCATACACTTCGGCTCACTGTTTCCCACTTTTATATTTCAAACACTGCTGAAATTTGTAGAGTTGATATGATATGGATCCAGTGGCATTTTCGCATACTATCCAGATAATTCAATAAGATTTTAAAGTTTTGGGTGGTGGCTACTCAACCTTTTCCAAATCCACTTCCTTGGGGAGCCTGTTCCAGTGCCCAACCACACTCTGGATGAAGAACATTTTCCTAATATCCAACCAAACCTCCCCTGACACAACTTCTGGCCATTCCCTCAGGTCCTGTCAGTGGTCACCACACAGAAGAGATCAGTGCCTGCCCCTCCTCTTCCTCTCATGAGGAAGAGATAATGCGTGAAAATCCCCTAAGAACTGATAATCTTTAGAGACCAGGAGACCTGTTGAATTCACAACAACACATAAACTCAGTATACCAAGAGCCAAATCCACACAAGGCTACCAGGTTGCACTGGTAACAACAGGTTGTGTAACCTGGACCACAGCTGAGAAGCAGAGACTATGGCTGTGAAATAGAAATGAAGCAGAGAGCTGTGCATGCACCTGTTGAAAGAAGAGGAGAGTTCAAACAGTCTCTGAGCACCTTAGTAAGCAGCTGAGGTTGTCCTCCCAACTGTTACACAAACCAAGTCAGTCAGTGTGGTAGATGTAATCCAACCATACGAATGCACTGTGTGGATAATTACCTGCTGTTAGCAGTAAAAACTTGATTCTGTAGATAAAAACAGCTTAAATAATACGATGTGTCTTAAATATCGGTGGTGATTTGTGTCTTCTCTGACTTGAAAATCCGATTTACGAGTGGCAGTACCGCCGTCATGTGCCACCAGGTGGCGACACCGACCTGTACTCGGCTGCGGGAGTCCCGAAGGGGGATCTGGCAGCATATGGACTGTTGGATGTGAATGCTGCTCAGTCTTAAAACTGATTTGATCAAGAACGGGGAAAAAATTATTAAAATGAGCTTTGTAAACCGTCTTTTGCTTGCTGTTGTTTAATTACTTCTAGAACTGTGTCATATATATTCAGTACCTTCCCCTAGAATGGCAAAAGAATCTTTTTTAAGAATGGCCTTGGAAAGGCAATATCCTGTGACTTTGGGATCTGTTCACTCCCTCGGGCACATTCAAGAGGCTCCACATTAAATGCCATAGTCCAAAATCCACATCTATGACACTGACACATCATTTCTAGCTCAATTTTACCAGCAATAAACTTAAACCACAACTGTGCAATCCACGTTAGCTGCAAGCAATAAACATCTTTATAGTTCAGAAACAAACAGGATCCAGAAGGAACAAAAGTAGTGTCTCTGAGGTGTTTGCCAGTTGACTTGAATAGCTGCCACCTTTATCTCTGTGCCTACATCAGCTTCCAAGTGTGGGCAACCACAGTGCACTCGCCGTGTGATACCCTGACTGCAGTCCGACCATCTTGCTTAAAATGCTTCCATCAAGTGTTGCTATTTTAATAGTGCTTCTATTATGTTAACAGCCTATGTCTGTACAAGTAACCTTGGTTATGTCCAGTAGCACAGTTCTGTGCATTCTTGCACTTACCTGTGCAGCCCTGTTTCATTCAGGTTCTTATTTCACAGGTTCCATTCCAAAGTTTATCTGCCTTAGGGTTCCAGATTTTGCCCCTTTCTCATAGGATTAGAAAGAAGCCCAGGATTCCTTCTCTGGAGTTTACAATAGAGAAGATACTTCTCAAATGAGCTCGTGGTTTGTGTGCCGCTCATCTGTAATCCAGGTTTTGTGGCAGCTGAGCGGGGAAGAGCAGTCCAGCCTCTGCATGAGGTAGTTCAGGGCTACAAACAAGTGCTTACCTGATTCTGCATTGACTGCAGGCACTAATGTGCTCTAATAGGCTTGAGTTATTCTTATAGAAAGGAAGTTTATTGTTTGTTTGGGATTTGGGGAGGGGGGGGGTGTTTGTGGGATTTGTTTGGTTGGTTTTTTTCTTGGGTTTTTTGTTTTGTGAGGGGTTTTGTTTTGGTGGTTTTGGAAGGTTGTTGGCTTGTTTGTTTTTGTGGTGCAGGTTTCATATTAATGCATCAATTTTCTGTGTCAAGTTTTCGTTTTACGCAACAGACAGTGTCTAGTGTTGCCGGTAGGGTTTGCAAATACAAGACCACATTCAGCTTTGGGAACTATAACAACATAGCTAATGTATCCTTTGCATCTGGTTCAAAGAGTTGATAGCTGTACAAATACTCTTTGTTTTTACAACTTTAACCCAATATTGCATTTTTAATCCAGACTTTAGCAGCCAGAGCTTTACTTTTGTACTGGAAAGACTTCTAATAGGGCTGTATTTGCCAACCACAGTTTTTTGCTAAACATTTTTTCACTTGGTATCCACTTTTTTTTTCTTTTTTTTTTTTCTCTCTGTGTTCATTTTCACACCGGGGGAGCCAGGAACTCTCACAGTTTGGTAAATTATGCAAGTGAGAAGACTGTCATCTCTTCATGGATGTGATGAGCCAGGTTTATGTGATCATGTTAGAATGTGTTAGTTTACTGAGCCTCCTCAGGAACTTATTGCGAGAAACCTTCCTTGCCTATGTGGATACTGTTGCCCTTCGCAGCTTTGAATTTAAAAAGTGGTTCCTTCCCACCACACCATGTTGCTGAGTTCCAGACCCCTTGCACTGTTACTGCTCTTTTGTTACTGGTGTTTCTGCAGGTGAGAAATTTGCTAGTTCAGGATTCTAAAAAGCAAAAATTGATCCCAACAAAGAAAGTTACTATTTTTTTCTCTCAGATCAGTGGAGCAAAACAACTCAACTGCCCACGCACTCAGGGGCCAGTGCCAATACAGCAGCAAAACAGATCCACGGCAAGATGAAGGGAGGAATTGCAGCCACACTAATTTGTATCAGTTTAAGCTACCATGACGCAGGCTTTAATAAACAGTTTTACAACTGTGTATTCTGTCCTGAACTCCAGATTTTTCCCTCCTATAAACAATGCTTGATTTTCTAGAGTAGTATCCATTTCTGCTGAAAGATCTGTTAGACAAAAGTAGCTCATTTTAATTTACCCTAGTCCACATAGGATACATTTCTGCCTTTCCCCTTGCTATCCTCTTTTCTTTTTCTTTTTTTTTTTCTTTTTTTTTTTTTTTTTTTTTTTTTTTTTTTTTTTTTTTTTTTTTTTTTTTTTTGCTATTTTGTTTCTCTGACTGCCCAGGCTTCTTTCTTCCTCATCCTGTAATGATTCTTCCTTTTTTGTAACAGTCTCAAATACACAGCTGCCATCAAAACAATCCCTCCTTTCCTGCATTTGCATTCTTCTCACAGGGCAACCTTTTACACACAGGGTTCGGAAATCTGGTCTGTTTGCTCTAATAGCCTCTATTCAATCATAATTAAACAAAGTAGTTCAATTGCCTAGCGGGGGAAGGTCTCTCTTTCACCCACGGTTCTGCCATCTGCATGACAATTTCTCCCAAGTCACAGTGTAAGAGGTAGGCTTCCTGTAATTCTCAGCAAGGCATTTTTGGGCAATCTAGAGAACCGAGGCAGACAGTGTCCTTCATTAATTCTCCTGGGCTTATTTTCTCATCATTCCAGAGTGTTCTCTGGTGTCAGTAAGAATATTTTAGGGAAGCCTAGACCCGTCCTGCACTTCATGGTGAGCCTTCCACATTTATGAGTCTGAAAATAGATAAGTAGATTTTTTTCATTTAAACACAAAACTACAGACTTCTTTTTCTATCTCATTCTGCAGGCCTTCCTAGACCTTCCTTTAAGCTTCACGTTCAAATTTCAGGTTGCTCTAGACAGTATAGGGTAAACTGGTTTCAGCCAATCCTCACTTCCAGGGGATTAAAATTAAAATTTAATAATTATTTACTATTTCTGATCTGGAAGAGGCATGTCATAATCTTGATGTCAAAGAGATTATTCTGAATTCCTGGCTGTTACAAATTTGGCTGCATCATGTCACCAGGTTTCATCAGCTGTGCACAAATAAACTCCTCCAAATTGCCATATAAAGTTAATCAGTAGATTTCTCACATGTGAGCTGAGAATTGGCCATTGTTGTGTATGAATAATGAAGTAGATTTTTCTTAGCTTCTAAAAGTGATTAAGACAATTAGAATAGAAATTTTGCCTCTTTTAAAAAGCCATCTTTTTTGCTGTATCTCTTCCCTCAGCTGCAAGGATTATTTGCTGACCTTGAGGGGCCATTGATTTAATTACCCCACAAGGAAATCCTCACAAAAGTGTTGCTACCAATGCTACGTAGACAGTAAGACTTACTTAACCAAGTATGTAGACATCATAAAATTGTTTACTAGTCTGCAAACAGAAGCTGAAAAGTAGCAAAAATGCAATTTTTAATGTGTGCTTTCACGGATGATGGAGAAGAGAAAAACCTCTCTTCTGGCAAAACAGACAGGGCAGGGGTTTGAACCAAAGTGAGCCTGTTTGTTGGCACCCCCACTTTAGAAAAAAAAAAGACAGTTTTACATTTGCAAATACATGCACTATTCAGCAGAATTCCAGCCCTTCCACCAGTTACTTTCCTAAACAGGAGACTTTCCTATGAGATGCTGGATGTCTGCTGCTGTTTCCCAGAGGAGGTCAGTGCCAGAGGGCGTTGGTCTGTTTTCTGAAAGGGATTGACAGGATTCTCCCTATGTGTCATGAGTGCTTTTGGTAAAATTAGATTCTGCCCAGTCCACAACAATAAAGGCCATACCCACATGCAGCTTACATAGTTCACATGCTTCCTGGAGCAAAACCACAGCAACGTTCAACTCTCTGTTTTCTCTTTCTATTTTCACAGTGGCTGCTGCTTCGAAATCAGGTGTGTGGCCCATTGGGTCTCACTGCCACTGAGAGCCCAGGGTGACAAGGTGTGTGTGCAGCACAAACCAGGCAGAATATATTCCTCAGATGAGCAGCACAGTGCAGACAGGTCAGAATCATTCTGTGCCCATGGTCAGGCTCCAGTTTTTGTAGTTAATTGTTTAAACAACAGCAACAAATCATGCTGCTCTGAGGAACTGTGTGCATTCCTCCATTAGACCTGATTTGTATGGTGAGGACAGGCTACTGAAAGGAAGAGAAGGGGCTGAATTATCCCCTGTGACTTTGCTAAATTTGTCCTTGTGAATGAAGAGAGAGTGAAATGTTTGTCTGCAGGGGGGAGCACGGTGGTAACTGTCAGGAACAGCTGGAACATATATACTGTGTCATGTCTTTTTGTGGCACTGGGCTTTTCTGCTTGCTGAGGGAATGCTGCAGAGGCATGTTGGCATTCTGCTGAGTAAGTGTGGTGTGAGTTCCATATGTAAACAGGGATCAGTCACTAGATGAGAGAAAAAGGCTGTTCTCCCAGGGCTGTGGCTGTCTCTTGTATGCAACCTTCACAATGCCTGCGTGGTGTTGGAAATTAAATGTGGGGCTAGATTCTCAGAAAAATATCTGCTTGTGGAAATGTCAGTCAAGATAACTCTGGTGTCTCTTCCTCCTTTAATACCTATAAATTTGTGAATGAAATAAATCCTCATGGTTTTTCCCATCTTCTCCCTCTTTATTCATTTGTCCACAGGGAAATAAGAACTTTCACTACTTCCAATATAAATAATAACACCACCAGTTGTTCTGCAATATGGAAATGGACAAGCTTAAATAGTACACTTAACTTCTTTAAATCAGTGCTCTGTAGCATCATGAAGGAGTTTCCCACCAAGTGCAATTAGCCATTTTGTTATCTTCTGATTTATTAGTAATCAAGTGTTGTTTTTCTCCAAAACATCAGTAGCCTAGGTTAGGAAATGAGAGGATTGGATCTGTTCTTTCATGACAAGCAGAGAATTCCTCTTGGGAATCTGGCTGATGTAAATTGCATTCACATCCAGAGCCAAACTGATCCTGCTTGCTGTGATCTTTGCTAGTGGCATATATGAGGTTAGTCTGGTGAGGACTGTGTTGGGTTTGCCTGGCAAGATTTTGGAGCAGTTCATGAAGAACTGCAGCCTGTGGAAAGGACTGACTTTGGAGAAGTTGATGGAAGATCATCTCTCATGGAAGGGACCACATGCTGGAGCAGGGCAAGAGTGTGAGGAGAAAGGAGTGGCAGAGACATGTGATGAACTGTCCACAACTCCCATTCTCCATCTCCCTGCATCACTTAAGGGGAGGACTTAGAGAAATTAGGAGTGAAAATGGGCAGGGAAGAAGGAAGGGGTGAGGAAATGGTGTTTAAGATTTAGTTTAGAATTCTGATTATGCTATTCTGATTTGATTGGTGATAAATTAATTTCCCCAAGTTAAATCTATTTTGCCCCTAACAATAACTGGTGAGTGATTACTCCCTGTGTTTCCCTCAATCCATGAGCATTCCTAAATCCATAAGCATTTTGTTGTTGTTTCTTTGCTTTGCCCAGCTGAGGAGGGGAGTGACAGAACAGCTTTGGTGGGCACCTGGCACCCAGCCAGCATCAACTCACCACAAGAACAAACACTCTAGCATGATCTAACCAAAGATAGATTCTTGAAATTACATTGAGACATCCCAAAACATGAGCAACCTCTAAAATTTGTGTAGAAAGAAAAACAATTTTATCTTCTGTGGTTTCAATCTTATGTTTTAAATGTTATTTATTTTTACTTTCTCTGCAATCATATCTATGGTTCCTATCCATGAAAGCTTGTCAGCTTATGATTTTATTCTAGGAAGTGTCATAGCAAGAAAAATATACTCTCTTGTCAGACTTTAAAGATTTGCTAAGACTGGCTCTGATCTCATATAGAGGGAAAGGGAATTTTATCCTAACTGCAAGTCATTTTGGTTTGGTTTTTTTCAGTAATCCATCATTTTTGAGAACATTCCTGTAGCTCTGCCTACAGCAGATTTGGAGAGGCTGGTACCAATGGCTGTAGTTATTATTACCAGGCAAAACCTGTTGTCTTCCAAGGTAACCATGCAATATGCATAAAATCAAACTTCAAAAAGTGAGACAAAAAAACCTAAGCACTTTCAAACTTTTCAGCATCACAATAATATAACAAAAATAATTTTTACTTTAAGACTATTTTAATTGAGGTTTGCCAGTAATTTCATCATATATGTTCAAAATATTCTTGAAGTCCAAAACTAAATGCTTACAGATAAATGCAAAAGCTGGAACTAAAATAGAACACTCCAAGGGCTTTGTAGATACATTCAGCTGAAATCAATTTTTCTTTGCTCTTCTTTCCCTTCAGTTTCCATTCTGTTTCCAGCCTCAGTTCACCCTGTCTTAATATGTCTTCAACTGTAAGATTTTTTAAAAAACGACCCTGTCATTCACCATCATGATGATGGATTTAAGTAAGTAATTTTATAATTTAAAAGTGGCTGAGTAATTTGTGCATGGGGCAGGACAAAAGTGAGATCCCACTTCTTCCATCAGGATGAGATACCATTAATTTTTAAGCCTGTTGTTACCAAATACATGTGTGAATGACACATTATCGGCACAGTGAAAATCGTCAGGGTAAGAAAAAAACTTTTTTTTGCTTTTTTAATGTTTGGAGCACAAATACGAAGACAGCACAGCAGCTTTCATAACAAACGTGTTAATCCCCACATGCTCTGCTTCATTACAGCTCCCTGTATTTTTCCTCAGGCTATCGGCACCATAAGTAAATGGGCATGGATTTTATTTATTCTGAATATGCTGACTACAAGTAGTTGGGCAGGTGCTTCATAAGCAGCTGAGCCATTCCAGCAGTTCCAGAGGGCAGGAGCTGCCTGACAGAGTGACACATCGAGCAGGGAACAGAATCGGTGTACCCCTCCCTGTCACCATGGCTACCACTCAGCAGGCAGTTTTTGGGCAGAAGTTCCAATTTAAGCAACTGCTGATTTCTTATTATTGCCTCTGCATCATCCCCTCCCTTGATCAGGTGCGAGTGTGTAGTAGGCCAAAGCATTTATCAGATCAAGAAACTAGTCCTGATCCAGTTGGAAAATAATCTCTCTTTTTTGACTCATTCGTTTCCAAGCAGTCAGTTTTGTGATTCAGTTCCTCATGTAGGCACACAAATAAACTGTGTCTGTGCAATGGAGGCGATGGCAGAAGGGCAGGGACAAGAGACTTGAGAGATTGGGACTGCTTGTGATTTAAGCAGCATTATCACTGACCACAGCAAAGACAGACCCAAAGTTCTCCTTAAGGCTGTGGTTTGGTATTCAGTGTTTAGATCCATTTGGTAGTCCAGACTCCTTGTCCTCGTGTCCTGTTCCCTCCTCATTCCCTCTGCTACCTTTCTGCAAGTGGTTATGCAGCTGCACAAGGGAAGCCATCTGTCTGAAGGATATTGTTAGGGTATTGTTAGGACACCCCAGGGATAACACATTAAGTGTATTATAACTCATTTTATCTTGTCAGACTGATGTTTTAAAGCCTTTGAGGTTTAAGGCTACTGTATCTGTCAGAGTGACACAAGCAAGTCACATGTGGAAGGAAAGTGTGACTTTCCTTCCCTAAATAAGTTCTATGGCTGGATGCATTTCTCCAAGGAGAAGTGTTAAAAAGCCTTGTTCACAAACCTACTATTAAACATGTGAAGTTGTTAAAATATCACTGTGGATAAAGGATAAATGATGCTGAGTGAAGGTGGTAGTAGAATGGAAGGTTGAGAATTAAATAATACTCTGAGGCTGCGTGAAAGTCACTTTTAAGCAAAAACATGCCTAAAGAAGTCTGAGAACATTTGAAATAAAGTGTTTATAGTTTATTCATGACAATTTTCATTTATAGTAGGATTCTTTTAAGATCGGTGATAATGTAAAGCACTAGCTACAGGGATGCTATGAATTTGTACAAATTTATTTATATTTTAATATAACTATACGTAGGGCATATATTTATATATTTTATGCTATTTATAGTGCACATTATATTAAATATAATACATTGATACTGGCACCACATTTTTGCTTAAAAACTTGAAAAACACTATTATGGTTACTAGTTTGTCAGATTCAAGCAGTGACACTGCAAACTGTTGTCAGCCTGCCCTGCCAAAGAGCCCCACTAGAGACGTGAAAAATTCTGTGGGAACATTAAGCTCTCCCATAGGCCTGATGCTGCTGATCACACCTTGCAGGGTCAGGTGGCACCAGAAATGCTGTGCCTGGGCAGGGCCACATGAGACTCCTCTGAAATTATAGACTCAAAACGCCCAGTGAAAAATCACTGCGTCCACTTTAAATCTAAGTGAAAGTTAAAAGACTTCTTAAAAATGAGCACAAGCTGCCCTGTCCTTGAAAAGGCAGGAATTTCCCACCCTGGAAAGAGGCACTAACTACAAGGATATCAGCAAAGTTATGCACTGTGTGGGAGTATTTTTCAGTTGTGACAGTGGAATGGCAACCTGTCTCCTTGAAGTCACTTCTGAAAAGGTCTATTTCTAAAAATATGTGATGTTAGAAGAAAAATCAAGTTTATTCCTATTAAATTCATACATTCAGGGGACTACATTCCTCTGGAAAACCTTTAAATCCACAGGCTGACGAAGTTTGACAGATGGTTGGAAGCCGCAGTGGAGGTTTTGGTGGGGACAGCAGCAGTGGGGACTGGCCCCATCAGCGCTGTCTGTGCCTCCCTCGCAGGCCAGAGCTCTTCTCCGGCCATCGCGGCCAACCCCGCCAGGTCACCACGGTACTTCACGGGGACCACCGCGGTCACCACTCCCTCCGGTGCTCTCACGGCTCAGCCGTGTGGCTCGCTCAACCCTCTCCGCCGGGCAGGCGGTGTCCAGCANTCACGTGCTCGGTGTGTTGCATTGTGCTGGCGGCGGAGGGAGGGCTGGCCGTGTCAGTGATCAATGTCATGACTTCCTCCGCGGGCTGGAGCCGCGGCGGAGCGCAGCTGAAGGAAGCTGATTGCTGCGGGTGCGAATTGGCTGGGAACAATACACACACCCACACACCCGCACGGGCGGACACTCAGCCGCGCACACACACACGGGCACACGCACACACACACGCACATCCAGGCGCACACACGGTCGGACACACACGCACACGCAGCCCGCACCCTGGCTCCCGCGTCGCCGCTCCGCGCCGGGGGGGAAGATGAGCTCGGGGGACGTGGTTTGCACTGGATGGCTCATCAAATCACCCCCCGAGAAGAAACTCAAGAGATACGTAAGTGCAGAGGCTCTGCTGATATTTTTTTTTCTCGCTAAGGGGATTTCGGCATGTGCTCGCTATCTCACTGTCCCTTTGAAATCTCTCGCCTGTTTCGGCTTCTCCTTGGACCAAAACAAAAAGATTTCCAAGTCCATGCGCTTATGGAGTATTTTAGTGTTCACCGACATTCTTGTGCCCTTTGGAATTAACCTTTCCCTGCTCGTAAGATTATAATAGTTCAGTTGTTATGCAACATATCTTAGGCTAAGAACCACATCTCGGTTTCAGTTAATGTTGCCGTAACTAACAGAATTGTTGTAATAGAATTGCAGATGTCACTTTTCCAGGGACGGGCAAGAACATCCTTAAAAAAAAAAAAAANAAACACAAAAAAAAAAAAAAAAAAAAAGGAAAAAAAACAACCAGAGAGCCAAAATCCTAATAGTTTAAATTCTGAGGCTCTGCTTTGTTAAGATGCTCTGTAATTCTATGACACTTGCTAAAGGCAACATCTGCAATAGTTTTATTTACCAATGCCAGATGCAGTTGCTCGCAGAAAGCTTCACTTTTGGTCCGTGATAAGGAGGTGCTGGAAGATGCTGTGCTGTAAAGTTCCCGATAGCTGAAAGGTGAAGGGAGCTGGCGAGAAGAAGCGAACCCTGCATGGAGAGCTGTAACTGCGTTATTTGTGAAGGGGGCCCCTTGTTTCGTTCTCTATGTGCCTGCCTGTTTGGAAGAAAAAAAAAAAAAAAAAGGATGTGTGGTGCAAACATAGGAAGCTGTCTCGTTCCAGGGCTGTGAGGAAGGCAGTCCGGGTAGGAATAAATGACCCTTAAAAATTTGCTTGGGACAGCACTAAAAATGTAAGTCCATCGTGGGCCATTTTGCATACTCATTTGTGATGGTTCTTCATCAGGCATGTTGATACGTTGTTCTGTTGTTACACTTCTGGATTCGGTAATACTCATTTGAGTCATGCCCTTCTAACCCACCTCACCCCAGAGTTCTGCACTGTACTCGAAGGATGGCACCGTCCGTGTCTCTCGCGCTCCCGAGCCGTGTGCATGGCTTACATCATTCGTCGTATGCACTTCTGTTTATCAGCATTTTCTCCGGGCTGCTGATGTTAGCTTTTTCTAGTAATATGAGGCATAACTGTCTCATGAAGAATTTGGTGGATATTACTTGGTGGTGTATTTTTTTCTTAGCACCAGAAACTTGCAGGAAGGATAATTTACTGATGTTAGAATTTACTTTTAACTTATTCTAAACCAGAGTTTCTTCTTTTAGAGCACAGTATTGGATTGAAATGGCTGAATATTTGCTTTGTTCCGTTAGCATTTTCCAATTCTAAAATAACCACTATGACGTGTCTCAGGGGAGCTGCAAAAAAAATATGGGTATCTAATTTTTGGCTATATTTTGTAATGAGTATACTAATAGGACCATATAGCAGGCACAATGTAAGAGTCACTGATTCACCCAGCTGGTATCATTAGTAACTCTGTCAGTGAAGCTATTTTTGATGACTCAATATTCATAAAAGGGCAAAGTAGAGAAAACAGAATGTGATAAAGCTGGGATTTGAAAGCCCCCATTATACAGTCAAGATAATAGTCACAACAGGGGCTCTGATCAGCTCACAAGACTGGTTGCAGTCTGCTCTGCTCAGATTTTGCACAACAAAACCAAGAGAAACTTGGTCTATGTTATTCTCCAAACATCAACCACTAGATTAGCCAGATCTCTGCAGATTAAGCTTTGTTTTCTGGTTAGGAGGATAAGCTACTCCTTTGTCCATAATAAAGCAGAAAAAAATCTGCTGCAAGTACAGCAAAGCTTAATGTCCTTTCTCATATAAGTGGTTACACAGTGGATGCTAAGAACCAAATGGAAATTGTCTCTCACCTGCTGTAAAGTACTTTTTCCCCCATTTTTCATATAGTTTCACCAGCATGGCAGCTTTGTGCATCTTGCACTGGAGTGGCAGATAGCTCAGGCTGAACCACAGTGACTGCTTAAAAACAACAGAGCTTTAAAACAATGACTGTTTAAACTGACTTCAGTAGGTGTCAAGTGTCAACAGCCTACAGGAGAATGGTGTTGGCTCTGGTTCTGAACTGACAACATACATAAATCCCCAAGCTGCACACCACCCTTTGTGTTCAGCTGGCAAAGCCCATGGTCTGAGCTGAAGCTTCCAGGGAGCTTCAAATGCCATCTTGTTCTGCTGCTCATGGGACCTCTCCCACACTGCCGCACCTCCGTTGCTCTCATGGGGTTTGTCTTCCAGTTTACATTTTCTCAAGTTCAGCATCCGGCCTTTGTAAGGTCCAAGAGGGTCACCTCGTTTTACACACAAATAAAATCTTAACCCTCCATCTATTACAATCACTAAGAAAATCCACTTAGTTTCAGTGGAATCTGTAGTTAAGAAATTAGACAAAGCAATGAATTCAGGCAGTGAGACTGTGAACTGCAGATAGTCCCACTGAAGCCACTGAGAATATTTACAGTGTTTATAAAATTAAACAAGTTAATCTTTCCAAGACTAGAGCCTAAAGACCAAAGTATACCTCCATTTATGCTTGTTCTCTGATGAAAGCAATTAGGTTTTCTATGCATAAACAAGTCAGCATTTGGCTCTAGGTAAGCAGAACATTATTTTCAAAACTTTGAAAAGCAAAAAGCAGGTGTTAAGAGTCTATATTTTTCCTGTAATGTCTTACAAAGCTGATGCTCTTAGTAGCACTATTCTTAGAAGTGTCTTATCATTCCCTAACAAAGGCTGCTCTCTTGCATGTGCAGGAAACGAACACGAGATTAATTACCCAAGTGTAACTTTCTGTGAAAACAGAGAGTTTAATGCTAAACATGGAGAATTCATTGGAAAGCCCAGGGAGCTTTCCTACAGCAGGCCAATACTCTAACAGTGGTTTAATAGCATGGGTAATGCTTTTCCCTCTCCCTGATACCTGAACCATAAAACCACCATGTCAGCCTATCTAAAGAGGCAGTTGTGCAAGGAGTCTCCCAGGAGAGTATTTGGGGTGTGTTGCAGTTCTTTGTCCTCTAAGTGTGACCTAAAAGCCGTGCTGCTCTCACTTACCCACTCGGTTCCAGCTTTTCTCACTGATCAGGGCTGTGAGGGCCTGAGGGGTGTCAGGGAACACCCGAATCTTGCGGGGAGCTGGGTGTGGGCTGAGAGAGAGAGATGAAGAAGCTGCTAACAAAAACTAAGAAGTGGTGGTGATGAAGATGAAGTCCATCCTGTTCTAGGCCAAAAATGCTGTTTCACACATAGCTTGACATTCAGCCCCACAAGAGGAAGACCTGGTCCCACTGGAGATTTTTGTATTATGTTAGTGGATCACAAGTACCATCCTCTGTAGGAAATTAGAATCTGCTTCAAATTTGACAAGTTTCACAATTACTTATATTAGTGCTGAATACATCCATTCCAATTCTGTAATGTCAGTATTGAACAGCCAGCTTTTTGATACTTTTCATATGGAAATATATCTGATTTTATATATCTGATTGTTATTATTTGTTTTCTATTTATTGGTGGAGGTGGAAGGAAGGAATTATTTCATGGCCCAGAGAACAAAGGACTTGCCCCAGCCAATGCAAAAAGTCACTATGAGAGGAAAAATGACATGGAAGAAGCCACAGAGGATGTCTAATGAAGTAAGAGACTAATGCCACAGAGAAGACACATTGCTCATGTACCTATAAGGAGAAGGAGATGGGATTTTTAACACCCAGCTAATTGCAACCTATTCTCAAACCACTGTCCTGTAGTTTGTCACACCAGTGAGGAACAGCAGCAATAGCCCTGCTGAATGACACACCAGTGTTTACTTACTGTTAGTGTTAGGTTACATGGTTTGCAGTAGTAAAGGGCTATATACAGATGCTTGCTTGTTGTGAGTCAGTGCAGCTCCATTTAAGTCAATTCTGCACAGCTGTAACCCAGCTGAAGAGCTATTTTTAATCTCCAGTACTATACAAATTGATGAGGGAAGACCACTTACTCAAAAAAAGGCAAGTTTCCCACTTTACTTGAGAGACTGATTTCTTCAAACATTGCTGAAAATTAAAATTCCTTGTCAGCATCTGTAGAACAAGAGTCCAAAATGAACTCCGTATTAGAAAACGTAGCCTTGCACTTCCTACCACACTTCTTCTCAGAGTGCCTGGTCTGGGAAGACAAATGGAGGTGTAAATTAATGTGCCAGATGGAAAAAGAGAGTAAAGCAGTGCCTGCTCCTGCTGTCTCTTTGCTCTGGGCTGTCAGAGGGGCCCAGAATGTGCAGCCACAGCCCGGCCTCTCTGACCGTTGGGGGATCTGCCAGGGCTCGACCGCAGCACACCACGGCCAGGGCTTTAGAAGATAAGAGTATCTAGACAACTTCTCCATTTTTAGCTGAAGTTCTGGTATTTATCAGGAGAACAAACGGGAAGTTACTGGCCACTAAGAAGAAAAAGTAAAGTAGAGTCATGGAAGTTTGCTGAACTAATAGGAACAAGAGTGGCAGAGCACTGCTATGGGCGGGTGGGATGCAGTGCCTGCTCTCAGACCCAGCATTGGGCTGGTCTCAGCAGAGGACACTGCCACCCTCCCCTAAAGAAATCCCCTAGTGCTATGTGAGGTCAAGTACCTCTTCTGCTGGTTGGGGGCTTGGGGGAAGTTTCTGAAAAGTAACTATCAAATTGAAATCTGAACTTAATTTTTATCCACAAGTCTTTTAATTTAGAAATGCTTTCTACAAAGCCTCACCTCTTGAGTCCTGTCTCCTCTGAATAGAGAATTATGGCCACCTTTCATATCTGTCTGGAATCAATATCCCAAGTTATCATTGAAATAACTTACTTTATTTAACCATTTTGCACAGGTTTTGTAACTCTTTTTCACAGTCTGGTTGGAAATAGGAGTCTCATGTGATGGAGAAAGTTATCAGAGCCTTTTAGCTTGTTCTAGCTGTCAGTTTTGTTACCTATGTTTTTTCTGTTATTACTTTGTTTTAAAATCCAGTGTATATTCTGTCTATCTGGTTTGTATATTAAGGAAGAACTGAATTTTGAGAAAATGAATACTTTCAAACAGAAGCTCCTGTGTGGCAGTCTGCATGTTCCCTTCTCTGTGAAAGCCTATACAAATTGATCTTACTGTTAGAATAACAGCAGAATATTTATGTTAGGGAGGAGTTTCCATCATTGGAGTTAAACATTTGCAATTAGCTAAGTGCAAATCAGAGCATTTTCCACACTTAACCTTGTTTTGGTAGGTTAAGTGCGATGTTTATTCTAGACTGTTTTCTTCCATTTTGACCATGTTTTGATAGTTTAAATGAAATGTTTAATGAGATAGGTTGACTTCTAAGAAAGAAATAATTTCAAAAAAACACTGCTGTTCTTGGCAAACTGTGTATCAGAATAATTTCCCTGGACTATTTATTTGGGTGGAGCCGTAATAGTCCTGAAGCCCCAGTTTAATCTTTGACTACATGTTTTCAGTGCACAGGAATGTCCAGTTTCTACTCAAAACAAACCACAAGTTATCAGGTCTTTGCATTCAAAAATAGAGAACTTTAAAAAAAAAAAAAAAAACAACATGCTAGTTTGAAATAGTAAATGCTATGAATGTGTATTATGAAAATTTAATAGGTTTTTAGGGAAAGGGACAAGTTTGCTCCTAAAATGTTACTCAGTAGAGAAACAGTCATTTTATTTGCTTTCTTGTCCTTTTCATTTGATTTGGAAATGAATTAGTAATGTGATAAGACAAGGAAAAAATGCTGGATTTGAAATAAAATTTGCATGTCAAAACATTACATCCAGCCAGATAAAATACATTTTCTTCTCTCTCATTTAATTGTTGAATAAAATGCAATACTTGAACTTCTAAGTCTTTTTGCTTTAGAATAATATCCTTGACTTGTTTCAGTTTGTGTTGCATCAGGAAAGCAAACAAACCAACAAACAAACATATAGCCGTGCAAAACTCACTTTTAAAATCTGCTGCAACTTAGTACTTGCTAAAAAAACCAACAACCAAAACTGATGTCTGGTCTTTGTGGCAGAAAAATACTCTCTTTCTAAGGCTAACTCATTCATAGCTTTGTAATTGTTAGAATGAGACAACTGTTCTTAGAGATTTCGTTATTCCCTTCCCTTCTGATGCCAGAAACCCCACCTGACCCTTGCAGTCAAAACTGCTTTGTAGCACTCCACAAAAGCCCTGAACAGCACATTTCAGTTATCCAGGATCCTTTCCATGCAGCATTTTATAGAAAGAAAGTAAAATGTTGTTATTAATATGAATCTGAAGTTTCTTAAATGAGCTTGCTAATTTAAATGGAACTTAGATTGTCATAAGAAAGTTTTCAACTTGTTTTTGACAATTTTTTTTTAAACACAGTAGTTTCTGTGAGCCCTGTTAGTGATAAATATTCATTCTGAGACTCCCAAGTCTCAGGGACCACAGGTTACGCATTCATATTTCTGTTGGACAGAATAATGGCCATAAGGGGACACTTTCTAACTTTGTAACTGCTGTAATGTCAGCAGAGCACATAGTTTCTGAACAATCTGGTTTTGCATACCAGACTTGCAAACTGTTTGTAGAAGTTCAAGGATTTTACAGTTGTGAAGCCATTTTTTCAAGCTGACATGAGCTGGTCGTGCCAAGGAGAAGCCAATAGTTCAGAACAAGCACGAACTATGTTTTACTTGCAGACTTTATGAACTGTGCAGTAGAGTCAGTAAGTTTACCAAAGAAGTGAGTTTATAAGCACTGGGAAGGCTGACTGTCACTGCTGTAAAGCTGTGCTTCCAGGTCTTTTGCTGATTCCACAGAAAAGCCCCTGGCATTCAAAGGTGACTGTGTTGATCAAATCCCTGTGAGAGTAGAAGAAACATCTGAAGAGATGCCAGCTGAGTTTACAGTAGCAATGACAGTTTCAGGAGAAGCCATACACCCCTTGGCCAAGTGCTCACTGCTATTCCAGCTACATCATCTGTATTGTTTACTAATATTTATAGTGGAAGCTTTGCAAGCTTAAGAAGTTTTATTTTTAAGAAGTTCAACATTCTGAGCCCATCCTAAGAAAATAATTGCATTTCCACTGAGACCTTAGGTTTAAAAATAAGAAGCCCTTGAGTAGCTTAGGGAATTGGGGTTTTTTTGAGATGTTTAGGTGCTTTGCTCCCACTGAAATAAGATTTGCAACATGTTTTCACTTGGACCTCCCCTGACTCCAGAGCTACTTTTACAGGTCCTCTTTGGTTGACTTTCCCTGTAAAGCAGTGGGATTTGGACCGTTGGCTGAAAATGAGACTGTTACTCCAACTCCACTTTATACTTTTTAAAATATTCCTTTCTGACAGATAACTCCGAGAGTCGTATCACCCTCGAGCTATGGATTATAAAATAATGGTGAACTGTTTTTGAAAAGTGAGGGAAAACCACCAGATAAATCTCATTACTACTTCAGTATCCTCCCCAAACTCCCGCTTTCATCTGTGCTGAGCCTGAGAAATAGTCAAGCTGAAGCATCATTAAGACAAACAAACAGAAAGGTTGGGGAACAGTTGGATTGACACAGGAAGAGCAGGCTTCGTGATGATGACACTGCTTTGATTCCCCTGTGCATCTCTCTCCTTTGGGTTTTCAAACTGGAAACCTAATAATTCTGGCACTTATAGGAAAAAAAGAGAAGCATTTATTGAAGTGTTACTAGACTGCAATGTTTTAACAGTTATAACATGTTCATATGTTCTTTTTTTTATCTTTTTTTTCAAATTCACAACTGAAAGTACTGTTGCTATGTTACTGTAATGGTGTGTAGGCTGCTAAATAAATAGAGGGAGTTTAGTCCATGCCAGAAATAGAAAGCCAAGTCAGAGGTGACATTTGGGACATGTTAAGAAAAAAAGAGAGTATATAATTATTTCTTTCCTTCCTATCATTCTCTTCAGTCTCATTAACCCCTGATTACTTAGAAGGAAATTACAACAGAATTTCTGAGCATGTGAGAGTACAAAAAAAATGACACCTTGAGTGTTTTGGTAAGTTTTTTGGCTTTGTTCTTTGCAAGATCAAATTTTCAAGGGAAACTCGTAAAACCGTGTCACTACACACTCTTGTGAATTGAGTAGCAACTTGGAGGTACCAAAGGACATGGAGAACTGTTGTAAATTCACTCCACAAAGGCTTGCTCTGAAGGGAAAACCCAATAGAGGGAACAAGCTTTGAGAAAATCTGCTCCTGTGAAGCCAGAAACAGGAAACTTGAGTCCATTGTCCTTTTTGGGGTAGTCTGGCAGGTTACCAAGGACCAGATATACAAAAACATGCTTAGGTTCTTTGTGAGTAGCCCCAGGTACCTGCCTGCACCTTCAGCTGCCTGAAAACATTTGTGAGCCTGGCTTGAGTGCAGGGTCATTCTATCCCTCCTCTGCTGCCTGCATATGCTCCTGATGTACCTTGGCACCACGAGCTCTTGTTTAAGCTCCAGGGGCTGATCCAGTAAATGGTGGGAACTGGAAGCCACTAATATGAAAACTAGATCCCAGCCCTCCATCCATGTCAGTCCCAGAATCACAGAATATTCTGAGTTTGAAGGGACCCACAGGGATCATCAAGTCCAACTCTTAAGTGAATGGCCCATACAGGGATCTATCCCAGCTGGAGCAGGGATCCTAGGATCCCTAGGAATGAGCACAGCAGGCCTCTTACTTGCAGAGAGCAGCCTCTGACTTTTATTTCCAAAATGTTATTGCAGATGCTGGAGGCTCTGGGCTGTGTCTCTCTAGCACAAAGCCCCTCACCTCTCCCAGCACTGTGGTGGGCAGGCATAGTGCCTTGATGATCCTGCCTTGCCCTTGGCCCTCCTGCTCTCCCAGCAGAGCAGCTGTGAGCTGTCAGACCTTCCCACTAGCAGGAGGAACACAAGTTCACTCATGTGTGAGTTAATTTGGCAGATTAGTAATTATTCTGGAAGATCTTTTCTTTAAATATATATGTTTGGTTATAAACAAATTGTTCATGTAACACAATATGAGGCCTCTAATTTCTTTGTGAAGTAGGGAAGAAGCCCACAGCCATAACCTAAACCAGTTCAGTGCATGCAATCCTGCTAGAGAATTCATGGTGTTATTTTTGTAGTTCCACAGATCTGTTACTTTTCTACAAAGAAACATGTACATGTTCCCTCTACTCAAAAAACCTTAGGATTTAAGGCATTCCAGAAAATCCTGCATTTAGCGTAAGTCTTATAGAGGAGGATTAAATCAGAGGGTGCAGTGAATGCCAATGATGGTAAGTATGACTAGTGTTGATCCTAAATTGCAGGGGGGTTAACATTTTCTTTTTTAATAGTCCTTGAATGAAAGGATGGAACTTGAATGACTAGGAGCATTTCCTGACATGGTAAATGTGAATAGCTGGTTTAATAAGAAACTTTCCTAATTTTCAGCCCCAAGCCTACCCCTAATATCTTAGACCTTGAGATATGTCAGCAGAATTCCTGGCTTTCTGTGTCAGAAAATAAACAAATAGTTTAGGATCCATCAGGGTTGTTTACTTACTTACATCAGGAGTTTGCTGCTGCTGCTGCTGCGATTGGAGGTGCTGGTTGTTTTCTACCACAACCAGTATTCAGCCTCACGTTGAAGGAGTGGGTGTTAGAGGCTTTCTGTCCCCTGTGGAGTTCAAACCCTCATTTGGACTCTGTCAAATCCTTTACCCTTGCCAGAGACTGCATTTATCTCAAACCCTAAAGTGCAATTATTATGATTTATCTGTCTTTGGAGTGAATAAGATTTTACCAGGCATTTTCTACACAGAAGTCTCCAGCTGGGAGAAGTGCAACCTATAGCCCGTCCTTTCCAGGGCTGTGTTGCCTATGCTCAACAAACTGCCCAGTTTTAACCAGCAGCAGCAGCATGGCTAAATGGAATGAAGGATGGATTATACTCTCTGCAGTTCTGTTATGTTATCCTCCTAAGGGAGATATTTGTCTTTCATTATATTTCCAGGTCCTTGAAATGATCTTCTAAAATTTATAAGTAAACTTGTTTTGCTGGCTGGTAGATTAAAGCAGTTTACCCATTAGAGCACTCCAAATGGGCTGCAGTGATGTTTGCTGTGCTTTTTGTTGGGGCAAAGAGCTTGATTGTTACACTGGATGAAATTATGTCAAGGCAGAAAATGGCAGGTTTCAGATAAGCTGCATGAAGATTAAGTATATTTACATATATTTACACTGTGGCACTTACCTTGCTGTGGGCTCAGAGATGCTTTAGTGAAACTTGCCATTCGGGAACAGGGGACACAAGTTTGTGAGGTGAAGAGACAGAAGGATCTTGTGTGAAGTGGGAACTGTGCAGTCCTTTCTGGAACACAGTGATGGAGAGGGACAGTCACAGAGATGCACCTCAGTGAGACATCTCGGCAGCATTTCCAGGCAAACGATTTGCATGTAGTTTAGCACCCTGAGCTATGTGAAGGTTTCAGCAGTGGTGGCCCTAATTCTCATATGCTCAGAACTTGCTGTGCACCCACAGGCAGGTTTCAGTTTGACTTGTTCCTCAGGTTTACTGGATTTGGAAATGGAACCGGGATCTCTATTATAAGCATATTGTTGTAGATTTTAGTTCAGAAATTTGGGGGGGTTTAAGAAAGCAAGTATTTTATGTGCCTGCTATCTGTGCATATAAATAAAAGATAAGGAGCTGAGGAAAGCACTCAGATATAAAACCTTGTACTATTAGTGGACATAAAGCCTAAAATCAGTTTGTTGTGGGGCAGCTGGTCACTTCTGACACGCACCCAGGGTTGCTGTGGTCAGAGTGCCTGTTTTGAGTGGGAACATGCAGAATCACTCCACATTTAGTTCACGATGCAGGATCTTCATTGCTCCTTACTGGGACTGACAAGAAAAGGCAAATGACTCTACAGAGCAACAGCAGCAACTAAGTATGACGGTGTAGCACAACTGAGTCTACACCACCTAGCAGGAAACTTCCCTTCCAAAATTGAGTGCACCCATAATGGACAGAAAAGCCAAGTAAACACTGGCTTTAATAAGCTGCTGGAATTGGGCAGGGACATGGTCAAACTGGAAGGTTATATCTGACGCTTTCATGTGCCTTTATCAGTTTACACAAGTCTGCTTGGAATACCTCTTTGTCCTATCTGAAAAGATTTCAGGTACAAAGTATTTAGACTCACTGGAAAAAAGTACCTTGAAATAGAAATAGCACCTCATGTTCTCTAGCAAAACAGGAGCTTAGGGAGAAAACAGAAGCTAAAAAATGAAGTCTCAAATTCTAACCCATTATGACCATATTTATGGGGAACATTTAAATGGTCTAAGCTGTTTTCCCTACATATTCCTCACTACTAACAACACTTCCTTGCAACTGGTGATATTTCATCTTCATTAAATGCTGAACTTGACTGTCAGAGTTGAGCTTGAGGCTTTTCTCTTTAGCTTTTGTATGAATTGGCTGGATGCAGATCGAGCACAGAGCCGTAGTCTTCAGAAAAAAAAAGAATGGGAAGAGAAAAGCAGATAGGAGGATTTTGCCTCCCAGTGGAAATTCCCAGATCTGCCATTATCAGAGCTCCTAGTAGCTCCAGTGGGGAGGAAGGGAGGGATAGTATGTGCTAATGGAACTGCAGCATTTACCAACTTGTAATTGGAAACTGAAGACAATGAATCAATATGAATATATTAAAATGCACAATTTCAGTTCATCTGTGTAACCTCTGTCACAAAACTTTCCCCAAAAAGATATTTCAACCAAATAGAATGATGGTGAAAAATAAAAGCAGAGTTGCAGAGAAATTGGTAACGTCTTAAAAACAGTAAACTGTCACCAAAATATCTTACTTTCTATTTGAGTGATAAAATCTATGCATGGTACAGCCATTTTTCCCTTGCCTGGCATAAGATTTGCATGACTCATGGCCAGCAGTATCCTGAGGACCTAGAAATACAGAATACAAAAGCAGATGCTGGATGCTGGCTGGGAGATTCCTGCACCATTTTTGAAATTATGACTTTGTTTTATGGGGCAACACACAGAGTACAGGCAAGAGCATAAAATGCCTCTCCCCCAGGTGAGGTCGAAGCAGTGCAAAGGCTGAAGGGTGAGAGACAGTGCAAAGGCTGCCAAACACCTACTGTCCTAGCAGTCAGTCCCAGCTGGTGAGGATGGATGATGTAATGGATCAAGCAGGAGAAGAAAGTTTTCAGTTAGGAGAGTGTAAAATTCAAAAGGCTGCATGTAGGAATGAGGAGTGGCAGTCCTAATTCGAGCACGCTGAGAGCTCAGCAGATGGCCCAGCAGACGAGCTGCTATGTACCACGGTATGTGTGAGAACACAGAATCACGGAATGGCTTGGGCTGGAAGGGACCTTACAGATCATCTCGTTCCAGCCCCCTGCCATGCACAGGGATGCCACCCACTGGAGCAGGTTGCTTAGACCCCCATCCAACCTGGCCTTGAATGTTTCCAGGGATGGGGCAGCCACAGCTTCTCAGGGCCTCACCACCTCTGAGTAAAGAACTTCTTCCTAAGCCCTAATCTAAACACAAGAGTGATGATGAGGCACCACACAGAAACATAACCTTCCCTGTGCCGGTACAGGTAATACCAGGTGCCATGTTCCTCTCCCCATCCGGGGGCTTTGCTGGCTTACACACTGAGCTTTCCACAACAGTATTTCATTTTGCTTCTCCACATTACAGCAGTTTCCTCCCCTGTGCTCTGTCCAAACAGAGCAGAGCCACCCCCAGAAGTTGAGGTCCTTGTCAGCCACACAGACACCACTGTCACATTGCTGACTTCTCCTGCCTTGGGCTGCAGTGCTCAGGCTGAGCTGGCACATCCCTCAGAGGGGAAAACCTCCCACTTTGGGCCACAGAACAGCCTCTTGGCATGTTTTGGGTTTATTTCCTACAATTCCAGTTCCTCCAGCAGTGAAATCCAGTGGCCAGAGAAACTTCACGTGCATCCTGTGTGACTTTCACCTTGACTGACAACTGCAGCTCTTTGGGAATTTTAGGAAAAAAACTTCAGAAAATCTAAAAAAATCCATTCTTTATTTAAAAACTGGCCAGTTTGCATCTGACTTCCTCCACAGGATCTACTTTGCTGCTAACTGTTTGTGATTCTTTGGGGCTCCATTTGCAAATCATCTAAGCACTTAGGGAAAAAGCATCTTTCCCACTAATAGCTTAGAGTGGCCATTGCAACCTCACAGTCACGTTGTGATGCCACTCAGCATGTCAGTGTTGGAAGCATCTCTTTTCAGTGGTTTTCTAACAAACCACTGTTAATTCAGAGCAATATATTCATATGGGAAATTCCAATAATCCATGTTTTGTGATACAGCAAAAATCTGTCTTACTAACCAGTTTTTATGTAACATTAATGAAATGACTGCCCCTAAGTTGTTTCAAGAAGCTTCATTTCCAATGTAATCTGCAGGAAAATCACGTAGATGTATCATGATGCATGAAGTCAAATCACTAGGCTGATAAATGTCTTCTCAAATATTCTCAGGGTGAGTGACGACTTGTTAGTTTATCTTAAACTACCTCTTAAACTCGGAATAATGTTCTTTTTATCAGTATCAGAGTGTTCCCATGGCATATTTGTGCCAGCAGATACATGGCAGCTCAGCCTTAGATTCAAGCAGCAGCAGCACAAGCAGTGGTAATCCCTGCTTTCCCACACACTATCCTGTCAGATTCCTTTTATTATCTTGCAGTCTTAAGAGATAGTTCAAGTTTTGTCTCCTTTGGCCTTGGTGTATTTACTCGAATTGCAAACAAAGAGATTCTTTAATCCCTCCTATTTTTGCTATGGTCCCTGAGCCTGCACTAAGACTATACCAACACACTGAACTTGTTCAAGGATACTGTCATTTCCATCATGGGTTCGCCAGTCATTGGGAAAACAGTAATTTTGTGACTCTCCCATGAAGATTCTTTGGACCAGGTGGTGGACTAGGGTGCATGGTTGAGGATTCATTATTGGACCTTTATTTAGCAAGAAGAATGTTCTGATCTTCCATGATTAAATTCTGTATGTACAGAAAACAACCAACAAAAAAAAATCCAGGTCTGTATTCACTGTTTGTAAAATCAAACTTTCTGAAGTGTCTTTCAGCATAAGGACTGTGAGTCAAAGTGGAAAGATTGAAGTAAGTAAAGGGAAAAATTAAACATCAGGATCATCAGTCTTATTGTAATGAAGCAGACGGATGTTAAAAACTGTGCTGTGCTGGCACTTTTTTCTACAAAAATTATTTTCGAGGGCATTGCACATGCTTCCAGTAAAACAGTTAAATAAGAAATAGTGAAATCCACTATGATATTGCATAACTTTTGCATTCATAACATACTTGTGAAATAGACTAGTCAGGAAGCAATAATCAAACCATGTTTTTTCTATGGTTAAACATCAATGGCCATCTAGAAAATTGTATGTTCCTTGTATTCAGTTTATTGGCTGAGTGAGGAAGTCACCTCCAAGGAAACTAAAATCAGTTTTATGCATTTGGGTAAGCTGACTTTTGTCAGGAGGAAGCATAAAGAGGACCAAAAAAATCCTGTTTGTTACCATTACTCCTCCAAGATGGTGTCATTCAGCACCAGGGCGCCAGCACTACTCACAGACCCCATCCACAGCCCCCTGATTTATCCAGGGACTGTCCTCAAAGGGGGATGGTGGCAACAGGCCTGCCATGTTTCTGCCATAGACACTGGAGGAGCCTCCAGAGCAGCAAAGGGAAATGCCCAAGTGCTGGAAAAAATCTTATCCTTTTTTAGGAAGATCTTGTAGGAAGCATAAACCACTTTTGGCAAGGGCTCAGCCAGTGCAGATACCATTTCTGCCTGTAGCAACTTATTTGAAAAACTTTGAAACGGCCAGTTATCACTCTGTGGGTGCTGGGTGTTGCCTCTTCTGTTCCCAGTAAAAACTCTGAGCCATGGATGGGGTCTGTTCTGGGAACAGGCTAGAGGTGCTCTTGTTAGTCAGCAAATACCAGAGCCCCAGGGCAGGGGAGTGGGGGACACATCCAGTGCCTGTTGGTAATCCAACCACCTCTAATAAATGCTGGCTTGATGAACTTCTAAGCAAACACCTGTTATGTCAGAAGGGAACTCAGCTAACACTCACCTCCTACTGCCAGGGGTGTAACTGTTGTAAATGCTGGGGACATCTCAGCTGGGTGCAAAGAAGAGCTGAGACATAGAGCTAGTTGCATAACTACAGGAGGCCTTGGCAACTTTGACCCCTGTTGTTTTGAAACCCATGTGTGACCATGTTATACATTTGACTTACTATTATTTCTGTATTTGCTCAGCTTTCTGGTGAAAATATCATTAATTACTAATTTAGTTCAATGAGTGAGTCCAACAGTGTACATGTAGTACATTTAGTGGTTTCAGTCCTGAGCCTAAAATTGTTCTTTCCTGCATATGATGCTGTAGGGAAAATTCTTAGTTTCACAGTGTCAAGCCATTAATTAATCAAGGATCAAACCAGAAAGTAGACACTGTGGAGAGGATTCTTAGGTATCAGAAGTCACTGGTAGTAAATCTTTGTGGAAATGGTGCCTGGCTGTGGTGGGGAACTTGCCTCCCAGTTACACATTCTCATGGCTGTAAATGCAGGGCTGATACTTTTTCCCAGTGCAAAGACAAGGCACAGCTGCCAAGCCAATGCTCAGTCACAGAGTCACATCTCTGTTCAACCCTGTTTGATGCAGGGAACACTGGAGCAGGAGAGAGACAACAGCTTTGTGGTGTGGAAATGCAAGACACACATAAAATCCCCCAGAAAGAGTTATGCTCAGTGCAGCCCAGGACTTGAGTGTATCCAGCCAGCTCCACCTCTCCCACATTTTTCCTATGGTGGTTTCCATGGTTAACTCTCAGCATCCATGCAAGTGCTTCCCTGGTCTCCTTTGGTGGCTATGGCCTGTGCTAGCCCACATAAAAGCAAAGTAGCCTCAGGTTTAGGAAATGGCAAACAAGGAAAAAGGTCTGTCATTGCTGTTTCTCTCCCTTGAACAGCAGCTTCTTTAATCACAGGCTGTAAAGAGGGTTGTGGAGAGGGGTCACTGCTTGTGGTCCTGGAGCTCTAGAGGAGCTGATCTGCATCTCTCAGAAGGGTTTGTAACACAAAGCACATGACATCTCTCACATAACACCATAACAAAACAGTGTTTCTAACTCAGAACTGAAGCCATTTGTGAAGTGAAATTAATCATAGGTGTACGTCATGGGTTTTGATTTAAATGTGAATTACAAAGTATGCAAGCAAGTCTCTTGCTAAAGATATTGATTCTTTACAACAAAAGAATGAAAGTGAAAATATCCTGAGCCAATAAAACAAAGAGTACTCTGGACTGCAAAAATACCAATTTTATAAATGGTACAGGGAAGGGGTATGGGATGGTTTTAGTGTTTCATTCACCTTCAGCTTCACTTGTACATTATGGGTCTGGTTTTGCACTCAAGAAAATCTTTAGTTCCCCTTTTAACTGTCAAATGGGAACAAACACAAAATTAGCTATAGAGAAGGAGCCTTGGATTAAACAAACACAAAGTCCTAATCCAGCTGGATTCAAGGCAATTGGATTATTCTGCCTTACTTTGGTAAGAGTTGAAATAAACCATAATGGAGAGAAGACTCAGGTTATGGGATCAAAATTAACATTAAAAGAGAAGGACAGAGATGTCCTATGTCCTATTTAAAATACCAGCAGGGTAGACTTTTACTGGATCTACTAAAAGTTGACTACTCAAATACCCCAAATTCCTAGATAAGCTTAAAATTCTGCCTTCATTGTTTTTCAATAAATCATTGTATAAATCATGTTTATTGTAACTTCATGACAGTAGCAGTGCAATATTAGTAAGCACTGTTATTCTCAGCTTATGTTAAGTAATGAGAAAGTCACAGAATAAAATATGAACATATGTGATGGGTTTAAAAAAATTAATTCAAACAATCAGTAGGACCAGAAGCTCTCTAAGTGCCAAATTATTGTTGCAGAAGTATTCTTTTTATCTGTGTGTGTCACAATTTCCAAGAAGTGAGTGAAAAATGTAAACACTTCTAAGCATTTGTCCCCTTGGGCACGGGGTGTATTAAACAACAACAACAACAAAATACTTCAGAGACAGAAAAGAATTGTTGGCCAGGGCATTTTAGACAGAAGCCAATAATGTCTAACTTGGTGAACAAGCAAGAAGAAAAAACTTGCAAATGGTTTTATTACCTGATTCATGGAGGGTCTCCATTCAGCTGAGTTTTAAAATTAAATTCCCTTCAAGTTTAAAGAAACAAACTGGGAACCTTTTTCTGTACCAGAATTCAAAGCAGGAGATGGTTGTGGTAATTACTGGCAAGCAGATAGTAAATACTCTCAGAGGTGAAAAACCACAGAGCTGCAAATTGTGCCTCTGCTAAGTTGGGTCAGATTCTGTGCCTGATTACACTGCATGAATAAATTATTGGAAGACACATTTCAAACTCTTTCTTTCGTAAGTGAAAAAAATAATGCAAATTCTTCCTTTTGCAAAGCAGGATGAAGTATACAGAAGAGTGTGGCATTGTTAGTTTGCTGCATTATTGGTTTAGAGGTGCCCTTTTGAGTAATACAGGTACAAATTTTCCATTGCTTCTACACTAGTTTGTATTTGTAAGATTGTGTAAGTTATTTAAGCATCTAAATCCATTTTGTTTTGTGTGTGAGTTCTTAGGTGGTGGTTTGATCCCACAAGAAAAAGTTAGTGGGTGTATCACAGATAGGCTGAGCATCCCTGCTGATGAAGGAAAATCAGCATCACACCATTTCTCGTGGATATGGACATTAAATAATGGCACTAGGACTGTTTCAGCTAAAACGAGCAGCACACTGGAATGCCATAAAAATCAGTATGGTTGTTTTTTCACCTAAATGTCCAGGAACCCAGCTGAGCAAATACTGTAAGTTTTGGAACTGCCTGGCAATAGTAATGCTTCATGTAATGCTTTCTGGTCAATCCACCAGCTCTCTGGACATACTGCTTTTCAGCAAACTTCCATGGTTTGAGACATTACATTGTATTTTTTATCTTTACCATGCATGGTACATGTGGCTTTTGTGTGTGTCTGATTATTCTTGTAACCTGCTGAAGTCAGAAAAGGAATTTTTTTCTCCTGTTTCAGGAGAAAGGCCAGGATGCCATTCTTCATCTTCCCATGTGATACTGTTTTCTTCCTCTGCAGTCTTCCCTTTAAATCTGAGTCTTTAGAAACAGAAGCAGCACTTCTCTTGACATACCCCTGGAAAACAGGTTCCTGGGATTTTGCAGACATCAAGACAGCCTCACCATATGATTCTTCCTGGGCTTTGTAAAGTATTAAAGAATATATATACTGCTTTTCCATCTGCAGAAGGACTAGATCAATCATTAAACTCCCTCACAGGTTCACATTTATGCTTGTCTTTCACCATCTCTCTCACTTGCCTTTTGAAGGCCTCCTGAAACCATCAGCTCTGTGCCAGTGCCCTTGGAATGGCAGCACCTGCACTACAGCCACTCCATAAATTTAGGTTTTAGTTTCTACTTACTTCTGGCTGATTAAACATCACTGGTTTTGTAACACGGATCTTTGTCCTGATCAGGGGGTATTTTACCTCCCAGTTGGCTCCATTTAAATCTAGCAATTAGATTTAACATGTCAGTCACCACATCAGTGACACACAGCCTGGTGGGGTGTATATCATACATGTTGCTTGTTACGCTGCATCCTAACGAGTCACTTTTACAAACTCCTTCTCTGAAAAACATGGTAAGAAGGAGTCATAAGTGAAGGAGAAGAGTAGGAGTAATTCTGCATTCAGATCTAAATTTGTGTCAAGTGTGGGACGAAGTTTAAAATAAGAAAAGATAATAGTTGGGGTTCTGTTGTTTCATTCCACCTCTTAGAAAAGTCAGGTTTGAGCATACACTTTGCTTCTTTAAAAAGGAAAAAAAATCAAGTGATGGATCTTTTCTAAAGTGTTTCATGAGTTAAAATTATACTTGAAAGTTAGCAGGAGGTGTTACTTGTTCTTGCATTTATTTCTGTTATTTTTTCATGTCTGACCAGAAAAGGGTAACATGCAAATGTCTCTTTGTGGTTTAAAAAACTAAGCCATGAAGTCTAAAAAAGGAAAGCAGTTACTGCTTTCTGTGTACAACCACTGCTTTCAGAAGTCTCTTTTATATCTGCTGCCTGTGACTGTGACTCCATTTTTACTCAACAATATTCTGCATTGTTGGGGTAGGAGGGATCAGAGGAAGGGATTTTACTAGCTTGGTTTTCTCCTTGAAGGGAACTCCTGCAGTATTCCTCCCATGGAAATCAACAAGAACACAGAGAATGTCACAAGCATGAACCTTGTCTTTCCCAACATATGAAAGATTTGTTATTCAAATGTCATTTAATCCACAGTAGAAAGATATAAAGGTTCCAAACACAGTGCCCATCCCTGAATGCTCCTGACAACACCCATGGTTTTACAGATGTCCTTTCTGTGCACTGTTCCCTGCACTGTTGCTGTGTGCAACACCCAGGCAACAAGGGCAACACCTTAAAAAAAATCCCTCTTCTCATTCAGGGCCACCCTTTTGAGGTATCATGTGCAAAAATTATCTCAGCCTACACAGGACAGAATTTGTCTTCTCTGTGCAACTCTGACTTCATGTCTGTAGACAGCACTTTGCACTGGTATGTTTTAATGAAAGCCAGAAGAAACAATAACTGCATTATATTTTCATCTTCCCCTTTAGTGTATTAGTTTATTTTTGTCAACTTTGAGCTGTTGGATTTAATTTAGTTTAGATCTTGTTCAGTTAAGACAAGGCACAGGGCTTTAGAGGATTGGGAGCTCTCTCCAAGTTAGCTTGGCTGCTCCTGTTACACATTTTATTGGTCCTTGTTCTGCTGGAAGGTTTGGCACTTCCAGACTGGTGTTTTTTTCTTATGGTTTATTAGTGAATCATAGAGGTCTTGTATTCTGATCTGTTTTATTTGCTGATGATACATACCTCATGGGCCTCTATTTTAGCAAAATTGTTTTTATAAATAATAAGTAAAACAGAAACACAACTGAAGGATCAATGACAATTTTCCTTGCTTAAAATATGTATTATCCTCTATGATACAGTTGTTCTTGAATTGTGATTAATCTGGTTTCTCACATTGCACTTTAGACTTTGGTTTATGTACTTGGAAAGTGTTTGGTTACTGAACAGCCTTTCTTCACGATATCCTAAAAAATCAAAATAGATGTTAAATTTGACCATTTTTTAGAGAGGGAGAGGAGTTGAAGAAACCCATTGTGCTGAAGCAGCAACACAATGCAGCCTTGCACAAGCAAATGTATTTTGGTTAAAGTAATATGCGAAGTTTTTGAGATACAAGGTAATTAATTTGACTGCATTCTGGCTTCTAGAAGAGCCTACCCTTTCCTACATGAAGTTTCTAATTACTGACACAGCTGATAGTGAACTGACTTGCTGCAAGAATAGGAAGACTGAAAGTGTGAAGGAGGTCTAGAGCTTGAACAAAGCCTTTCTCCTAACTTCAGAAAATAGAGAAGCCCTGACAGAGCTCTTTGAAATATGAATACACACAAAAAGGCCAGTTCACAACATTCATACAGTTCCTCAGCCTCCAGTGGATTTACAAAGTGTGGCTGCCTGCTGCTCAAGGAAGCTGTGCAGCACCCACTCCTCAGCATCTCCCATGGGAGGGCACTGAGCTTGTCTGGCTGAGCATCTTCCAGGTAGCTGGGAAAGGTACTACCTTGTTGTCCAGGCTTAAATTCCTTTTCATAACTATAGGTAAAAAATAAGTGTGTGATTCAGAGTTTGGCTTCAGCTGACCCATGGGTCGAGCTGCTGTTGTTTGTTTTTGTAATTACTATAGTTACACTGGAAGCACTCTGGGCATTTAGGTATTTTGACTGCTGAAAGCCAGAAATAACTAGTTGGAATAAAAGTGTTAATAGGCTGATGGCTGTGTGAGTCATAGCCACAGTGGCCTTTGAGACAAAAGAGAGATTGCTCTGAGTGCAACAGTAGAGAAAGCCCTTCCTCTGTGCAACCTTACACACTCAGTGCAGGTCAAATTTAAACTTCCTTACTCAGAGCATAAACAGCTCTTCTATTTACACAGTCCAAGTTCCCATACTCCAAGAACCTTTATCACAAAGTCACAAAATCATACAATCATTTAGGTTGGAAAAAAACCTTCAAAATCATTGAAATCCAACCATTAATCCAGCACTGCCAAGTTCACCACTAAACCATGTCTCCAAGTACCATATCTACACAACTTTTAAATACCTTCAGGGATGGTGACTCCACTACTTCCAAACAAATACTTAAGGGATCATTGCAAGGCTCACAGAAGCAAACCCTGCCTCGCTCCCTCTGTCGAACCTGGGGGAGACTTCTTCCCAGGAAGCTCCCAGACAGGGAGAGGTTATTTGTGCTGCTGGTTTTGCATGGCCCATTTGCAAATCAAAATTAATGGACATCAAACTGTCAACATCCAAGAAGATTTCCATGTCCTCTCATGCACATGTTCATGTATGGTACTTACTTACCTCTCAGTGGTGCATGGCTTTTGCATTAGAAGAGGAAGTGTCCCCTCAGTTTTATACCATACACAATGTCTATATGTCAAATAAATACTGTGAAATAGCATTTTTCAGAAAGAAAACCTTCATCGTCTTTGAAGTCAGAAGATGCTAAATAGGAGCACATTATTTAGTTGAAGTCAAGATTCTCCCTTCATCTCAGATTTTGGGCAGTGAAAATGGCAGGCAGAACTTGGACAACAGCCAAAAAAAGTGGGCTCTATTCCTTAAAAGTATTTTGGTTTAAATGAGGTTAAAGACTATTTCTGAGCTTGCTGTGAGGCATGTACTCAAGTGCTTTCTGTACTGCTATCTAAACTTGGAGGGCAAATTATTTGGTTATAAATTATTGAACTTTTTTTTCTGTACCCTCAGGAAACAGCCTTCAACAGAAAAGTTTCTGTCAGGTTGAACTTCAGAGGTTAAGTTATCTTTTGGATTTAAGA
Organism: Calyptomena viridis; assembly: GCA_013390005.1. Classification (NCBI taxonomy): domain Eukaryota; kingdom Metazoa; phylum Chordata; class Aves; order Passeriformes; family Eurylaimidae; genus Calyptomena; species Calyptomena viridis. Next base: position 74,280 of record WEIV01026450.1, on the reverse strand, counting down.
GGTAGGGACCCTTCTAATTGTGCTAACCTCACTGGAGTCTCAGGATCAAAGTGCTTATCTCGAATGTTTGTTTGCTCTGTGCTCAAACAGCCCTTATCTCACATCACTTTTTGTGGGATTCAGCTAGCAAAACCAGTGACTGTGAACTTCACACTTCTGCTTACAGCTCCTGCCACCACCAGTGCTCTGAAGAACAGAGCAATCGTGTTGAGTTTGGATGTCAGGTGAAGATACAGTACCAGGGGCTGTGGCATTGCAGTGGCACAGCTTCCTGCTCTGCAGGCAGCCTAGAGCTGGGCCAAACAGTAACAGCAAGTGGTTGTTGAAGTCTTAGAAGACACGTACCTTCAGGAATATGGGAGGAACCTCTCAGCTCTGTAGCCAACCTGCAGACCGCTTTTTGCAAAGAATTCCAGAAACTTCATGAGAAAGCACATAAAAATTCCGGATTATGTAACATTTTCTGAGATTAAATTTGTCTGTTACTATGAGAGAGCATCTCGACGCAGAAGGACCACACAGGGCCATGGTGTGGGATGCTTACGTGGGCTTGTGTTGCAGTGCAGGGTGCCTATCTGGGTTTGTGTCAGAGGCCCAAGAGCTCTGGATGGAAAAGTAAACAAATCCTGGGAAACTTTGTGATGGGTGGAAAAATGTAAAGAAAAAGAGCTGAAGTCTGAAGCAAGTTTGAGTAACAGGCTCTCTCTTCTGAGTGTTGTTTTCCTGGTGTAATAGAGAAACAGCCTAAGCCTACAGGGAGATGAGCTGCAGTGTTTTGCCTCTTTATCTGGTGTTGTTTATTTGGGGGATTTGTTATTGGTTTCAGTGTGGTAAGACTGCTCTCACACCTACACACTACATTATGTTATGCCTAGACAGACACTCTTGTCACTGTCCTACTTTACACGTGCTTATCAAAGTGAGAACTATTACATATACATATACCACAACCTGGTCTTTAGTGGTATCAGGAATATCTGCGTATATGTTCTTAAATAAAATTCTAGCTGTGACTATAGTCACCAGCTCAGGGTCTGCTAACAGTGAGAGCAGGGGTAAAACACGTATGTGGCTTCTTACTGTATGAGAAGAAAAACAGCTGGGTTGAATGGCTGGAATGAAACTGTGGGTGAACAGATGCCCCCTGTTGCGACAGTCCATTACTGCCTTTTTGACCTGTGCAATTCAGAGCAGAAAAAGAGCATTGAATGCAACACCATTGATTACAGGCTACAAGTTTTGTTCAGTCTGGGTGCACTAGTAGTTTTATTTTTAATTTCAGCAGCTCCCCTCACAGCGCTTCCCCATTATAATCCAATCACCCTGAGGAAACTTCCCTATGTAGAGTATTAATTCACATAGAGCAGTGTCAACAATGATTCTTGTAATAATTTAAATGAGAAGGTAGAAGTCTTTGAATTAAATTGTAATTTCTTAATATAATCTTTTTCCATGAGTAGTTTTTAATTTATTTCATTGAAATACACTTCCATTAGTTGATGGGCAATGGACTTTTTAGGATAAATTTAGCACTTATTTTTGCTAACAGGGATACTTTATATACATTCATAAATATTGAGTCATTGGTGTAGCTTAATATACAGCTACTCATGTTCTTTATGTTGTAATTTTGATATTAAAGAGGTTTCATTGTGAAAAGCTTGCTTTCACCCAGCAAGGATTATTTTATGTGATTTGAAATCATTCCATTTGAATGGAATTGGAATTCAGTAAAAGTAGACAGAAGCGTTTAAAAACATTTTTAAAGGATTTAAAGTTAATTAATATGTGAAATTACCTACAAATAAACTAGGTAGCTTTTCTTTGTAAAATTTCAGTCTGTTTGGATTGCAGTTCTTTTTTTTTTTTTTTTTAATAAAAATATGTTCAAATACAAAATTCCAGTTTATTTGACACTACATATTTGGAAAGCAATAAGTGAAATACATGTAGGAGTCAGAACTTAATGCAAACAAATAAGCAGTGCAGTCCAGTACTGCTTCCTTCTTTAGGAGACCTGCTGTGCACTGAAGCTCCAAGGCATGATGTTACCCTCCTACCATATTGTACAATTACATTATAAATCACATTTGCTGATACATATCACTAACACCCTGAATTCCCGTGAGGTTGAAAACCTGTGAATGGTGTCCATGCACAGAAGTGTTAAGTATGTTGAACTTGTGTGTTAGGAATTGTTTGCAACAGAAACGTGACTTGGCTTTGGGACAGCTCTGCTCTTGCTGGGCAGGAAGAGCCAAATCTTTTATTTTTTGCCCGCTATGAAAGACTCATGGATTGGGAACAGCACAGATTCAACCACCAGCTGCAGAGATGGGGAGAGCTGCTGTCCCAGTCCTGTCCAAGCAGCAAATGCCTGTAGAGACAACTGAGAAGGAAATGGGACTTATAGCTGGGGGGAACTGGATACAGCCTGAGTATTCCCTGGTATACGCCAGGGGATCCCCAGCTGGCACTGCTGTTGGCCAGCTGAAAAAATTACCATTTTCAGGCAAGGATGCTGCCCACCAGGTGCTACATGTTCAGTTGTTCAAAGGAATGTCAGTAAAAGGCCAAGCTCATTCCTACTCCGAATCTTCTGTAAGGAGAGTTCAGAAGCAGCCAGTGTGTGGGTGAGTCACACAGGAATACACTAGCACACCTCTTGTATGTAGTGATTTTTCCTGCTGATGAGTAAAATACAAGAAACAACTAAAAGCTTGATTTAAAAAGCCTTTGTTTGAAGTAAATTTCCTTAATTCTTTGTGAGATCCCAAGAGATCCATTGAACTAGAGTACATCTAGGTGAGGTCCTCCCTTGCCTTTACCAGCAGTGGCACCTTGTGCTAGAGGTGGAAGGACAGTAATAGGTACAGTGCCAAGTAGTTAGGTAAAAGCTTTTTCTAGGGGTTGAGATGGAGCATGTCCTGGCTGCATGTCCTGGCTGCATGTCCAGGCTGGTTCTTATTTACTTGAGAGCAACTCTTGCAAGTGGCATTACACTTTCCAGTGCACTAGTTGTGATTGTAAATTCCTTAGATCAAAACCCATGTCTTTGGGCTTTAATATTTTTTTCTGGTGCAACAAGGCCATGGATGAAGATTATCAGAGAGTATTGTGGTAGTATGTCAACATCCAGCCCTTTTTTGGATTCCCAGGGATGCTCAAGTTTGTCAGACTGTAGGTGTTAGCTTCTTTGATGGTCAGCAGGAGAGTGGTCCAGTGCCTTTCTCCAGGTGTCCCCCCACCCCAGCCAGTGCTGGAGCCGTCAGCCTAACGAAGGCAATGAGGCTTCTTCTCCTCTTGAGGCTGTGCTGAAAATATCTCACCTGGCAATGTCACCTACAAAGACTGCTAGAAGTCAACTAATGGAACAAAAAAAGATGCAGAAGAGTGTCAAAAGATGCAGGAAAAGCAGAGCAGCCCTCACCTCAGCCTCAGTGTCTTACCCAGCATCACTGCCTTTGCTGGCAGCAGAGGCAGAGGAACGTTGCAGGAGGAGGAAGGGGAAGCTTGCACAACTATTGCTTGCTCTCATCGTCCCAAAGGATCAATTTTCAGACCATTACCTACTTTTCCACACATGCAGACACATATACGTCACTGATCCAGAGAGGATTTATAAGTTACCATCTGAGGAATCACTATCAAAACACAGACACCATTTGCTTTAGGGGTTTTTTGTGGTTCTCCAGTAATGGCTAATGCCCAAATCCAGAAGCAGCCCAGGCCCAGTTGTCCTACTGGGAACAATGTACAGTGCTTTCAGCTTATTTTTCTCTAAGGCACAGCTGGTGTCTTTGGGCTCCTTTAAATCTGTCTTCAGCTTAGTCACAGAGCAGAGGCTTTCTCCATTCCTGAGCCAGCCCGACAGACACAGCTATCTAGCAAGCCAGACTAGCCCTCTCCAGCACAATCGCAGGAAGTTATTCCAAGCCTCAGACAAATCCCATTTCTATCTCTGGAAGAGTAAAAGGTCAAAAAACACGAGGCTGTAGCTCTGCCAGCAGCACCAGCCCCAGCCGTCACAGCCCACGGTGGGGCTGAGCAGAGGGGACCCGAGGGCAGCGGCTGCCTCCCACCACAGCTCTGCCCTCCTGACAGGATCAGTGGCTCCTGCCCACACATCTCTAGGAGGTGCGTGGGGTTCCAGAAAACCTTCACAGGCTGTGTCGTTCCACAAGCAACCCCAGGAGAGGGAAGAAAGAAAGCATAAGTACCAGGTTACCAAAGCAGACTTTTGCTGGGAGTCAGCAGAGCCCTCTGATCCCGCCTACTGTATTGCTGTTGGCATCCAGCCACATCCCCATCCTCTCCCAGCAATAGGCAGCTTAATTAGCACAAGTCCTGATTAGCTCTTGCCCTCTGTTTGCAGTGTACTAGCAAAACAGGAGGTTTCTAAGGCTCTCTGCAGTTCTTTAGCAGCAGCCAGAGGTGTTCCAGAGCCAGCTCTCTGAGCTGCCCTGGCCAGCCATGCCCTCCACACAGTGCTTTGGACACTGCTATTGCAGTGGCAGCTCCTGAAATCAAAGCAAGGGATATGAGCCATAGTCTATCATCATTCCTCACTGTTCTCATAGGATTTCAGTAACAGCCTCTTCTCTCCTGTTGCCCTGCTGTCTTTTCTGCTTGGCTTTAGCAAAGAAGATACCTCATAACAATGCATACAATGGCCAGCCCATGGCCTGATGAGTCAGAATGCGATGGGGCTACTCCACCCATACTAAAAACTTGGGTCTAGTTTTGAGAAACCCTTGCTGGAGGAGCCATTCCTTCTTCATCCTGGGGTCAGGGATTTGCTATCAGCCTTCTGAGGGTTGTGGCCATGTGAGATGCTGGAAATGGAGCTGCTCCTCAATGATGTCCTGTCTGCAGAGTTGTAGAGCCCAGTCCTTTCTCTGCATGGTCCCCCACAGCTCATTTTGAATTTGTCCTTCTTCCTTCAGCTTTCCTGCTCCTCCCATTCCTGTTCTTCCAATTTTCTTGCCCATTTGAGACTCCCTTATTCTCCCTTTTTAGTTCTCACTTCGACTCTGCATTTGAAAACACTTTATTGCTCTACTCTTGCTTTGCTCCTAGAACATAAACACCCTTGAAATGACCTCTCTTTAAACAAAGCCTTTATCCCTTCTCCCATCACTACCTTAGAAGCACCAACAGGCCTGTTGATATCCACATCCTAGATTAACTAGGCAGGATCCTCAGTGGCAGAACCAGGGAGCAAAACATTGCCTGCTAAAACAGAAGTGGATTTGAGACCTGTTGTAAAAAGATTGATTCCCTCATGGCTCCCAAAGAGGAGGATCTGAGGGCAATCATGGGAATCATGTTTTTCTCGAATAGGCTGAGCACTGTAGGTTCAGTGCAGAGCCGAGGCTGTTGCGTACGGTTTCTTGGTTGTAAATTTGTCTGTCTCCACACTCTCCCTCAGGCAAATAGTCTGAGCAGAAGTTTCTTAGACAGTGCGAAGGCACTGAATGTCCAGGATCTGCAGTCTTTGAAACAAGCAGAAAGCAAATTGTTGGGCACAAACCTTCAGTTATTTAACCATTGCGTGGCTGGGGCATCACGGGTGGGAGGCAGAGGAGAATTCAACAGTGCAAGGGAGTGTAGTGTGCCCAAAACAGAAAGGACAGCCCAGTGGATTAACTCTGCTTGAACATTCAGCTGATTGCAAAATGGTTATATATGTGAAGAATGGGAGTTTTTATGTGTGTATGTTGTGGTTGGAGTAGATCTCAGTGTATAAGCCTGTCTTGGTATTTCTGTTGCTAGCTTCTCTGTCTTAATGGATCTTTCTCATAGGATTAGAACCAATAAAACCCAGTTAAAAACTGAAAATTAGGTTATATGATTTCAAAAATCAGCAGAGGAACTCCAAGCCAGCCAGAATTTCACTTCAACTTCTGTTTTGCAGTTCAAGTTGACATCATTCAAGCAGCTTAAGCATTACCATCAGCCACTCTTACATTTGTTTCCTTCAGAAGAATATGCAATCACTGCAGACCATGCAGAGGACTGTGTGCTTTCAGTTCTAAAGATTTATAAAATTTGGGCTGGGCAAAGTATGGTTTTAAGACAGATTGACCAACTCTTCTTATCAGAGGAAAGCAGAAAACAGACTTCTTGGTCATTACCAAGGTCATTACCTTTCAGCTGAACACAGCATGGCCTCACCTGCATAATCCTGGAGAGCCCTGCAGCCTCAACAGGGCTAGAGCCAGATGTGCTTCTGGTGCTCCCCTCATTTCAGGGCAGAAGGGGAGCAAGTGTGCAGACATTTACCTCAGAGCAGAGGGTGTGCAGTTCACTGTTGCACAAAGGTGGTGACTCTGACCTGCCATGACTGGCCATGAGGGTCTGGCCAAGGCACATGTCACACTCACATGAGGCAGGGTAATTTTTAGGAAAAAGGATGGCCAAGGAGCTAGTGGAGCTCTTCGTATTCCCCATTTACTTGGAGCCTTGACATAGGAGAGGGTGGCTGGATGGAGGCATGACAGATCCTTCCAGCTCCAGGTTTGTGAGAGACAGCAGTCTAAGTCTGAAGGATCCCTCATTCTTTGGCTGCAGACATCAGGAGGGCACAAGGAGGCACCTGTCCCTGCAGCAGTGTCCCGTTTGTCTCTGGGAAGCACTGATGCCATGTGTTTCTCCAACGTCAGCCAAAGAGGGGACGGGACATCCCCACACAGCAACAGTTCAGCCTCTATGCCTTCTCCTCCTTCCTGGCCCTTTCCCTGGCTGCCTCCAGGGAGCCCTGGTGTGGGGAAGCAGCCAGCAGCATGCACGCAGCAAATGATGCAGTCACAGACTGCATCCACATCCTTACTGCTCCCTGGTGACCTCATTTTCTGGGTGTAGCTCAGAGTGCATAAACCGCAAAAAAAAAAAAAAAAAAGGATAGGGAAGGGAGGAGAAGAGATAGAGAAGAAGTTGCAGAAAAGCAGAAATAAATGCTGTAGTTTTGAAAATGCCTATGGAAAAACCCAGCTGGCTCATTGTCCTCACTTTTGTAACAGTAACATTGATCCTATTTCACCATCCCACGAGCACATACTCTTCTGATAGTTTTATGGTTTAAAAAAGATGTAGATCCAGATAGGCTGCAACAACACCACTGCTTTCAACCACGTTTACCAGTTTACATTTACAAAGAATCTGGCTTTTGGTGGTTCATAGATTAGTGTGCTGACAGGTTGAAAAATGATAGAAAGGGAGCTATTACCCTTCTCCCACATTGCTCATATTTAAGACATTGCTGAGCACATTAATTGCACGTTGTTCCCAATAGATCAAGCTGAACTTTCATTTCTGAGATCTGTTTTTACTCCCAAACTGTTCCACTATTTGTGGAGTTTGGCAGTGAGTTTTACTCCTGCTGTACTCACAAAAAATCTGCATTACAAACCCCTGACAACTGGCTGAACATAACCCCAAAGAGAAGGCACCTGCTCAGGAAAGCTGGCCTGTGCTTCTGCAAGCTGCAATATTATCAGCTTACAGCAATGAACTCTTCTGGATGTGAAATCCATGGGATTCTGCAGAAACAAGCGCTTTTATTTCTTTTCTCTCTCTCCTTTCCATTTCCTTGTTACCTTCTTTGGCATCCCTCCCAGGATTTCACATGCATCACCTGGCTTTTCATGACACAGGGAGGACCACAGCCAGCTGGTGAGGAGCAGCCCCACTCCTGTTGTTCCCTTTCCCCATGGCTGGAGTGGGGAAGCTCAGATGCTCACACGGGGTAAAGTGGACAGTGGGGAGACAGAGGTGGATGCACAGCCAAGTAGGGCAACGCAGCACATCATATCTCTTCTTCTTGGTGCCACACTGAATTTGGGCTTTCTACACCATGGAGACAGCAAGACACTACCCAGTGCTCGGTTAGGCACATTCCTGAGTGGCACCAATCTACTGCCCACAGGCCACCAATAGGAAGATGGTTTGGGGCATTCTGAAGTTGCTGTCAGCATGTGCATTGTGTGACCACCTAAAATCCACAGTCTTCTGGCAAAGCTGGTGTTTGGCAAGTCTGGGACACTTCCTAGGAAATAAATCATGGTCCCTAGTTTTCTTAATGCTGCTGTGATCAGAGTACAAACCTGTAAATACGCACAGATACCAGAATTCAGAGCGTTAAGGATAAAGTGTGCAGCATGCCAAAAGCAATTGTTTTCCTTCTGCAAGCCGTTATACTCAGATGTTGAGGAAATGATTTAATATTTCTGAACATGTTGTGATTTCATCATTTGATTCAGCAAGGGAAGTTTGAGAAGTCATGCAAATGAAGATAAACATTAAATATGCTGTTAGGGCTTTATTTGTCATGTTATACGGCATATGCCAGCCCTGGGCACATCAATGTTTCCACATCCAAACAAAAGTTGCAGTGGTAACAGAGGACTAAAAAGACTCAACCTACATGTGACTTGCAATCGGAAAAACCTGTCTCAGGAGAGAAAAGAGAAACCACTTGAGGATGTGTCCTAAGGAGGGGAAGAAGAGAGGCAGGCACTGATCTCTCTGGTGAGCCATGAGAGGACCAAGAGAACAATACAAAGCTGTGTCAGGGGAGGTTTAAGTTGGATATTAGGAAAAGATGCCTCACCCAGAGGGTGGTTGGACACTGGAACAGGCTCCCTGAGAAAATGCTCACAACACCAACCTGACAGAGTTCAAGAAGCATTCGGACAATGCTCTCAAACACATGGTGTGACTCTCAGGGATGGTCCTGTGCAGGGCCAGCAGCTGGACTTGATGATCCTTGTTGGTCCCCTCCAGCTCAGGGAATTCTAAGAGCAACACAGCTCAGGACCCAGGCACACAGTCCTGAGCTTGTACCAAAGGCCATGGGTTTGCACCCTGGTGCTCATTCCCAGTTCCATTGGAGCATTGCACTCCACAGGCCAGTGTAAAGTAGGCAGAGCACTGAGAAAAAAAGCGCAGGTCTGCAGAATTTCACAGGCAGCATTGCCTTCCCACAGCAGAGCACAGTTATCTCCTGAGCATGGGAAGTTTACACAATGAATGTTTGGATACTGGAGCTGACTTTAACCAGCTGACTTTGTGAAAAGCACCTAAAATGTGAAGGAAAGTGGAGCTCACAGAGTGCTATTTCTTCAAACCATTAGTCTTGAAACCCTGTTTTCTTGGATGAGACACAGGGCGCAACAGCAACAAAAAAAATTCTGACAACTCAGAACTCTTAAACAAAAGGAAACCTGGCACAAGGAGCATTGTTGATATTTTTCCTAACATTTATGTATTTTAAAATAAAAAATGACAGGCAGTGGATGCTGTATATTATGAGCCATATGAGCAATGACCACTTTTACACAAACTACAGAGAACGAAGAAATAAGTCTAAAAATGTTTAAAAACCAGCTCCTCCTCCTGTGAAGTGTAAAGTAGAGACTAATTTAAGACAGCTTTTAAAGAAGAAGAAAACCCAGGTCTGGAGATGTAACACTGCATAGCAGAATACCTAAGGGTCAAACAACACAATTTAGTTGATGAAGAGAACTGCAATCAAAATAGATTTGTAAATTCCTTAGTGTAGATGGTTTTCTAATAATGTACTCTGAAGTGAGCAAATGGGTGTAAAACCAGCTATTGAGGACTTTCAGCCTCCATTCAATGCTGTTGAGGTTCAACTCAACCCCCTTAGGAAGCACGGTCCACCTAAATATGCCCTCATTAAAACACATCTGTACTTGCGTACATGCAATGCAGAAACAGACTTCACCCAAGCATTCTACCGTCTGTTTTGGTTTGTGCCTTACCCACACACTTGGTGTACTCTTCAGTATAATTATAATATTTACTAAATAGGTCTGACAAATAACTCTTGGTTTATAATCTGGTTTGTTTTCTGTAAATATTCAGTGAGGGAATCTGGCCAGTGATGACTGGCTTCAGCTGAGCATCTGAATCACACAGCACTGTTTCCAGTTTGAAGCTGGAGAGACCCGATTTCTCGAACCTGTGACAAGTACAGACCTTTCCAAACTCCAGCTTATTTCACCATAATTCACTTGTTTTCTGGTTGCACTCTGACAGCCCTCACAATGTGCCAGACACTCTCTGCTCCCGCAGGAGCCCTGGCAGGCTGCCATGGTGCCCAGCCCGCTGCTCTGCCCTGTGTTACTGTAAGAGTCAGTTGATGTTTGTGCTGCATGATGCATGGCCAGGGTAAGAGCTATGGGAGCAGCCTGCCTTCCCCTAAACATGGACTCTTACCATGCCAAAATCACAAGTAGATGTTTGCTCCCTGACTGGAAAAAAAATCATTGTTGAGGGCAGCCTGTGTGCAACCCACAAAACCCAGGCTAGACCCAAGGAGGGAGAGTTCATCTTCTGATGTGGTTGATAGAAACACTCCTCATCAGTCCAGACACAGATTTGCTTTATTCAGATAATTTCTTCATATCATGTTTCCATTTTTGGGAATCTGCATTTCTCAGAGCTTCCTGTCAAGAGGAGGACCTGGCCCCCTCGGAGCAAATGGGAGCTTTGCCATTTACATCAGTGGAGTTTAAATGTCACCGCAAAGGCCGAGTAGTTCCCGTGGGACTGATTTCAAGCCAATACGTAGATCCCAGCAGAGATCTTTGAGTCTGTATAACTAGGAGCATGCAATGAAATCACTGCCCACCCCCCCACATGCCTTAAACCAGAGCTCATCTGGATACTAGATGGTTGCTGTTATGATACTGGACCTATTCCTATTTTTATTTCTATCTTTGTACATATGTGCAGAAAGGTTGGTTCTTATTTTCAACACAAGTGACCTGTTCTCTACAACAAGTCCTCCCACACATATGCGTCTCCTCCCTGTTTTTCTGCTTGCCTCCTGCACACTTCCTTTCTCCAGGCAATTTTAGGAGTGAAATGAAGTGCAAAGGTCAAAGTCTTTGCAGCACGTAGCTGTGAAGTCAATAAGGATGTAAAAAAGAACAGTCCAGATTTGGCCCAAAGTGGATGTGGAGGATACAGCTTTTTACCCCCGTGTGCATTCGGATCAGCTGAGCAGAACACCAAACCCTGGTGCGTTTCCTGACACTGAACCACATTGTTATGATCAGGCAAAAGTGTTTCAGCCTAAACATTTGCGGCTTTTATTCTGATCCTGCAGGCTACTCTGCTTCTCTTCCTTAGGTCTGACAGCGCGCTGTTGAAGGGTTTATTTTTTTTTTTAAAAAAAAAAAAAAAGCGGTGTTGTGGTCCCCTAGTAAAAGTCACTTGCCCAATTTCCTGTTTATGCTGGAGCCGCGGCATCATGTGAGCACACAGAGTTGTAGATAGGCTGGCGACTGTTGCTGACCTCACGCCACATGTTCGGTTAACAAGGTGAAACAGCAAAATTTGCTCTGTTTGTGTAAAGAATACGGAGAAAACTGCCAGTTCCAAGTAAAACAGAGGGAGAGGGACGCCCGATAGACTAAGGCAGGGCACAATCTACAGCCAGTTCTTTCTAGTTCTTTAACTGCTTTGCACATCTGTGTTCACATCGTGCTTGCAAGTGACAAGAAAGAGAATTAGCCCCAACTCTATTTCTTCCCTTAGCGAAGCAGTTTTGGAATCCTTCCATAAAAGCTATTAGTTTAGCAAATTGGCTCAAAATTTTTCAAACTTCAGTCCTTTTGGTATATACATTTTCATATACTTGCTTCTAAAAATGACTGAAGACTCCTATGACTTAACTAACTTCAGTTATCCAGCAGAAGCTTATACCTAGCGTTTGTATTTCAGAACCGTTGTTTATTAAGCAACCTGGGAGCAACCTATTTTTTATTAAGTTCTCAAGGATCCACGCAAAGTCTTCTAAAAATCCTTTAAGATTATGCAAGACTTTTGGATTAAAGCCATTCTAGGAAATCAAAATTTACATCTATTTGAGATTATATCTTATTACTAAAGTCAGTATTAAAGAATTCATTGTGAACAAGTAAGAGTTTCCAGGCCATTTTACACAAGTAGTTTTCATGTAATAGTAAGAATTCCTATCAGACAACATAAGGTTTCAGAGGCATTTTTCCCATTAACAGAAAACAAAGTTGATTGTTAAATCCAGGAAGACTTGTGTCAGTGTATTAAGTTTCTCCTTTCTCTCTGTTTTCAACTAGTTTCTGTAAAAAGTCTGGTCCTGCATCCTGAGAAATCTGAATTTTATTTTTTAACTGATCAGAGGAGTGACATAAAAAAGGATTTCAGATGCAAAAGTTTCACTGCATATTGTCTGAAGCCAAACACACAGGTGGGAGTGCATCCCTGTGGGTGTATGGAGAGGCATCCCATTTATCAAGAACACAGTCTAACTTCAGAGGCAGGTGCATCCCCATGACAGGTGAACAAATCACAGCATATTCAGGCTGTAATGATCATGTACTCATTGTCAAGTGCTTTAGGATTCAAAGGTGAAAAAAAAGCACTCCAGAAATTTAAGCTGCATTCAGAATGATAATAATGTCATTTTAGATACTACATTTAAACATGCTGTGAGGGAATATGGAACTAAAACTCTTGGCTAGCTGGAGAGGCTGTAAACATCCTCATGCAAAGAGTCCTGCCTGTAAGTCTTCACTGTCAGGAAGCCTAAATGCCTGCAAAAATGTAGCAGCACTCAGAAAGTGTCATTTGGGGGGCAGCTTAAAGGAATTAATGTTTCAGTGTGCCTGTCCTCAGAAAGAAAAAAAAAATCTGGAGCAACAGAGGGCTCTGGATGGGAGGAGATCCTTAAATGGCTCTAATCACTCCATTGCTGTCTTCTGCTGTTGGGACCTCTGCTCTGAGGTCCCAACTTTAACTCCCAACTTTAAATCCCCATTAAAAGTGAAAAAGAGAGACAAAATAAAACAGAGTATGAGGATATTCACGGTGTGAGTCATGTCCACCCCTGGTGCCCCAGCAGTTTGGTACCTGCTGGTGTCACGGCTGCTCAGGCTGCAGCGTGCAGGGATGCAGGGGGGACAGGTTCCACCTGCCTGCCCAGGGCAGGGCAAGGTCAGCTGGCCAAAATCAGCTTCCCTGCACCCAGGGCTTATGCTCACTCATCGCAGGATCCTCTCGATGAGAGCTGATGGCCCCGTGAAAGCACTGGCAGCCCAGATGGAAGGTGTCCATCCCAGGGCCAAGGCTGCTCCCAGCTTTGTGCAGATCTCACACCACAGCTGGCTTTCTTTTCCTTAGCCTGATTTTTCATCAGTTCTCCAGATCCCTTTGGGCACAGCTTTATAGTGATGCCGAGTCACAAAAATTCTGGTTGTTTCCTGAAAGCGTGTGAGACTGTCTTTACCGTCTTGTTAGTCCCAATGAAACACAGCCAAGTGCAGCTGGGGAGTTACTTCATTTTTTTATTAATACCAACTGTGTCTTTTTCCTGGCGCCCTGCAGATGCTGCCGAGATTGCTGTCTGGCCCTCGTCACTCGGTGCTCCTGACAAACCCCCTCAGCCACAAGTCTCTTCCTGGGAAGTGCAGCCCTCCAAGGCATGGCTGGGCTCCTGCCCTGTGGTGGCAATTAGCCATAATTTCATAATGACTGATCCTTATGCTTTCTATAAATGAACTTGAAGAGGCCTGCACATATTTGCAGGGCAGCTGTTAACAAGCATTCAGCACCACTGCTGTTAAAATAGGAGGGAGAATAGAGAAGTGATGCCCTACGTTGGCAGTGGGGAGGGCAGCTCGTTGACTCCACGCCTGTGTCAGGATGTCACTGTTAAAGAAATACACTGAAATAGAAGTGTTATCATACCACCACTTCTCTGGTGTTTTGTGGCTGTATATTTCACAAGCAAGGCTCTATCTGCCCGGAGGCACTTCTGTAGCCACAGGACACTGCTAAGCAGTGAGCTCTGTGAAGCCTTGGGGGGACAGTGGGGTCTTGCCTGCCCCACATGGCCCGGGACAGGGCCCTCTGAAGCCATGTGACACACTGCAGTCCCCCTAGGTGATGTGGAGCTGTGGTGTTTTTCTGCTGTGGTAGGGTCTGTTGTAGGTGGGATCCAAGCCGGTGGGTTTCTCCCCATAGCAAGATCTTGTGGGATGAAATGCTCCATCAAGACCTTCCTCTACAAAATCCTGGGACCCATCCGGGCAGCATGACCACAGCACCAGTGTTTCTTCTCTATGGGAGAGCTCCTTGAGACCCACCTGCCAGGAGCCATGGGAAAAGCAAGGCAAGCACAGCAGTGCTGCTCCCCTTCAGCCATCAGCATCCTGTCAAAAAATTCCTACTCACATGAGGAGCAAGGGAATGCTCTGTCACCTTGCCAGGATCCTCAGAGGAAACCTCTAATCAAAATGTCTGTGAGAAGCATGGTTCTCATTTCTTTACTGCTCTTACTAAAGGACCAGGGACATCTGGACTGAAATGACATTTCTCCATCCAGGTGTCCGGCTCCTTTCTGTCTCCCCAAAATGCAGTGGGTTTATTATTACCTTTATTTTCAGAACTTATTTTCTTATCTTCTGCAAGGTTTTTAAGAACTTAGAATTCCCAAGTTTTTGGATCACTATGACTTTGACCCTTCATGCCCAAACAAACTCATAAGAGTTACAAAGAATCTGCATGTTTATTAAATAGCAGTGACTCATTCTGTTGCAGATGTTTGTGTATGTAAAGCACCATAAATATTATGGATTGAGATGGAGAGCAGGCAGTTGGAATGTGTGTAGGTTAGCGGGCAATATATGACTGGGATTTTTTTCTCCTTTTTTGAAGTGTGTGCCATTTTTTTCTTCACAAACCACAGGTTTCTTTTGGCAAAAAACAGAACAAGGGAAACCTCTCTGCTTCTGTAGGATGTCCTCTTAGGTGCTTTATTACAAAGCTCTCATTGCACTTATAGTGCAGGCAATTTTTGACTGGCGTTTTTTGTCAATTAATGTGGCTGTATCATCTTGAATGCAAGAAGGTGTTTCCCCTTCCACTATGCACCCATCACATCTGCTCTGAGAAAGACTCATGCTGACTTTCTTGAAACAAGGTTCGTTTAGAGTCATACTGAAACTACCACAATGAGAAAGACAAGTGACTCAATAAAAGACTCATGATGTAGCAGATGGAAATACAGTGTTAGGCTGTGTTCTGTCCTGAACTCATGTGATGGCCCTTTGCACAGGATGAGCCAGACCATTTGTGCCAGTCTGTGTGGAAAGTTGTTTTGCATGGAAACTCTGGTTAGTTCAGAGCTTTTTCCCACTAGAGCTGAGCCCTAACCTTGAGAAAACAAAGCTGCAGTGGGCATGAACAGGCTGGGTAAGGGAGAGCTGATGCCTTTCCAGAACCTTCAGGAACGCACCTCAACTTCCAAGCACCCAAGCAAAGGGAGAAAAATGACTGCAGAAAATTTCTTCTTCTATTCTCTAAGTTAAATAGAATTATGTGCACAGAAAGGACCTAAGGGAGGAGTATCCCTTTCTGAAATTGAGTATTTATGGACTTTTCTTTCCCAGTCATAAACCATGAATTTCAGCTTCTCACTGCTGAAGGAGTTTGTGAGAGTTGAGTCTAAAATAAGGGAGACAAAATCCAAGAGAAGCATTAAACCAGTAGGTGATGGGCAATGAGATCATCTGCTCCCAGAGTGCTGCACAGGGACACACTGGAAGGGACAGCCTCATCAGGGAGAGATTTATTATGCAGAGCTGATGGATGATGCAGATCAACAGCCACAACTGAAACAGCAAAACCATAACTCCAGCTGGGGGACAGGATGGTTCTTTTTCATCTCAGATTTCTGCAAATGAGTAAATCAAGTGTTATTACTGAGCACTGCAGGCTGCCGAGCAGGGGCATGAGCCCTCCTGCAAGGCTCTTGCAGTCCAAGGAGCATGAGTTACATGGGGTTGCTCTTGAAACAGTGGCACAAAGAGCTCCCAGCAATGTCCTCTTTAAATACAAGGCTGTTTGCTGGGAGCTGTTCCTGACTCCTTTTCATACGGACCCCCCTTACAGGGTCTGTACTCTGCAGTTCAAACACCTCCTGCTCCACTCAAGCAGGGAAACATGTATGGTCTTACTGGGTACAGTATCAGCTGCTTACAAACCTGTAAACATATGAATTTTAACTTCCCCTTTTAAGTCATTTATAGGAAATGCCATAAAGTTCCACCTAACTTTTTTCCACGGGAATATGTATAAAAACTGCTCTTTAAAAAAGACAAGCTCTGAAAACTTGTCTCAAGTGCTGGCATTCCAGTGGGACCATCATCCTGCAGCTCTGCTAATTCTCTTGTCCCAGGGATGCCTTGGGGCTCCGGATGTGGGCCCACAGTGAGTGGCAGGACTGCTGTGCACACCAGTGCTCCCAGCCCTCAGCCAGCTGTGGGAAGGAATCGGTGCCAGAACCTTCTCTGGTGGGATTTGCTGCTTTCCTCTCTCCGAGGGATTTTGTGGGACAAGAGCAATCTCAAATGGTCAAACCTTTTGCAGGCATCTCCATGGCTGAGCTCTCGATCTCCTTCAGTGCCAGAGCTCTCCACAGCAGACCTGGGGACCAGCACATGTCCTGTATCCAGAAGTACGGCTGCAAGGCCTCCAGGCAGGCAAGGAACAGGCACACATGCACCCTTCCTTCTGCTTCCCCTTGCCATCCCCTTTGCTGCATTCGGTAAAATTAACATTATCCTCATGGGGGAGTTGTGAGCATTAATATAGCTGGTCAAGAATTTCAAGTTTGTTGGCTACTCTGTGTTTTGGTATTAAAACCAGAAAAAATCAAAATCCCCAGGAAAAATTACATTTCAGGGCAATTTTCCTTGTTCAGCTTGTGTGTGCTCTAATTAATTTTTTAGATCTCAAATACTGGGTATTTTGTACAAACAAATGAAAACATGGTCCTCAGGCAGAAGGTAAGCGATGAAGGTCCTTGGCTAAACCTTTCCAGCTCTCATTCTGCCCTGTTGATTAGCTTGCTGTTTTTCAGCACAGAGTAGGTTTGCTCATAGCCTGTTTCATCTGAGATTGCAGATCAAATGCTCACAGGTAAGAGCAGCCCTCTTAACCTCACACCACTTATTCAGCAGAAGCAGAGATGTCAGATTATGGAAAGAGCAGTCACTTTCTTAAAACCCTACTGAAATGGAAACAGAGTTATTCTTCTTCCCTTCAGATGTGGTCCTGGAATTCCTAAAGTCAAAAATTCAGCATCAAGACAAAAACACTGATAGTTTGTGTTACACAAAGCAATGTGCTGGTGGCTGTCCAATGCTGCTCCAAATTCTTTCTTCCTTTGGCACCAAACTATTTTACTTATAAAGGACAGATGAAAATTATTCTAGATTTATGTAGCTCTTGTCTGGTGCTAGTTGTGTTTTTCTGATACAGCCTCTCCCTAATGCTTCCAAAGCTTTGGAGGACATCTAAATGTATCATTATCCTTTCATTCCCTCATGATGGAAAAAATTATTTCAGGAGGCCTCCAAATAAATGTAATATTTTGTCTGGACATGTAGATCCTTCCTAGAGTGTAAGCGAGGAGCCTAGGCTGAATCCCAAGAACCAGTTCCTATTTAAGTAAATGGAGAGCAGTCTTTCACCCTTAAAATAATCCAAATTCTCTTGTAAATTTGGCAGTGTGTGCCTCTCCAGACTATATATTGTCAGATGTTATTGGCTCTGTTCAGCTGAAATAAATCCCTCCTCACCACAGCCCCACCACTCTGTCCCTGCTGCCTCCTCAGGTGTCCCCACTGGCCTCAAGCCACTGCAGGGGTCGAAGGTGCCCTCTAGTCTGGTACTGGCACCTGCAGCAGACACAGGACACATCCTCTGTCCTCTGGGCACAGGCTCACAGGGCAGTGGCTTGGTCTTACACACTGTGAGGAGGAAGGTCCTGCAGCAGCACAAGGGTACAGGTGGATTGTGTGCCCTGGACACCCTGGGGGTGGAGGGAGCAGGGAGCAGAGCTCCTTGCTGTATCACAGGGTGCTGGCACAGCACAACCCTCTCCAGCAAGGGAGCCATGGGGAGTCCCCTCCAGCCCCAGAGTGGTGCTCAGTGCCTTGTGTCATGGTGGCAGCACAGGGTGAGTGATGGGGAACGGGAGGGAGGCACATGCCACATCGTGTCATGTCCTGGTCTGTGGGTGAAGGTCATGGCACAGAGGCACAAAACCAGGGATGGTGGCAAGAACTGTAACAGGGAAAGGCTATAAAGTTGTTGGAGGTACTTGAGGAGTGCACTTTTCCCAGGCTGCAGCCTGAGCTTTGGCTGCTCCCTGGCAGCCACTGGGGCATGGCTGTTTTGGGCACAACTTATCCAGCATGGGGATTTTTTGGAGTTTGGTAAGTGGGAAGCTCCAAATATCTTATTTTGGCTTTTCTCTGTGGGACAGAGCTCAAAGTGAATCTCTTCTGGGCCTCAGAGTAGGTGTGTTGGTGATAGCTATAATCAACACAGAGATGCATATACTGTTGATGAATAAAAACAGCTGCTGAAAAAGAAAAAGGAAAGTGTATTATTTTGCTCCTAGGAATATGCATATAGCTTTACAAAGTGATGTTGCCAGGACCTCATTTAAGCCTGTATGGAATCCACATCTTCAGTTACAAGGGTCTGAAAACATCAGTGCTTTCCAGGTTTAATTTGGGTTGATGGTGCCTGTGTAAATAATCATGCTTTTGTAAGGTGTTGAAGTTTTCTCTTTAATTTTCAGCACTACAACGTCCTTAAGATTTGTTCTGGGCTTTCAGAAGCAACTTGTAGCTCATTAACAGCTTTTTATTAGCACTGAAACCCACAAGAGGGAAGATGCACAGGTCATCTGGAACCCTTGTCTTTGCTGGGCAAAAGGTGCTTGTTTCCAGATATATGCGGTCCTGGGTGTTTTCATTTCATAAAGGAAAATGTGTTACATGTTATATGGCCAGTTTATCAAAACAACTATAACATCTGAGAGAAAATAAGCATGGAGCACAAGTTCTATGAAGAGTGGCAGAGGGAAGCGGGGTTGGTCAGCCTGAAGAAAAGGAGGCTGAGGGGGGACCTTCTCACTCTCTACAACTACCTGAAATGAGGTTGTAGGCAGATGGGGGTCAGTCTCTTCTCCCAGGTAACAAACAACAGGACAAGAGGAAAATAGCCTCAAGTTGTGTCAGGGGAAGTTTAGTTTGGACATTAGGAAAAATTTCTTCACTGGAAGGGTGGTCAGTCACTGAACAGGCTGCCCAGGGCAGTGGTGGAGTCACCATCCCTGGAAGTCTACAAAAAATATGCAGATGTGGTGTTTAGTGGTGGGCTTGGCTGTGCTGGGTTGATGGTTGGGATCGATGAGCTTAGAGGTCTTTTCCAACCTCTTCTGTGCAGGGGGTGGTTGATGTGTGACATGTCTGGCACTAAAAGGGCCCCGTTTGTGCCACTTGCAGGCGTGGCGGAAGCGCTGGTTTGTGCTGCGCAGAGGCCGCATGAGCGGGAACCCAGATGTGCTGGAGTACTACAGGAACAACCACTCCAAAAAGCCCATCCGGATCATTGACCTCAATGAATGCGAAGTACTGAAGCACTCGGGACCCAACTTCATCAGGAAGGAATTTCAGAACAACTTTGTCTTCATTGTGAGAACCACCTACCGCACCTTCTACCTGGTAGCCAAGACCGAGGAGGAGATGCAGATCTGGGTGCACAATATCAGCCAGATCTGTAACTTCGGACATCTAGAAGATGGCACAGGTAGGATCATGTGCATCTTGGGGGTTGGGAGAGTGCCCAAGGGTGACAGGAGGCTGGACCTTGCTGGCTGGTAGGGCCGGGCAGGTAGAACAGGACTGCGATTCCTATAGCTCCACACAGCACTGAGATGCTGCCAAACCCTGATCTGAAAGTACTCAGGGATGTCACTGCTGCTGTGTGGAAATACTAGCTGGCTGCTCGGTCTCACTTTGATAAAGCAATTCCTGCTAGAACAAACAGCAGGTCCTTAAGAAGAAAAGGTACTGTTTATGTGAAAACCTGACTGAGTGTTTTCTTTTGGGGCCGTTTATTTCACTACATGTCCTATATTTATTTAGTTTGGCTTAATGTAAGACACCTGTTCCAGGAAAGTGTCCTGCAAAACTCCCATTTTCTCAGGCTTTGCTGGATATGGAATGTGTACAGACTTGGGTGTATATGCACATACATAAATCAATGACAGAAATTGTAAGCTGCCTTAGTCTGTTAATAAGACAAAATAAAGAAAAGGCAGAGGATAGGAGAGCATTAGAAGTGTGTGTCTAGACTTAAGACATGGTCCTGCCACTGAAGCATAAAGGCAGCTGTTTTGCCAGGCCTTACACCTGTATATACTCAGCAGGGTGAATTTCTTGGAAAGCTTCCAAGAATGAACCACTCCAAGTTGGATGTAGCCAGTAATTAAAGTCAGGACTTGTATCATCATTAACTTACCTTTTAAATGAGACAATCAGGCTCAGATAACAGCAATCTGTCTTGCCCTTGACGTTTCCAAGGGGCAGATACAGCAGCAATTTGAGAGGTTCAGAGGAAGTGAGTCAGAATGAAGTCCTTCAATGTGATAAAAGGCAGCACAAGAGCAGAAAGGGGTGACAATGAAGGGAGTTGATCCCAAGGGCAGTAATATTTTGGGAGGTACTGTAGTGTGGCCAGGCAGGTTCCCTGCCATAGCCTCTGTTGCTGCACTCAGAGTGCTACTGGTGTCTGCAACTGCTGCATGAGCACACCATTACCTTGTAACTTGAAAAGAAACAAAAGGCTATGGGAGAGGTTTTATTTTAATCTAGTGTCTCCTGGCATTCCTTAACCTTCTCTTGAGTAGTATCTTCTGAGGGAAACAGGAATATGAAGAACACTGCAGTGGTCCTGTTACAAATGTGATGTCTGTTCTTTTCCCATTTGCTTTAGAAACCACCAGGAAAATGTGCTGACAGATTTTTATGTCAGTACAAGCTGCCCATGAATACAAATTCCAAACTACAGCTGGTAGCTTTGAGAGACTCGAGTCAACAGCCCTTGGATGTAATTAGGGATATTCAGTAACCATTTTCCTACTGTTTTGCCCTTGTTGACACTGAGACATTGCTCTTGCATTGCTACTTCTGGTGCAGAATTATTTTAGATATATCTTTACCAATTACTCTGAAATTAAGGTAAATCCTTCTATGAAAAACAGAAAAGAGAAAAATAATTTTTCTCACAAATGTGTAGGCAGACTTCTCCTGGCACTGTGTGAGGATGTGCACAGCAGGATGTGATCTGTGGCAGAGAAGCTAAGGCAGTGACTGTCCCAGGATAGATGCATTTATACTGGGAAATGCCTCCTCTGTTCTGCTAGTGCAGTGCAGCATTGCTTGTAAGACTCGCACATGGACAATATTCAGAGTATTTACTACACAGTAAATACTCCCAGCAAAGAATTGCCAGTTTGGACACTGATGGATGAGAAATGACAGCTCTTGCAGCAGCAGCTGGGACAGCTGTCCTAGCTTTCAGAGGCAGATATTACCCCACAAGAAGCTCAGCAGTGCAGAGCATTTGCCTTGGTTCAATGCAAAGTCTGGCACCTGAACCTACAGCCCTCATCATGGATGGCATGAGCTAAGCTTCCAGACATGCACTTATTGTGTCTCTAATGCCAAATAGATCATGAGAGCTTCTATTTATCCTGCAGCTCATGCCAGTGAGCTCAAGTCTGGGGTGTATTCAGGTCAGGCTGCTGGACACATTCAGATACTCTGATTTGAATCTTCACAGCTCCACAAGTTGCACATCACATTTCAAAGAGTTGCTAATTGCTTCAGCATTTCAGGAGCTCCTAAATCCCACAAGAGCCCGTAGGTTTAAAAATTAACATTAGAAGAGAAAAGCCCTATTAAATATTGTGTTTTTGTTAACTTGAATGCTACTGTGTTAAAAAAAATAACAGTTCCCAATATGAATCATCAGCAGAAAGACACAACCATTGCAGAAAATTTCAATAGGCTGTTCTGTGTATTAAAATGAAGCCAAAAGACAATATTATATATTGTGAAATCAATCAATCAATCTGTGCATCTCTGAAAATTTGCTGTGACTTTGAGGCCAAAACCTGATCTGCAGTTTTCTCTGCTTAATGCACAAAGTGCAGCTGCAGGTTTGTGCAGTGACTCAGCTTTGAACGCCGTTCTGTTGTTCCCAGTTAGTCCCTTGCAGTAGTAAAGAAGCCACCAGAGTGTGTGGTGTTAGCAGCCAGAAGCAGAGTGAAGTTACCAAAGCCATGGCTCCTGTGAGGAAAGCTTTGTCATCAACAGGAGAGGGGATGGCTGAGAGAGGAAAGGCAAGCTCCAGGCAGATGTCAGGAAGCACCTGGGAGGGCGGCTGTGGGAAGGACTTGCCAGCAGCACTCAGCACATTGCAGCACTCAGCTGCCACGAGAGACTGTGCCACTGGCTGTGCTGGAAATGACAGGGGAGCTGGCATCTTCAGGAGAGTCCACTGGGGGAGAGAGAAGAGGCCTTGCTTCCTCTTTTCCTACCATTTCTAAGTAAAATCTTGCTTCCACCTTTGATGAAGTCTCCCAATAGAGTCATCATTACTCATCCCCATGGGACCCATGGACATGCAGAGGATCAAGAGGATGCTTGGCCCAAGTAGATGGGGCAGAGGAGTGGATGAGATGAGGTGTCTGTGGGACATCAGGGGCACAGTTTATCCCATGTGCAAGCTGTAACAGTGACTAATTGACACCATCCAATATAGCAGCTTTTCATTGGAGAAACTGCTGGGAAGCTTGCTTAACCTGTTCCATTAGGAAATCTTACTGTTAAAGATAAGGCTCTCCCAGGCTGTGTCTTGGCAGGCAGCTCCTCAGCCCAAGTCGAGCTTTTCATCTTGAGTTTCACCGTCACTCCTTCCACAGGCTCCAGATTTTGTTCCACATCCTATATAAACACCTTGCTCATTCTGGATGCATCCCTTTCCTGAAGATCCCTGCTGATCTCCATCTCTTCCCTGTTGCTCTACTCTCTTCCACAGCACCCAGGGCCCCAGTGCAGTGGGATGTCCCTGGAGAGAATCCCTCACTGGTACCCTCCATGCACAGTACTTGGACCAGGATGTTGACAGGATCACCCTAAGGGACAGGTTATCCTTCAGTCCCCCTTGGCTGCTGGCAGTTGGATTACAGCATTTCTGCTCCTTCACCTCTTCCTCACCTCTGGTTGCTCTGTTGTTCAGACTCATCTTCACCCATTGCTGGGACCTTCTTCCATTCCGCCTGCTCTTCTGATGGTTTCTTTTCCTCCTTAAATGTGTCTCCATATTTTTTTCTTTTGCCAATGTGTACAGACTGTGCCATGGCACAGAGATGGTTTGATTCCCCAGGGCCTTGCTGCAGCCACACTGAGAAGCATCTGTCCCAACCAGGGCAGCATGCTGGCAGCAAGGGGAGCCAGGGTTTACTCCCTCCACACTCCGCTCTCAGCAGGAGAAATCCCTTTTCAGCTGCACAGACTCAAGGCTGCTGTTTCATATCAGGCTCTGGCCTCTGGCCAGGAGAGAGGATGGTATTTCTACCTGCTTGGTATGGCTGTGCAGCCTTGTGGGGGGGTTGCTGTGAGCACAACCTCCCTATTTCGTCATGTGCCTGCACTGCTGTTGCACCATAACTATTCTTGGAGGGTGGTCTGGGGTCTGTAGCAGGGGGCAAAAAGTTTCTGCATCCTCCATGATGACTTTCCCCATGATTGTAGGACAGAAATTTTTGGGGTTAATACTCACCAAAGCAGTTATTTTGGCAGCTGAAGCATCCTGCTGCCTCTCTGGCAAAGGGGAGGGCGAAGGGAAACCTATTCTCTGCCTTCTCACTGTTGAAAGTAGCCATGCATAATTTATTCTGCCCAGCTGCTGTCGTGGTACAGCTTTAATGCACACTGATTGGGTTACCAGCAGAGCTGGCAGGGACAAGGACAGTCTGTTAGGAGCTGGTTGCAGGTCCCTGAGCCCCTGAAGGTTAGAAAAGGGCAGGTCTGTGCCATCCCCATCCCTCCCTCCTGCTCACAACCGTTGCCATGTGGTTTGCAGCTCACAGCCTTTCCTGATGGGATAATCCATGGCTAAACCCTGTGAGTACCAGATGGAGTTCAGGCCTGTTCATTCTCTGTGTTAATAACCCAGAATGTCATTAATTTCTTTCTTATGCATTGTGGCAGTTTTAGTTGTTTGAGGGGTTTTTTTAGTGTAGTCAGATGGTGATGTGAACATGCTTTTCTGAGATCCCTAGGGAGTTAGCCCAGTCCATATTTGATCATTGTCAGCTTGCAAGACAGCTCTCCAAGTCCAAGATTTGAAAGCAGAGTTACTGTCTGAGCCAGCATGATGAACAAAAGTTATTTTTCAGATGGGAAGGCTGCAGCCCTCAGCTTTGCTTTTCAAATGTGAAACCTTGTAAAAGCTATTCCTTCCAGATGCTCACTGCTGAAACCCTGCTGCTGTGAGCACCTGCTCAAAACTAAAGCAAATCCTTTGCTTAAGCTTGAATTTAAGCACATGCTTATATGCTTTGCTGACCTGAGGCCCATCACTGTCCCAGAGCTCCAAAGCTAATGGGAGGAAGCAGCAGTGAGTGAATACTGGTAGAGGAGAAGGAAAGAGGCAGCATTTTCCCCAGTTCAAAGGGATGAGGTGTGGGATAGTGGGGGGAGGGAAGATCAGCTGTTTTACTCTTCTTCTGCTTGTGCTCAGAAAGGTGAGGTATGAAGCCTGCCATGGCTGCTGTGAGACTCGGATTAGAATCATAGAATATCCTCAGCTGGAAGGGATTCACAAGCCAAATTCCTGGCCCTATACAGGATGGCCCCAAGAATTGCACCATGAGAGGGTTTAGTTTGTGTTTAGTGATGTCGCTGTCTAACCACCCAAGTCTTGGCAGCCCTCAGTCCCTCCTGATCTGCTTGTACATGTACCCAGCACCTCCCAGGGTTGAGAAGTGACTACAACAACCTGGTCCAGCGCCAAGGTTTGTGGCCCTTTTGAGCTGAGGACTAGGCTGGACCCACTGGTGGACCTCAGGACCTCACCACACAGTGCAGAATCTGGCCTGCAGGCTGAATGCAGCTGGTCAGGGGCTGGTTCCCAGCACTTCCAGCAAATTCTGGATATCAGTGTTAGAGAGATCTGTCATCTTGCTACACTTTGAAGGCATGTTTATACTTGGTGTGGTTTTATCAGCAGTAGCTGCTTTCTTGTGTTTGCTTTTGCTGTGGGGTATTTCATTTTGAAGAAGGGGTTTGTGGCTTTGACTCAGGCAGTGTCTGCCCTTCAGCCAGAGAGATGGGCACCCACTGCTGAGCCCTGCAGGTGCTGGGGACAGCTGGGACACCCAGTGGGCACCGCTTGGTTCCCACACAGCCCTGGTGAAGGAACTGCCATGCAGCAGCCTAAAACTTCATTAGAAAAATCATATTCCCTAACTGAGGACTTGTGCTCTTGATGCCACCATTTGAGCTTTCTGCCAGGAGCAGATGATTCTGGGGAGCTGCTCTGCAAAGACACCCTTCCTACTCCACAGCTGCCCATGGTGGGAGGTCCAGCTTGCACTGAGGGCTTGATTTTTTACATGGAAACGCCCCAAAAGCTGGGTCAGAGGCTGCTTTTAGGCTTAACTCTGTGTGGCTCAACCATCATTCCTTCATCCCTCCAGCCTGGTATCCCCACCTCTCTAGCAGGGATGGAGGTTGGGAGAGGAATAGAACCAGACTTGTCTCTGCTGCCTGGCAGTTCCCAGGCCAGATGGGCCTGAGTGCCTCAGACACATGCTGACAGTGAAGGGTGGCCTTAGTGGTCTGAGCAGGCAGCCAGCTCTGAGCCAGAGCCGCTGGCTGCAACCCAGACCTTCTCCTCTTCTACTGCCACCCTGCTCTGTGCTGGAGTGACTGGAGCGTTATGACCAGGGAAGCTGTCACTGAGCACAGGCTCCCCCATGTCTTGTGGCCTCCAGAATAGTAGTGTTACTTTCTTCAGCAGAGCCAAGAAGCCTCCAGCTGGGCAGTAACAGCTACACCACAGCTTTTGTGGCTTTGATGTCCAGTCCAGAGAGGTATAAGGAGTTTGCAGATGAGTTCAGAGCTTGTCTGGCTACTCCATGAGCTGCAAAGCTCCTTTTTGTCCACTGAGATCTAGAAAGTGGGAAGAAATCAATCCCTTTCCTTGTCATCATTAATTTGAAGTGTTGGAGATGAATAATTCATTATTTGCATTAGATACTGAAAAAATACTTGATAAAGCAGGCTGCTGTGCCTCAGCTCTTTCTTCAGCTGAGGCTGCCTTCATTGCTGGCTGCAGGAGGGATGCCACAGCCCTGAAGGAGTGGGGAACCCCAGAGGAAGGGGGGCTGCAGCTCCCACAGTCTCTTGGGGGGAACAGTTGTAAAATCAGGCTTCCCTCTCCCCAGAACCAGTCTTTGCCTTGACTCACTGTCCCTTTGGGGTAAAACATCCCTGGTGCAAAGGAAAGATGGTGACAGCCAGACAAGGCAGCGGGTCGGGGCGAGTCAGAGCTGTCCCTCAGCCTGGGCCATCGGTTCCCGTTGCAGGTTCGGTGGAGAGCCTGTCTCACACGACCTCGTCCCCACAGCCATCGCCAGCCGCCTCCACCCACGCCTCCCGCATCGCCGACCCCTCCTTCTCAGTGGACCACGCTGCTGCTGACACGTCTGCTGCAGAGGAGACCCCCAGTGAGTCAGAGTCAGTCTTCCTCCCCGACTACCTCTTCCTCTCCAACTGCGAGTCGGGCAAGCTCAGCCACAACAGGTGAGTCTGGGGTCTGCCAGAGGTGCTGGGCTGGAGCCACCTCTGCCTGCCCACAGATGAAACTGGGGCACACTGGTCCTGGAGCCCTGCCACTCACAGTAGGCTCCTGAGCCCAAGAGGGGTCCACCAGCCTAATCCAATTTACAGGGTGCTTTTCATAGCACAGATTAGCGGTCGAGTATCATATGTTGGTCCTGTCCCTTTCCAGGGTTGGCGGCTGGGGACCTCACACACAGCCTCCCTCCAAGACACCTGCTGTTGCCTCAGGTGCTCCACAAAGTGTCCCAGCCCCCAGTCCAGCTTAGGGGGGACCCTCCACAGTCATAGGGAAGGGACAGATTTTTTCCTGAACTGGAAGGTGGGGCTTTTTGTTTGATATGTTCTTGCAACCAGGAGAAAAGGAAAGCTCAGTTCCTGACCTCTTCTCTTGCAGGTGTGACAGCTGGTCAAATTCAGACAGATCTCTGGAGCAAACATCATCAGACGATGTTTTTGTTGACTCCTTGCAATCCCAGCCCTCCTTGTACCTTGTACAGCCAACCAGTGCTGGCACTGTGCACCAGGACGGAGCTCCATTGGCAAATCCCAGCACCGTGTCCAGGAACATAGACGTTAGTGGGCCATCTAGTGACTTTTCCTCCTCTTCTCCACTGCTGGGGACTCCGCTGACACCAACCTTTCAGATTGACAAGAGCCAAAACGCGCTGCCCTACGGTGTAACCCAGCTGGATGTTCTGTCCAACACGCCCCCACCGCGGCCGCCCAAGCCAACACACTTCTCAGACAGGAGAGGGGATGAGGTGGGCAGTGGGGCCCTCCAGAATGGGCACGCAGGGATCTGCAGGGCTCAGGTCGCTCTGGTGCCCAGGAGGATCTCCTTGTCAAGCTTAGACAACATGAGGAACTGGAAAGGTGAGTGCATTACCGAGAACCAACGAAGCAAGACCAGTGTGAGGGATGGAGCTGCCCACAAGCACAGAGTGGGTGCTGACTTCCAGTTGTGCCTCACCTCTATGCAATCATACATCACCCAAAGCAACACAAAATGCCTATTTCAAATGAATTAGCAAGAAGAATTCAGGCTTGTCCCTCATGTTCATCTCCTGCTTTGTAGAAGTCCCTCAGTGTGAGTACACATGGGCAGCAATTTGGCTGTGATCCCTTCAGGGCACCTCATGACTTGCTAGTTTTCCATGTTCCCTCCCTCTCCAAAAGGGAAAGCAGTTAGAAAAACAAAAATGAAAAGTCAGCCACTGAATCAGGCAACGCCAAACTCTCTGTTTATGCAAGTCAAAGTGTGGGCTTGCACATGAGAAATTCCTTTGGAGCTGTGCTGCTTTGCTACATACAGTTCATTCCATAAGAGCAGCATGTCTTTTTGCAGCTTAGAGTAAAGACCAGGAAGCCAGGGAGACACTGGGGATGGGATGTAATCCTGGTTGAACCAGGGACTCTGCACGTCCTTGAACAAATCCCACTCTGTCCTTGCACAAATCCCACTCTGTCCTTGCACTGCTGTCAGAGTAGTCTGAAAACCCACTGCTGCAGAGCAAGGCTTGGCTGTAAAGCTGAGCTGGCTTTTCCACTTGTTCCTGAGACACCATCATCACAAACAAAAATAACAGTCAAAAACCCAGAACACCACGGTGTTGGAAGCCAGCATGCAGTGTGTGAGAAAGCTTTATTATGTGGACCCACAGAACAGACAGAGGCAGCTGAGATACCTGGCTGGAAATCATCAAGTATATGGCGGTGATGTGAAAACCTTCAGTTTTGATGAGGAAAAAAAATGTAGGTTTTTGAGAACAAGCATCCTTTAGACTCCTGCAGTTTGAATGACCAGACAGTGTTTGGATCTTTGGATGTCAGATCTTGCTCTTAAAGCTCAGAAGCTAAAGGAGATCTTCCTCCAGCCTGTTTATCAGTGTACAAGCAATTCTTGGAAGGTTTCTGGAGAAACACCCATCAGTGGAATTGCTGTTCTTAATTATCAGCTACATTTGGTTGCTCCCTGAAAGGTGCTGCTCTTGCTTCTGTGCATGTGCTGCTCCAACATCACCAGTGCACTCAAGCCAGTCCATGTTCCTCCAACTCAATTCACACCAAAATGTTGTAAGAGGATTAAGTGGCCAAATGTCATGTTGTGCTGCAGTGCTGCAGGGTTCTCTCTGCCTGACGGGGGCAGCAATGAATTAATAAGTGCTGCCACTTTTTCTTACCCTAGGTGCAGCTGAAACTATTTGAAAAGTT
Source organism: Calyptomena viridis (assembly GCA_013390005.1). NCBI lineage: Eukaryota > Metazoa > Chordata > Aves > Passeriformes > Eurylaimidae > Calyptomena > Calyptomena viridis. The sequence continues at coordinate 45,283 of WEIV01026450.1, read as the reverse complement.
AAACTGAATTAAAATGTGTTTAACAGGAAGGATCAGAAAAAGAAAGAGGGAGAAAGCAGCTGTTCCTCACCAGCTCCCACACTGAGCCCACTCGAGTTATTTACTTCACCTTTTGCCCTTGGCATCCTGCAAAGGATGCACAGATGTAATTAATCCAGTGTGAAGACAGTGTGTGCTGGTGGAAGTGCCATGAAGGGGGACAAGCTGTACACATGTAAGGCACCTATACCCTGGCATATGACCAGGTCCCTGTGCCAGAATGTCATTTTGCCAAAATAATAAATAAATGTAGCTGTCCCAGGACAGTGACTGTTTCTATCTGAATACATATCCTCACTAACAGAATTGCTTTGCTCTTGTTTGGCCTTTTTTTTGCTGGTATCATGACAAATGCCCCCAGCTGCAGTAAAGTACTGACATCTCTACCATAAGAGCAGAGAATGGATTAATGTGGCTGCAAAGTTTTAAGGCGTTCCCATAGAAAAGCCATTTTCTGCACATAAAATCCTTTCCAGAAAAGGATGGTGTTCTTAAGTATCTCCCACTGCTGATCTTCTGTGCACTGAGTGCTGGATTTTAGGGGTTTTGGTTTTTGCTTGAAAAACAAAATTGACCTGCACCAAGACAAGGGTCCACCTGTATAAGGGGACACTGAGACTGGTGACTTTTCCTCTGGCTGTTTGCTCCCCATCAGCTTGAGCCACTTGCACCACATCAGCACTTCTAGATGACAAAGCAATTTTCCCCCATGTACCACTCTCTGTACAATAATACTTACTTCCGTGGCACCTTACATACAAGGTTCCTAAATAACTTTCCAAGCAATAATGAAATAATATTCCCTACAGTCCCTTTTCATATAATTTCCCCAGTTTAACAGATGGGAAAACAGAGAGCAACTAGAGCAGGAGCTGGGTTTAAATTTTCTCTTGCTTGCTCCCACACCAGCCATTCTCCCCAACTGCTTGTGTTACAGGAAGCATAAGTAACAGCTGGATTATACATGAACATGATCCTTGGTTTCATCATACTTAAAATGGGTGTAATCACTCTTGAAATGCTACTGAGTTGGATCTGGTCTTACGTGTCACTGGATTTCCTCATTTAGGAGCTATGAAATCTTTATAAAACTCTTAATTATTTTGGAACCATATGTTTTACTCCAGAATTATCTCCATAAGGTTGCATTGCCTTATCACATTTTTAATCACTTTTTTTTCCTTTGCAGCAGACATGGAAGGCAGTTCCTTAAGAAGTCGAGATAAGAGGCTTAGCTTGAATTTGGTAAGTACTCTGCTTGCACAAATTTAAAACACTGGCACATGACAAACTTCAGAGAGTGAATCATTTCACATCCTGATATTCAATCATTCCTGTGATCAGCAGAAGAATTAAAAAAAATGGAAGAAGCACTTGGCTTTGGGCAACTTCTCTGCTGCTGCTTTGTGGCCTCAGGAAGCCTTTGAGGGAAGAGAGAGGGGCAGGCCACAATACTGAGGACCCTATTTTTAAAGCAGATGAAGATGGGTCTGTTATGAAAAAGGTTACAGTAGCCTCAAGAATTAAACTGTTGACCAAGAGCACCAGAGAAAATGCCTCATCCCTTGAAAAAGGGGTCTAAAGAAGTCTATGATTTCATGATCCTGAGGGATATCTCTTCTTTAGGACATAGTAAAGTATCTGCTCTCAAAGTGCCTGTGATTGAGGGCTCTGTCAGTCCAAAGCTTCCTGACTCAGCCTTTCACAGACATGGTTCTACGTAGTACCATCTCAGATCACATAGCTAGTCTTCTCCCTGGCACTGGATACTGTCTTCTGTGGGAGATCCTCTGCTGTGTGTATGTAAGCTCTGGTGCTGGGCAACTTATATTTTTCTCCTCTTTGAAAGCTTGCAAGGTTTGTAATCACTCCCTCTTGCCACTCAGCCAGCACTAGCCTGCATGAAATTATTTCCTAGTGCTTGCTCTCAGTGATCAGAAGCAAGCTGTGAGTCCATGTCTGCTCTCACAGCTTCCACATTTGCAAAAATCTAGTTCACCAGATGTTCTCCTTTCAGACTTTTTTTTATTTTCTGTATGAAGGATCCTCTCTCATTTTATAAGTCAGAAATACTGCTGGGAGGGGCAAGTGCAACTTCACTGAAGTGGGAGGATTCAACCTACTAAAGTCACAAATAAGTTTGGTTCTAGTTTCCAACTTGTGAAGCTCAGAACTGGACTTCTCCAAAGCTGGGGCGTGCATATGAGCTCATATGTTTGTCTCTTGTCTTTTCACCTTGTGCCTCTCTGGAAGGTCCCGTCAGAACTCTCCCGGACTGGGCTCGGCTCAGATCTGTTCCCAGCTCACAGCACCTCCTGGTTTGCAGGGGGTTGGCTACGCGTTTATCACCCCATTTCTGTTTCTTTTCCTCCTTTGCTTCTGAAGCCCTGTCGGTTTTCCCCGCTCTACTCGACGGGCGGGGACAGCACGGAGGACAGCTACGTGCCCATGCGCCCCAGCACCTCTCCCTCTGCGCCCGGCTCCGACTGTTCACCTGACGGCTACATCCCCATGAGCCCTGGCTCAGCCACGTTCACCTTCCCTGTCGTCAGCACTGAAAAACTCACCAGCCCGTTACCTGAGCTGCCCTCGGACGTGGAGCCCCCTCCAGTGAACCGAGACCTCAAGCCTCGCAGGAAATGTAAGCCCAGACCTAAAGTGCAAGTGGCAGCCAGGGGTTTGTAATGGTGGGGACGTGTGACCTCCTTTTATAGTGTCCTTGGCATGTTTTAAAGCGATTCCCACTCTAGAAGATGGGTTGAAATGCTGTGTAAGTGACTCGTAGTACTGTAACCTGAGATGTGCCTGCAGGGTGGTTTGTGAGCAGAGGAAGAACATCCATGGCTACTTTTGCAGTCAAAGCCCAGGTGGCTGCATTAGCCCAGCTTCACATCCACTCCAACTGCAAACAGCCAAAGGGATGCAGCCTTGGAGAGACAGCAGACTAAACACTACCACTCTGAAGCACATGTACTGCTGTCTTACCAGCTCCCTGACCTTCCAGGAATGGAACATCCAAACACTCAACTTGATGTGTGGGCTGTTGGTTAAACCTCTGTTGGGTAGGCACAGCTGTCTTGGTTTAATTCTGAATTTTCTGCAGATGCTTTTGCTGAGGTAATTTTCCACTCCTGGTTTTCATGGCATCTCCAAAATCAGGGGTTTAGTTCTAGAGAATATACTGGGGACAAAATTCAGTTTTGCAGTGGAGAAATTGCCTAAACCTAGCCTAGAGTAAACCTCTTAGGGCTGCAGAGCCACAGGGCTACTCAGAAATTGGTTCAGGAAATGCTATTGGAAAGTGGGGACAGAAATTTAGAACATTGCCATGAAGCAAAGCAAGTTCCCATCCTTTCTTGAAATTTTTTGAGTATGGAGGGCACATGTACATTGACAGGAATGATCTTGATCCCCATGTGTAGGACCCTTTTTGTTTCGAACAGAGCTCAAAACCTGTTATGACCTGTAGGCTGAACCAGCCTCTTGAAGTCAGCATATGCAGAGCAGATTTGGGGTAAGCACATGGATCTTGTGGGGCATTTACTCTCCCTATGCCCTTCATATTTATTCTGTTATTTTAGGGTGGTTGAAGGACTTTGCTTTCCAGCAATGACTGAAGAGGTCATTTGTTACTGATTTCTGTCTTGGTTATATTCTGTGAAATACTCTGTTAGTTTCTTTCTCTTAACATAAAACTGCATTTTTCTAAGCAGTCTGTACTTTTCATTAGCTCTGCTATTAGAACTGTAGTTGCTTTTGTATCTACTTACAGCACGGCCACCCCCTCTGGACTTGAGGAACCTCTCCACAATTCGGGAGCATGCTGCCGTGACCAGGATGTGGACTGTGCCTTAGTAAGTCAACAAGAAATCTGCCATTCCCATGGTTTCAGCATTAGCATTGTGGAATAGAGATAAAAATAACTTATCACATCCCATAAGAAACAGTTTCCTGGCAAAGTCCACAAACAAAAATTCCCCAGGGCTCCTTTCAGCATCCCCCAGGCTTTTCTGTCTCTAAAAAGCAAGGCTCCTTTTCATGATGGGCAGCTCCAGTGCATTCAGCCTCATGCAGTGATGCTCAGTTTGTTTTGAAGGTTCCTTTTGAAAAGCTAGAGCTGGTCTGCACTCTGATGTGGCTGCTATGATGGCTAAAAGCTTTGTGTTCCTAAAATATTTCTTTTCAAAATGCAAGAGCCATTTCTGTTCCTGAAAATTAATATAGCAAGGGAGAACCAGCTGAGATAAAGATCTGCCTGATTTGTAGCCTGGGTGTAGAATTCTGCACTGCCACACAGCAATTCAGGCTTGAACTGTTGGTGTGACCTTTTGTCACTGGAAATTAGTTGTTAGCAAAACAAATGCTTTTGATCCCAAAGCCCAGGTAGTACAAACAGATGATACTGTCAGGCTCCAAGGCCAGCAGAAGACTCATTTTCAGGGAACTCGTGAGCAGGGGAGGACTGCAGCCTGCTGGCTGGGAGGATCTTGACACTGACATTGACACAATGGAAAAGCAGCTGTGCTGAAGTGTGCGTGCAAAAGCCAGGAATTCCCAGCAACCTCCTCTGCACACCCCAGGCACTCCAGAAAATGTGAGGGATTGCAAGAATGAGTGCCAGGCAGGACATTTCCACTCCCCCACTTCAGGTTGTCATGTGAAGGGCAAAAGAAACACAAGATGGGGAGTTTCTGTTTCAGACCCCTCTCTCGGCCCTCTAGTCCAAAGCTGATTAAGCCCTTGGGCACTGCCTCCCAGGGAAAGCCAATAGCCTGCCTCCCAAGCAGTGCTGGAGCACAGGGGTTAATCAGTGCTGACACAGTGCAGAGTCCCGAAGGATAACGAGCTTAGGGGGAGTGTGCATGTTTTACACTAACAAAACTAAGAAATAAGTATGTCCTGAACTAATAAAGCAAAAGGAATTATGCTGTTCATGCACAAAGTGGCCATCTAATTTCCTACTAACTAACCCCACTGTGCTCGCCTGCAGTAATTCACCCACCATGTACCTCTGACAGTTGTGTTAGTGGAAGAGATTTCTTGTATGAGGGCTGAGTCACAGCCATCTCCATAGCACAGACAGCACGTGTTGACACTGTGTGCAAAACCAGACAAGTTCCTCTGCATGTACCTCCAGTAGCTGATTAATTCACATCAATCTCCAAAATGTGGATACCCTCACAGCTAAGTAACTGCCTCCACTATTACCCAAATGAATGATAGCTGTCTCTGTGCCCCTTTTTGGACAACTGCTTTTACACTTTCTGTCATACCAGATAGCAAACTTTTATGAATCCCAGAAAAGAAAAATCAACAAAACAACTCAGAGCAATATAGCACACTATTTCTAGAACTAAGGAGTGGTTTTGGACATCCTCTCCATAAAGGCTGCAGCGTTAGTGTGAGTTTATTCACCATATGGACTGTGTCAGGCTTTGGCTTCTTTTCAGAGCATCTGTAAGATGCTTCCTTAACCTCTCCTGTGTTTTTCTTCATAGCAATCGAATGAGCTTTATCTCACCAGAAAGAGACGGTATTAATTCAGCAAGAATATTTGCCAATTCAGTTTCCGGAGAAGAGGAAGAAAGTTACATTCATATGGTAATCTTCATTTTCACACAGCCATCCTTTGCTTTATTCTGCTCTGTCACATTGATGGAGAATGCAGAAGTTTGTTTTCTAAGAAAAAACGTTGAGGAGGTTTGTCCTTTGCCTTATGGTTGTTTTTTTCTTTTTTTAATGATGAAACAGTTTTAAACCAAAGACACTGGGACCAATTTACGGAGAGATAAGGGAAGCCCTTTTCCTGCTCTGCAGAATTCAGCTGTTCGCCCACGAATGTTGCCTAGCAGTTCCAAAAGATCACAGGGATCAGCCATATTTACATGAGAACTCATTAAGGCAAAGGAAAATTAAATCTTTTCACCTTTTAAAAGTATGCCCTGCAAAATCTCCTAGGAAATGACAGAAAGCCGTTAGTGCACTTCCTAAAGAAACACACCAAATATTATGCAGAAACAGAACTCCCATTAAAGTCTCCTATTGCTTCTGCTTTGGCTGGTGGCACTAACCCCACTTCCCATCCCATGAAAGAAAAACATCTGGCTTTGTGGCTTCCTTTTCTTCATTTACTCTTCAGCCATATCTTGCAAAAGACCAGAATCTTGGTTTCTTTTGAATTTTAGGTGGAAATGGATCTCAAATCCCTTGATCTGAGCCAATGTCTACAGATCTGGCTCCACAGCCAAAGCCCAAGAGCAATGTCTATAAAAATATATTGCAAAACTGACCATGATCTCCATGAACCATAGGCTCAAAACCTACTCAGGAAGGCAGTTCCAGTTGTAACCACTCCCCATTTGATTTTTCTAGTCAAATAAAACCTTCCAAATGTTTGTAGTCATCTGTGAGTTTCATGAGATTAATTTTCAGTTGCTAGATTTGAACAGAATTTTCACAATTCCTTCAAATTCATTAAGTGATGATGTTTAAGAGGGCATCCCTGCAAATCTGAGCCTTCCAAGGGCTTGCATTGAGAAGGTGGGCACAAGCACTTCTCCATAAAATTGCATGTAAATCAGCATGGTTTGTTTGTTTGTTGTGCCATAATAACTGGGAGAACAAGGCTCTCATGATTTCTTTATGTCATCCCACCATTATCAGTGTTATGCTGTGGTTAGTAACCAAATGCACCCTTGGCATAGAAAATTATATGGATCCTGACTATCCTCACTCGCATTCTACCAGGCAAATCTCACCATTGTGATCCTGCTTTCTTTTAGGATCACGTTTTAAGAGCATTAAAAGTTTCTCTTCTTTCCTGACAGGAACACAGACAGGCAACATCTCCATACAGTGGTGCTTTTCCATGGACAAGGAAATCTAATCTTGATTACTTAGCACTGGATTTTAATTCTGCTTCCCCATCCCCTGTGCAGAAGGTACGAGTCATCTGAAAAACCCCACAGCCTCCTGTCTTTTTTGTCTGCTGGGAGGAAATTAAGACCCACGGTCACCTTGTGATAGGTGCCCTAAGTGTCAGTATGAAGCCAGCCATGTTTCCAGCTGACTGCATTTGTGGCAGGCTCAAAATTAATATAATAAAAACACGATTAGGGTGATGACAAAGTGTCTTTAGTATGACTCATAGGGATGGTGTTAACATGAGCTCAGCACAGTGCATGGGACTGCACTGGGATGTGCAGCCGTGAGGGCTTGTGGGCAAGCTGGTTGATGCCTGCAGGATCTCTGCTTGCTCTTTCATTTTCATCAGGTCTTCACAAAGCCTCTCCTGCTAGTTTGCCCCCAAATCTCTTTGCAGTAACAAGTTTACAGTGTGTGATAAATTCATGGGGTAAAATTGTACCATCTCTTGTACTATGGCAAAATGTGCGTCTTTATTCTTGCATCACCAAAACCATTTCAATTTCCTTTGCAATGCTGTGAAAATACATTCTTTGTTCCAAAGGGCTTGTAAGCTGCCTGGGTGGTGGGTAGGTACCACTGCAAAGAAATGAACACTTGTCAGTTTGGGTCATTTTATGTCCTGTATATCATTTTCCCCATCAGCCAATACTTCCAGATGCAAAGGACTCGAGACTCTTAAGTTTTCTTATTTAAACCCTCCCTGTAGCTAAAATGCAGTTAGGTTATCCCTGCAGCAGGATCACTCAGATGAGGAGAGAACGATTATCTGCCTGGAAATAGCCAGCACAGCACGTTTCCCTTGCTCACTGTGCTGGGGTGAGTGACAGAGTGACAGATGGATAATTATAGCTAAAGCAGGCTGTAAAGCAATGCTTTTGTCAGCTGATGTCACTGTGAGCTTCAAGGTGAAGTGAAGCAATCAAGGATTGAGGGAAAGGGAAAACAAAATCAAGACAGGTTTCACCAGCATCCCTTTTCAACCTGAAAATTAATATGTTGGTTTTTTTGCTGTCTGTCCCACAGAAACCTTTTCTGTCTGAGGAACAGAGAGTGGACTATGTCCAGGTAGATGAACAGAAGACTCAAGCTTTACAGAACACTAAGCAGGAGTGGACAGATGAAAGACAATCAAAAGTCTAAAGGAAGAAGATTTGGATCTGGAAGATTTTTTTGCACTGGAACCACAATGTTAAGGAAGCAGCTATCACAGTAGAGTTCAGAGGCAGAGAGAGTTGTAAGATGCTTACAGTCTGTAGAGGCATTTTTACTGGAAACCTTTGATTTCAGCTGGAAATAGTATGTTGAGTAAGTGAGTGGTTCACTGATGATTAAAGTAATGGATTACCCTTTTTACTGCCCTTACTACTAAGCTACATGGTACCATTTTCTGGCATGATCATGCGACGAGTCATACACTTACCGTTAACAAATCCACTACAAGTTGCATTAATCTAGTTCGTCCTGCCTTTTCCCTCTGTTGCGTAATTCCTAGTTGCTAAAGCTATTTTTTGATATTCCTACAAATACTGCGGGTGCTCAGAGTGCTTTTATGGCAGCAGGCATCTGACAGGTATTGGTGACTAATCAACTAAGGGCTAAAATACTGAAACAATAGAAAGAACTTTTTGAATATATAGTGCTTAAGCAAAGAGAATTCTGAAAAAATATTTTTCCCCTGGGTTTAAAAGGTCTGACTGTGAGCTGATGCTGTCAGAACTCAAAACAGGACTACATACCCATGTGACTGGAACACATGGTCTTTGACCCCTGGACGGTGGTCTAATATTAAGCTTCTCTCCATTGTGGCTCATACTTGTCGCCTTTCTGTCTGATTCCTACTGATGTTTTCTCCCCTATGTCAAGAAGTGTCGTCGGCACAGCACAGCACAGCTGCTCTTCTACCAGGAGGCTGCAGCCACACAACTCTTGGCTGGCCAAAAAATAGAAAGGGAAGCTGTGAGCCTGTTTCTGCATGTCTTGAGAGAACTGGCAAGGGGTCAAGAATGCTTTCGTCTGAACAGCAGAAGAAATGCCATTGGAATTGCTGGTAGCAGTCGTCAATCTGATTGTTTCACTAGACCCACCCCCAAGAAAAAAGAGCATTAGGAAGTGCAGCATGCTCCGAGAGAGGCCAGGAGCCTGCCAGAACAGAACAACAATGCGCTCACGCGGCGTGAGGACCTCTGGGTTCAGGAAGCTTATCTACCTTGGGACTTGTTACAGGCACTATCTCAGGATCACATATGTGTATAGTTTGTAAGATATTTAACTTTAAACGCTTGGCTGCAGCCTTTATTTTAAAGTGGCACACAGCCACTTGACTCATGGAAGTAGGCAGTGACGCTGAGTGACCCACACTGGATTTGATCTTGCAGGCTTTGCTCCTGTAGGTAAGTCCCAGTAGCCATAGGAGGTCTGATCCTGCCAATATGGACAGACAGACAGGACCCTTATGAAGGATTTCTTCTCTGACAGTGCCAAGTCACTGGCCTCCCTTTGTGTGCCTGTTGTTACCACATTGCATTACTGTAACCTGACATCCCAAAAATGCTGATTTACCAAACAGAGGTCATAGAAATGTCATTGCAAAAACCACTGGCATTTCAAGGCTCCTACTCAACTTCCTCCCTGCATTCACTCTGCTCCAACCATTCAGGCACTCTGGGAGGCTGAGAGATGTGGCCAAGTTGCATACCCTGTGGGAGAGGCAGCGTAGCCAACAGAAACACAGTTTTCCTCCTACCTCAAGAGAGCTGAAGAGCTTGCAAGTCTCACTGCTTCTTTAGCCCAAACCCTGGGGATCTGTGGTGACCAGGCTCTCATTAGCCTGCAAGAACAAGGTTCACCAGCGCCTTTATTGACTCTGGGGTAAACTGGGCACCCACGCCTGCAGCACAAAGTGTCCCAGACTAGAGCTGCTTGGAAAACTGGGGTTAATCCTTCAGAAAGCTCATGTGCTGTTCTCCCCTACCCTGCTCCTCCCTCACCAAAACTCTAAAGTGAAAGTTGATGTTCATAAAAATTTTGAAAATAATTCCAACTTTTCTGTATACATCTTGTCTGTCTGGTGTGAAATTTAGTTTGTTAAAAGCCAGGCTTTTGTCCTCAAACTGATTTATGAGAGCTGAGAGCAACCATGCCCTGGAATGGTATTGCAACACAGGCAGTGGGTTTGGGGAGAGGCAGCAGAGATCTGCACCTCCACAGAGGTGTCAGGGAGAGGGAAGCATGGAGGGGCCACAGGTACTGGGACCTTTGGCTTTCTGCTCAAAAGAATTGCCTTTTTTTCAAGGTGTACAAACAACACATCACTGAAAGCTCTTGGTATATGCTGATGCTGAAGGGGTTAAAAGACCAGCTAAGAGGTGTATTACATTAAGGACAGAAAACCTCTACAAAACTCTGGTGAAGTTATGTTCTGCCACTGCAGATCCTGGATTGCAGAGTGATGTCAGGGCAGCTTCTGATGTGGATCAGAATTGCATACAGATCAGCTCGTGTTTGACTGGAGTGTTTCTTTCCATGCTGTCAGAAAATCTTCTGAAATGGAAAAACACCGAGTTACTGAAGACAACTGACTTGCTTGTTATTCTAGTTTATTGTAAAAATATTTAAACTTAACAAACCTGGCTAACAGATCTTTCAGAAATTTAGAGAAGGAAGAGCTCTCTTGGTATTTTTATTCCCCTAAAAGGACATAAGCATATAGCTTGGTAGGGACTGTCCTTAGATCAGAATAGCCCCTTTCAACTTCCCATGTCTCCTGCTTGCCCCCACTGCCCTCTTACCTTGATCAAACACTGCTCACTGGTTTCTAACTTTTTTAACTGAAAGTTAAGTTTGAGGGTTTATTCAGATTTTTCATGTAAGGTCTGTTTTTACCCTCTGCTCCAGAGTCCATGACATGCATTCTTGTGTAAATACAACAAATTAAAGAGGAGCAATTTAAAAAATACAACAAAAAAACAATTTAAAAGTAGAGCAGTTCTCCCACAAGGCTTTTCTTTTTCTCTTTTGTTTTGATCCAATTCCACAATATCCAAAGAGGATAAAGAGGAGGAGGATAGAGGGAGGATGGCAAAGGCTAAATCTGCTGTGGCCACCTCATCACTAAGGATTTGGGTGTGAATGGAGGTGCAGCAGCCCCTGCTGTAGCACGACTGACAAACCTGTGGGCCAGTACCTGTAGATCCAACCAGTGGGAGAGGAGAGGTGTTACAGGGCAAAAAGGAGTCACTGTTTAGTTAAGTCTGTTCTTAAATTCTGATCCCTTGGCCAAAGAAGAAAGAAAATCTGAAAACTCAGTCAGCTTTTGACAGTGTCATGCCTGAAGACAAAGCCCAGACCAGAGCCCTTGGTAAGCACCAGCTCCGGGGCCAGCCAGGCACACTCCTGGTGGTGTCTTCTTTTTGGCCATGGATCTGTTATGGTTTTTTTTCAAAAGTGTCATGAGAGCTGATGCGGAGAGAAGTTCTGCACATAAATGAGCAATGGAGTGGCCAGTGATCCCTTAGGAAACTCTTGTCTTCTGGGCAAACTGACATTTCCCAGCTCAGGAAAGTGCCTTCACCAGCACTGCTGGGGCTTCTCATTTAAAATGGAGAGAAGTGCTACGTGAGCGGAATAGTTTTTGTTTAATGGAAATGTCACCCTGTGGAGTTGCTGGATGAAACTTTGTGGCAGGATGATGTGGAAAACAATCAAGCTCAATGGTTTGAGTCCTGTGGTTATTGTTGAGGCATTCTCTGGTTCCTCGCACTGATGGGTTTAATATGGCCTTGCTCTGCTCTCCTTCAGTGACCACCCCTTTGAGCAAGGCACAATAGGACCCACAACTCGTTTGCTTTTTGGACTAAAGTGTATTTTACATTTATAATTCTTTTGTTACAGGAGGCAGCATTAATGTCCTTTATTAATGGCAGATATGAACCTGAGAAATGTCATTTAACTGGAGCCAGGTGTTTCCAGCCAGCTCACATTTGCCAATGGTAGTGCCCGCTTTCTTCCATGTCACTAACTACATCATAGATGTAGATTTTGGAGTTGCATTCATTCGAAGTGATTCAGTGGTTTGGTAATTCAAAGACCATCAAATGCTGTGATGACAATGAAGCACAGGGCAATGCCTTCCCTCTGTCTCCCTGTTCCACAAAACTTGCTCAGGTTTAAAAAAAAAAAAGAAAAGCCACCAAAATAGCAGACTTTTGCCATGTCAAAGCCAGAATATTTTTTTTCAAATAAAAATAAACTTTTGTCTTGTGCAAATGAAGCATTATACATGTTTTGTATTTGTAAATCTGTGGGGAAGCATTAAACAGTCATCTCTGTTATGAAGGAGTAAGTCATTGCTGGAGGAAGGGGCTGTCCTTCCTCATATTTCATTGTAATGTTTGGTGTATATATTTGCACATTAAACTGTATCTTTTTCTAATAAATTAATATAAAAGGTAGCTGTGATCTTTAATTATTTTGATAAGTGAAGATATTCATGGGGGAAATGTCCACATTTTTCATTTAATGCCTTTTCCGTATTTTAAATCTCTTATTATGCTGTGACTTGTTCATATAAATTGTTTGGATACAAATTCAAACAAATTTGCAAACAAATGTCATACTCTGTATCAGGGAGATTATTTGCAGAATAACAAAGAACTATCAAGTTGTGACTTGGACTCATATCTGCATCCCCCTGGGACTGGGGTAAGTTGTAGCCCCCCCAGCCCCAACTCCTGACCATATCCCTGCCACTGCTACAGCCAAAGGGCAGGAAAGGGCCACACTTACTGAGCAGTGATGTAGTCCACAAGCACAAATTTATTCACCACATGCTCTGTGCTTGGATACAAAGGCTAGACGTTATTTAATCTGATCCTTTAATTGCTCTGTGCTGAGAAATGTAGTTGCTGTTAATATAATTTCCACATGCAGCAAGCTGGGAACATGGGATCCCTTCAATGTGCACGTCTTGGGATTTGGAAGAAGAAACGAGGCAGCCCGTGGGAGCAGAGCTGAGCAACTCTTGCTGCTAACAAACCAGGTAGTTTGGAAATAGCTTATTTATTGCTTCAGGCTAGTGTCATTTTTGGATCTGCATGCTTTGTAATCCTGGCAGGATACCCACTTGGTAAATTGAAGGACGTGTAGTGCTTAGAGAACCACTGATGGAAAGTTGGCTCCACTACTCAAGACACAGACACGTGTAATTTAGATAAGCCTTCGCCTGTGAACTTGATAGAAGGGAACTGTGTGACATTTTGTATTTAGTTTTCTAGGGAGGGTGGGTCAGACAAATAAAAGGTCAGATAAAGCCTGACTGCCAGTTCACAGCTGCTTCCATGTCCTCTGCCCAGCAGAGATGGGAACAGCCTCTCATTAGTGAGCACTTCCCAGAAAAGTGACCTCTCTCTGCTGCACCATCTCCCAGAACCTTGGAGGAAGCCAACTGTGCCAATACCACCATTGCCTCTGCCACCATGGATTGAGCCAGGAAGCTCAGACTTCTCACATCTCCGTGAAAAGTACATTGGTAATTGGACAATTATAAGGTGAAAAAACTGATAGCAAAAAGTCTGGCTGTGTAAGCACTTGGTAGAATTTGTCCCCTCTAGTTGCATCTGCAGTTTCAAACCACATCACATGATGATGCAAAAAGACAGAGTAGCCAGCCAGGTACCAAAACCAGATTATCTTCATGGGGCATGAAACACAAACCCCTCCAAAAAGGCAATAATTCCCTATCATAGAATCATAGCATATATCCTGAGTTGGAAGAGATTGACAACGACCATCAAAGTCCAACTCCTGGCCCTGCACAGGACAGCCCCAAGAACCCCACCACGTGCCTGAGAGCATTGTCCAAATGCTTCTTGAACTCTGTCAGGCTTGGTGCCATGACCACTTTCCTGGGGAGCCTGTTCCAGTGTCCAATCACCCTCTGGATGAAGAACCTTTTCCTAATATCCAGCCTGTTGCCCCAGGGCTTTTTGCCTCTTCAACTCTTTTGACTAAGAGCACAATTGCTTTAGGTTTTTTTAGCCAGAGATGCTCAATAGAGCATTGCCTTAAAACCAGGCCTTCCTGTGTAATCCTGCCTACACTGAGGACTTTATCAACTCAGGGATACAGGTCTTGAGCCACAGTGGTGATATTTCATTTCTCTCCAGGAGATGTCCAAGAGCTTTGGCAAAGGATCCGTATTTTATTTCTGGTTTTCCATGTGGGCTTTGCAGGACAGTGACTCCCCCCAGGACAGTGGCAGCTGCAGAATGTGTGGGGTCTTAGAGCTGCGCTTTTGCCAGCAACTAATGCAGGCTGCACACTGTGTTTTGACAGATCTTAAGATCTGCATTTCCCCATCAAACAGCATCTAAAGCTCCTCTTCCAGTTGTTTAGGGCAGAGAGTGTAGAGGGACTTGGGTCTATGGTTATACATATTTATGGGAGCACACTGGGTGCCAGCCGTACCACATCCAGTGCTAACAAAGGTTGCAGCTGGCAGAGGTTCAGCCCTTTTTCTCCTGGGGAGCTGATTTCAGGCCCTGTTGTAATGCAGGACCAAGCAGGGAGCAACCCAACATTTCACTCACTGTCCTGTTTTATTCTGCTTTGATATTCGATTTTCTTTTCACATCTGATTTTAGCATAAGCTCATTATTATACAGCCCCAACATGCTGCTCTGACAGCCTGGGGATCTCAGCATTGGTACATCCATCACTGTGTAGGAGCCTGAAAAGCCCTTGCTCTCCAGTGGGCTCTCATTGAGGGCTTTAAAGCTTAGTGCAATTTGGGTTGTTTTCTTTGCATGTGTTTGTGATGGTTCTTGTAAAGTTCTGCTTGTTTTTTTCATTCAAAAATGCTCAGTTCTTTCTCTAGGAGCTCAGTTCCTTGGAAGTGCCTCTGACTATGCTGCTATCTTCAAACACTTGGTTCTGCTACTGCTGCTGCCATTTCTTGACATCCTTCACCACATGAGCAGCACAGAGTGATGAGGGACAACTGCTCTGAATTTTTCCCCACGAGGGAAAAACCACAGATCCCTTCCATAAAGCATCCATTCTGTCACATACTCCAGGAAAATATCTCTCTGCCAGCATGTTAGTTTTCTCTGGAAAGGCACAAAGTGTTTTGTACAGTTACACAACAATGGAAAAGCAAGACATCAAATGGAGGCAGCACTGGTGTGTGTCTACAAGAACTTGAGGAGGTGCTAGAAGTCAAACACAGCTTTTGCCTTTACGTTTCCAGATCAAAGTTCAGGGCAAGTTTTAAGTGCAACCTTTTGTACCACCTAATAGAGAGAATTCCTCTACAGAGAGAGCTGAAGGATTGAGCAATACAAGGATTTGTAAAGTCCCTGAAGTCTCAGCAACTTTTTGGTGCCTCTGTTTAGTATTAATGTAGCTTTGAGGAAGCAGTGAGGCTTATCAGGCAAAGGGAGACATAGTTTCCCAAAGGAGTCCTAGAGAGGCTTGGGCGCCTCCACCACTGGGGTATCCAGCTGAGATCCCTGTCAACAGCCAGAGTTTCAGAGACACTGAGCTGGTTTTTTTTCAAAACTGAATGGCCTTAGGACATGCTCAGCCATGGACTACGTTATCCCAACGCGGCTGTGCTCTGGTGCAGGCAGTCCTAGGAGGGCTGCAGAGACAGATCAACCCTCTTCTGCCTCCTGCTGCTTCTCCTGTAAAACAGCCTGACATCCAAAGGGCTGTGACCAGGCCCCTTGAGGCTCCAGAAATCCAGAGGCTGAGATTTGCCCTTGGCTATTGGAGCAGGTAGCCCTTGGTCAGTCACATCTTAGGATATGTTCATTCAGACTGTCGACGATTTATTTCAAAGCTCAGTGTACTGACACTGGCAAGTGAAGCTCCTCCACCAAAAGGGTAAGGGCTTCCCAGCAGAAAATGTATCTGTCCTTCAGTGTATATTTTATCCATGAAGAAGAGACGAGCAGTGGGACAGCAAGCAGGCTGTTTACAAGTCAAAAACAAGAGATGTCTTTTTAAAAGTGTTTTTAAAATAAAAAAGAGAAGATTCATCATTTCTTTGGTTTAACTTCCTCCACAGTTAGTCAGAAATCATCAGGAAATGGCACTGAAGGAAATCCTTCCTGTTCTGCCTGGTCAGCACAAGGAATGTGCTCACGCAGAGAAGGATGGTGAAGGGGGGCTCTGGCTCTTCCCAGGCAGAGCTGAGCAATGCAGCAGAGACAGCTCAAGAGCAAACTTGCATGACATGTAAAGACAAAATGACAGAAAGACAAAATAAAGATGGATTTCCCCAATCAGCATAATCAGAATCTGACTTTTGCACCAAATTAAAATTTGGAATAACTCCAGAAATGTCAGTAATTCTTTTCTCGATGTTTATATATAGCAAAAAATGCACACATTTATACCATCCATACCCCTCTTCAGATTTTGCTTGTCTTTAAACAGCTCTGATTGTTAAATGATACACAAAGCTCACCAAATAGCTTTATTTTGAATGCAGATTTCCACATTTCACTGTGCTTCTCTCACCAGTGACCACACCATTACTCCTTCTACAATCCACAGGTAGACTGGCTCAAAAAGCGGTGAAATGTTCTAGTTTACCTCCTTGTGAGCCTCTCTGGATCAAGTTGGGAGAAAGGGGTGTTTGGGTGTTATTCTGTCAGGTATGGTTGGTTGCCTGTACAACTTCTGTGAAAGCAGAGACATCTAAGAAAAGCACCATCCTTTTCCACTGGCAGCATAATATTAATCCTCCTAAGGAGTTCTTGCTAACTCTTCTGACCACAATTCACTGAAAACATAGACAGAGGAGCACATAGAGTGGCTGGTCTGTACTGGGAGGAGGTGAGAAACAGATATGCTTTGAGCAAAGAGAAGAGCAGCTTCCATGAGGTTTGTTTCAATTCTGCAAATGAGACTGCACAGAAAAGGTCAAGTAGGTGAATAACCCCAAACCTCACTTAGAAAGACCAGTACAAAGTCTGTATTTTTTCTAGAAGGAGATGTTCCTATTCAGAACTGCACCTACACTACATTATTCTATAGCAGTGAGTAAACTGTACCAGGCCAGGCAGCAATGCACCATGCCTTAGCTCTTTCATCCCTCTTTAGCTCTCTGACTTGTGTTTCCCCTGAGGAGGCAGACACTGTGGACTCACCCTCAGGACCTCTGTTGTCCCAGAGAGCAGAGCCCAACCCATGCTGCCAGGCCCCCAAGCTGCCCCAAGGCAGATAAGGAAAATAACCTCTACAGGCAGAGAACCGGGTATGTCCCAGCCTATATCTAAAGTCTACAATCAGAATGAGAAAATGGCTCTGAATTGCATCTTGTGTTTATCAGGATTATTTTTGCTATGGGTGCCTTTGATCCTGCTTCCTGAGGAAGCAGCATGTTCAAGGAGCTCTGTGGTGTAAGGAAACCCCCGAGGTTCTTCTGCTGAGGAAAGGCTTAAGGTGCCCCCCAGCTCCAGTATGGGGGCATTGGCTTTGTTTAACGAATCCATAAGATGTTGCTTTTGCTTGGAAGCCCTGTGCATGCTCCTTTTGCTGTGTGTATCAAGAGCTGCTTGTGCCCAGGGGAAAGTCTCAGCCTCATACCTGGGCGAGGAAAACCTGCAGCCTTAGGAGGAGGCATTAAAAATCCACATTATTCTGGAAGCCATGGGTACAAGTATTGTACCTTAGCAACTCCTAGGGTGTGCTTTCGCAATATCCTTTGAATTCTGAATGGCCAGAAAATACCTAAAAATCAGATTTCTCTGATAACTCTGACATTTGCACTGCAGCCAAGTGGAGTCCTTTGCCTGGAAAATGTTGACACAAAGGTTTCCTGGTGCTGCTGAGCAGTGGTCAGCATGAGGTGGGATCAGTAACTCTAGCCCAGAGTTGAGCAACCTGTTTGTCAAACCAGAATCTGGCTGATTCCCCAGGGAGGTGTTGGCTTCCCCTCCACACCAGTCCTCCCAGTACAAAGGGCCAAGGTCAGGGCAGGCAGGGACATACCCTGCAAGGAAAGCTACAAAGCACAGGGCAAGACACTTCTGGGCAAAAAGTAAACACTACCCTGCTGTGTCCAATACCTACCTGCTGCTTCCATAGTGAAATTACAGGCCGGGAGCCTCCAGGAAATTCAATCCCACTTTGGTAGGAGGTTGGCAGCAGCTTTAGGATGGGCACAAAGTGTCCAAGGACATCTGTGGCTGAGTGGGTGGGAGCTCAGAGGAATAAAACTTCCACATCACAAAACATTACCTTTTATTTTGGCTTAGAAAGCATGCAAATAGCTGTCCTTCAAAAGGTCTCGAGATAATCCTTATCTGCTGTTTACATCAGGCATGGCCCCGTGACCGTGACCCCAAACAGGAAAGGGGAGAAAAAGGGAAACTTCTTTGGTGAAAGAAGGCACTTGGTGCAAGAGAATGGCCCCATAAAGGCTTTCAGTTGTCGCAGGATCTACTTTGTGCTGTGATTGCTCTTTTTGAATAATCAGCCATGGTGGTGTGGTCTCTTCCTTTCTGCTTAAGCAACAGCCACCAGTAGTGGTTGTAATGGTTTTGTGCTCTGGGAAGGCAGATAACAATGCAATAGCTAAGAGGCCATAAGTCTTACTCAGCAGCTGAGGGCTAGTTGAGCATGTGCCAACCAAAATACGGCTGGTATGTAAATATGACCATAAGTCAATCATCTTACTCCATAAATAGTGGGCAGCCCAGGGCCTGCTGAGCCCTTCTACAATGCAGCAGGCTGCAGGACATGAGCTGCCCTTGAGTAAGGACACTTCCCAAGGTTACTCCTCAAGGCCAAGAGAATCCTTATCACACCAGATACTCGGTAAGTGAATTGGGAGCAAGTGTGCTGAAACACTGAAATCTTAGCTAGGTGATATAAAGGATAGGTTGTGCACATACAGTCCTTTAGACATAAACAGTTGACCAAGCCTGGGACTAAGTCTGGATCCAGACACACCCAAATTCTCCAGAGAAAGATGTTTAGAATGCAAGAGGTCCTTCCTAAACCTCTTGTCTCATTGAGAGGATCTCCCTGATGCTTCTGGCTGATCTGTTCTCTATGCAGTAAATAATCAAGGGTACCTTGCCATTGAACCTTGTTAAACCACTGTTTCATTTACTGTCAAACTTTGTTAAATGACTGGTTTATATCAATAAATATATTGCTACTTCTCTCTTACAAGTGAAGTGTGTCACCCCATCTGCAACACAAGACTCAAGAAGCGTTGCAAGGCAAAGCCATAGGGGAAAAAAAGCCAGTGCCAAGACCTGGCATTGGGGCAGCAGGTAACTCCAAAACCAATGCCTGCTGCTGTCAAGGCAGAGAAGAACAGCAGCTGCTGCTGCTGCCTTAAAGGCTGATCTTCCATCTCGGCTTGTGAAACCCTTCAGAGGGAAGTGGTCGATCTCGAGCTGTTGTTTGGAGTCATTTTCATGGAAGTCTCCAAATAGATGTTATGCCTCAGTGCCAAAGACAGCATTTTTCAGAAAAACAAAAAAAATGCTGTTGCCACAGACCACATTTTGTTGAGGGTGGTACTGAAGTGGACGAAGTTCTGCTGTATTCCTTTTGCTCTCTGCTCAGGCATGCATGCCCATGGCAGAGGGAAACAAGACCAGCAGTAACTTGTGGAGCCTTGTGCAAAGTGGAGAGGAAATAAAGGATTTAGACCCTCCATTTAAAGCAATTCACTTGGATTTCTTTTCACAAAAAAGCATTTTTTCATCAACTGGTTGGAAATGAAATCAGTCCACATGCTGTTTTGGATGATGCTAAATTGACTGTAGAACTCACTGCCCACAGTTGCCTTTTCCTAGCCCTGCAGTGCCCACTGCCAAGGTCCATGAGGTCCAGTCCGCTTCTCCCAACACCAAGCAACCTGACTTCTGCATTTACCAAAGTAAGCCAGGATTTCTGGTGTGGGTTGTTCTTCTGTAACACCAAGTTAGACACACAGGAGAGGCTCGAGAATAGCCAGCAAGCAGGTCTTGCCTCATCCCCATGAGTCATGCTGTCAGACACCTTCCCCATGTGCTTGTTCTTCACTTCCCAACCCATCTGAAAGACTCACAGCCCTGAGGAGATGCCAGTGAAATAGTATGTACTGGAGTTGAAAAACAAACATAGCTCTATCTGTATAAAAGATTTTTATCTCTATAACGTGTATATATGTAGCTTGAGGACACATGTATGTACATATTCTTGAGAAGCAGAAGACATCTGTCTCTCACACTGGGACATGGAGGCAGGCAGGGGCCAGCCTGGAGCTGCACCATTCCTGCAGGAAGACAAGAGTTTCCATTTCTGTGTCTGCCTGGCTGCCCAGTGCCTGCTCTGCTGTTCCTGTGCATACTAAATCCTGGGAGTTTGTGCCCACCCCAGCAGACTGCTATGCTGACTGAAACACCACGCTGGGAAAAAGAGAGGAAAATGCCTGTTTCCCCTGTCACCTCCTCCTGGGCAGGGCTGCCCAGAGGCAGATGTCACCACCATCAGCAGCACGTGCTGTGATGGGGATGCTGCAAGATACACCCAGCCAAGGTGACTTCAGTTTTCAGCCATCCAGGGAGGGATAGAAAACAAATATTTTTATATTTTCACTGCTATTGGAAACACGCTCTCTCACATACTCAATATCTTGCAGGTCTGAGCTCATGTTGTGGCTGCTGGCAGCAGGGTTTAAGGATACATTTAGACAAAGAAAGCAGTGCAGCCAACTGTAACAGTTTTGCTCCTCTTCCCTGATCCAGTCAGTGATGGATGTCCACAGCTAGGCTTCACTCATACCCACTCAAATGTTGCCTGTGGGATTTATTGCAATATTGGCCGTTGGTTTTGGTTTGCCAGAAGTGGGTACCAACATACCAGCCACTACTGCTGCACTGGGGTGGTCCTGCTGACACCAACTCTGCAGCTCCTCCCCACCAGCAGTGTCAGTGCTGCTGTTGCAGTGTTCTGGCATGCAGCAAGATAAAAGTGTGAGCACTCGATGAGCTGGAAATGTCTTGGTACAAATATCTCCAGTGCCTTGGGCTCCTTGTCCGAGGGAGATAACCAGCTGTATCTGGCTGTACCCAGGCACAGGGCTGCTCTGAGCTTGGATGCATGAGCCACAGGGTGGGAATCTGCCAACACCCAGAAACTTTAAGGTGGAAGGGCCCCAAGCCTCACCACGGCTGTCTGCTCCAGGGCATTGCTTCCCAGCACTTTCAGTTTTGCATGCAAGAACCTTTGCAGTCCCTGTTCTTGTTATTTTTACCATGTTTTACCTTCTGAAGCAGGCAGACCACTGCCCATGTTGATGTAGCTGTTTTTACTTCGTGGCACGGGGACTTGTGCAGCTGCTGGACGGTTCCCCACACACCCCACGGAGGGTGGTGTTCCCAGCCACCGGTCACGGTGACACCCATCGCCCCGGGAACACAGTGCCTGTCACAGCTAATCGTAGTCTGAGGTTGGTCCGTTGCCCCCTACCCCAAAGCCACGACCTGCTGCCTGTTGGCTGCCAGCCCTCCACCCGGCCCGGCCCACTGGCGGGCGGCATCGCTGTGAAGGACAGTTCAGCTGATAGTGCCTGCAATGAGCACCCACTTCAGCCACCTGGCAGCCTCTGCAGCCCTCCCGCAGCCCTCACAGCTGCTGTCCTGGAGAAGAAAGTGATGCCATTTCCTTCATGAGCCCAGTTCACAGGTAGCCCTGCTGTGGCCACGTTTGCGCTGGCTGCTCTCAAGTTGAGTTTTGCTGCTTCCCCTCATGTTGTGACACTGTGGCTTTCCAGGGATGAAAGAGGGGACACTGGAACCAACATAACCTTCTCTGGCACTCTTTCTGCTGGGCATAGGGATCCCTGTAGACAAAGACTCTCTTTTCATGACATGACACTGCAGAGTCCAGTTCCCTCCAGTGCCTATGATTGCACCACCCTGTAATACCAACCCCACTGCTGTGTGAGGAATGGAAGCCTCATCCATCACTAAGAAAGTGTATGTACTTGCATATTAAATCCCACACTTGCATTCAGCAGAGAAAAAAGCTGTCAGGTTTAGGAGTTGCCAATATTCCCTTTCCATTTTCTCTGATTAATTTTATAGACAGAAGTGGAATAGTATGTACTCTTGCAAAAACGGGACTGTAGTTGTGCTGTGACATTTAAGGGCATAGAGATGGTGATAAGAGGGGATAATGTTGAATAGACATAATGGTGTAGCTGGAGAACACAACAAGCAGCTTTTCAGCACACAAATATCTCTGTCATTGCCTGCACACTCCTTCAGCCTGCACAACCTTAACACTTCAAAATAAGACAGAAGCCAAAGCAAATGATTATAATGCAAAGGCCAATCCATACCTGGCCATAGTTAGGAGGGAAAGTAATAACAACAGGGACATCTAGTAAGTGCTTTAGTTTTAACTGATCACAAAGAAAGATGAAATAAACCTGAGCTCACTGAGAGCAAGGGCTTGTGCTTTTAACATGTCTGTGTTCCACACTTTGGAAATGTACATGAAAGCTGGCCATGGGGTTTCCATCAGCATCCTTGTCCCAGCTGCCTATGGAGCACAGGGCACTGCCCTGCACTCAGCATACCTGTGCCCTGAAATGTCACCAGCCAGTAGAAAAGAACAGATGTGCTGGAAGCAGCATTGCTCTGCAACACCTTGAAAACACCTTGCAGAGGAGTAAACAGCTCCATTCTCCCCTGAGCTAGTCCTGAAGCCTCACCATCAGCTGTCTAATTCATTTGCTGTTGCTCTCAGATCCAGATTCCTGAGCCCAGGTCACAAGACACCATTACCTGGGGAATGCACCCAAGCTGGACATCATCTTGTAACCTCATCTTGTCTCCAACACATGGACAAGTGGCAATAGCCCTCTGGCAGCCTGCTCTGTGTCCCACAACACAGACCCCCCAAAAAACCCAGAGGGGTTTGTGCAGGTTGTTTGCCTCTTTTTTTCCTCCCAGGCAGCAGGGTGGATATCAAAACACCCCATCCACAGTGACACTACTTAGCAAACCCAGCTGTTTTACAGCTGATACTTTGTACACCTGTTCTCACCTCTGGGATGATGACAGCTTGTGTAAAAAGAAGGGAAGAGCATAGAAAGGGACATGGCACTGTCTGCTTCACTGACTTTCTAAGAATACCATGCTCAGGTCTGTCACCTACATGGTCAGCATGGCAGCTTCTCCCATCCCTCCCAGGCTGATTGGATCTGATTTCAACATATTCTCCTGTAAGATCACACTCCATTCAACCCCTCCCCAGTAATTCCTGAGCCCAGTGCCCACCTTATTCTCGAAGGAGTGAATGTCTAGAGATATTAAGGTCTTGCAAATTTTGTGAGAGCAGGTAGTCAGGCTGAGGAAAAAAAAAAAAAAAAAAGAGGAAAGAGAATGAATTAAACCCTGGGAAAGAACTTTAATGGGAGTCAGTGGCTTATTAGACACCAAAAAATCCACTCTTTAGTCAAGGTTTCTCTCTCATGTGGATTTGCTGGGGTTTAATAAAACGTGAATTCCCATTAAAGCTTTTCCTGTGGTTAGAACATTTGCAATGTGTGGCTTCTCTGATGTCTTTTAAGCAGCAGAGTTGTGCTGCAGTCTCAGAGAATGCAGTCAGTCCCCAGGCATAAACCCATAGAAAATTATTTACTAGTTTATTTATGGCATACAGACTGCTTGTTAGACACAGCTTTTCCCCATAAAAGCAGATGAAAGGACAAGAGGGAAAGGCAGGTTGCATATGACAGGAGCCATCCCATCTGACAGTACCTGCTGCAACAATAGTTCAGGCTCCTTCCCCATCTCTGACCAGCCCCTCGTGTCTCTAGAGGTTCTCAGCTACCTGCATAAACACCAGAGTTTTGGTTAAATTCTCAGTGTTGGTGCTAAGTCCTAAAATTCAATTATCTTGATTTGGCTTATTTTAATTTGAATTTTAAAAAAATCCATCTCCTGGATGAATTTGAAACCACTGTGTTTCAATGGCATTGACTTGGTGCTTATTCCATCAGCAAGGACAGGTAATGCAAATAAGCACTTCGGTTTCAAAACACTTGTAACTCTACTGTTTGCATCTAATTCCATTTCTGCCTTTCAAGATCAGCTTTTCAGAGGTCTGTGAGCACTTAGTAACACAGAGAGATGCCTTGAGGGCATCTCACAAGTGCCTTAGGTCCTTTGTCCATGCTTTTTCTTTTCTTTTCTTTTTTTTTTTTTTGTAAGTGTAGATAAAACATGGGTGCTGGTTTGTCCTTATCTTCCATTTCACTGACACACTTAAGGAATTTTGTGTGTTTTGAGATGGAAGGTTTTCCTTTATAAACATCTGCAGCTTTGTCCCTATTTATTTGTGCTTAGCCAAATGTCTTATGTTTATCACCATTTTTTGCTCCCATTTGTTTATTTGGTATGAAACTAATGCCCATTGGGTTGTAATTTTCAGGAGTGCTTTAAACCGGTTTTAATACAAGATTGGTTTCCACTGGCAGTACTACATTTTTTGGAGGCAGTGCTTCTGTCTCCTTCCTCTGTTGCCATGGCGCAGACCCATCAGCACCCCCCAGTCCCTCCAAATCCTTCTTCCCCAAGCCAGGTGTGCTCCTTTTCCTTGTCAGGGAATGGCACAATGTGGAACTGGTTTGGTCCAAAATTTGTATAATTTTATTGCGCTGATGATTTTAGCTTTCTTGCTTCTCTGGGGTTTATTGAGTCTATGGTTAAAATGATCAGTGTTAAAGCAGGGAACACCTCTCCTGCTCCTGACCAAGGGTGTTTCATGCTGCCATCTCTGATGTTCCTGAACATCACTGGTTACAGCCAGCACAGCCACACCAGCCTCAGGCACACGGCTGCAGCACCTGCATCACACCGTGTCTTAGCATCCCTAGTCACCTCTCACAGAGAGGCCTCTGAGATGGATGACAAGGTGATGAAGATAATGGATGAATACATTGGTCAGCTGTCAAACCAAACCCTCTGAACTGTTTGGACCAGACCTAGCAATGCCATTTCCCCAGGTGACGATTACATTCCATCAGGTGTCTGCTAACACCAGCAGTGACTGTCCATATCAAAATTGCTCACATGTACATACACACACACGGGATTCTAGTCCTGGGACAGTCCCAAAGTCAAAACAGAGCCCTCTCACCTTAAACCAAGACTAATCTTCCAAGACTAAACTTTGGATCCTGAATTTGTATGAGATCCCTCACCCAGCTCCTGCTTTTCAAAACCCTTTTCATAAATCTACTCAGAAAATAACAGACTGAACCAGGGCAGGTTGAAGTAATTATATTACACCAATTACATCATATTGCAGTGCTTTTGTTGCTTTCTCTTTAAAAAACAATACTGAATTGTAATGGCAAGTAGAGAAGTCAGAGGAAGGGAATTTCCATTATCCTTAGCTGAATGCTCAGTAAGAACCAGAACAGCTTCTTCACCAAGCAGAAACTCTTACAAGGAAGTACTTCAGAAATAATACAGACATTTTCTCAAATATGTTGTTATTGACAGCCATACTCCTGCAGGAACATGATGACCCTAGGGGCACTTTTCGCAGCCAGCTGCTGCAGCTGCTGCAGTAGGAGCCACAGGACTCCTGCTTTTCTGCCTCCCTGCATTTTTGCAACTGTGGTGTAACAACCCCAGATTAGTTTTTCCTTCCTCTTCTCTCTTTTCCTCTTTCTTTTCTCCCTTCTCTATACAAAGTCAGCAATTTAAAAGTTCAAACTTCACCAGCAGTGAAGTTTGAGAGGCAGAAGTTGGAGATGGCTGAGAGCCAGAGGGAGGGCTCCTGGCACCAAGCCCTGCCCAGCCCACTGCTCCTTACTGGGGGCTGGATGGAAGGAAGGAGCAGAGGAAGCATGACCTACCCTTGTGTGACAGGAGAGGAGAAAACCAGCATGTGGCTTTCAGGAGTCCTACACTGTTGAGCACAAATTTCACGTCTTCAGGGCTCTTGGAAAAGGGGCTTAAAGACCCCAGGGATTTTGTCCAATTTTTGCATCTTGTGGGCTCCAAAACCAGCCCTGAAGCAAACCTGATCACAACTGAGGCTCTTTGAGTTGAGATCCTGAAGGAAGGGGCTCATGATCTGATCTTCACATATCTTGCAGTTATGCAAGGTTTGAAGAATTCAGCTGTGGAGAGACACAGTTCTGGAGCTCAACTTCTTATCAACATTTTACAACTAAGAGTGAAGGAAAGAAAGTTCTTTAAAAGAGACAGGCAGAATACAATGTCCATAAATCCAAGTTGAACAGTGTGTGGAATTTTTTCCTATCATGTCTCTGTTCAGGTAAGAATTAGTTGATTCTCATTGAAACTTATTCTGGTATTAGGCTTTTTAGTCGAAGCTGATATCTCATTTATCTCCCACAAGCCTCCACATCCAATAGCCAATTTGGCAATTGCCATCTGACAGCAGTAAAGATCCCCAAGACAGTCTGCTTTGGAAAAACTCACGGAAAACAGGGAGCCAAGAAGAAAGGAGTCTCAGTGCCCCTGCAGGGAGAAAGGTTGGGGCAGGGATTGATTGCAGTGCTGGGTCAGAAAATCAGCCACAAGCCCCCATTGCAGCCTCCAGGAACCCCATGTCTGCTGCCACCACAGCTGCACATGGAGTTGTGTTTTCTTGCCTTGCAGGCAGCCAAGGAAGTGAGGTGTTTCTCAGACACTTCAGTGGCCTGAACTGTGAGAGAAGCAGCTTCATGTCCAGCTCACTCTTCCATTCAGATGTCTTACTGGCCACCAGGAAAAATGCTAACGACAACAGTTTAACTCTCCTGGGTTTAAACAGGGATTGAAGAGTCTGATTAAATTTAGTTTTACAATTTTAGTTCACAGTCACAGAATTTATAAAAAAAAATTAATTTAGTAGTGATTTTTATCTCAAGTCTATGAGCAAAGCAACAGCCAACTGTAAGGTAGGTTTTGCAATATTTTGGATTCAGGGCTGTTGAGCAGATGGTAGTTATTGACAAACCTGCTGCTAAACTGTTTGCATTCCCAGGGCTGTAGGTGCAGTCAGGCTGAAGCATATTCACTACTCATTACTAAAATACTCGCTTCCCTGGAAAACCATCTGTGTCATTCAGTCATGGCAGAAGCCCAGAAACGTCCATTCCCTCCACTGCCACTACCCCCCAGCACTATTTATGTGCATCCATGCCTGGACTACATTTCCTGTCTGAAGCCCTCATTACCTGCCCTACAGTAAACAGAGGAGAGCAAAATGAATTAGAGGTAAATTGTACATATAATTTCCAGTTTTCATGTTTACAAAACTGAACTAAAGCATAGGTGCAGGACAGTGGCCAAAAGCAAGATGACAATGGCCAAAAGCAAGACTGGTTGCATTAGCCTGGGCAGATATCAGTGCCTGAAGGGCAGTCACTTCTCCCAAGTAACAATGGACAGGACAACAGGAAATAGCCTCAAGCTGTGCCAGGGGAGGTTTAGATTGGATATTAGGAAAAATTCTTCACCAAAAGGTTGTCAAGCATTGGAACAAGCCGCCCATGGTAGTGGTAGAGTCACTAACCCTCGTGGTATCTACAAGATGTGTAGATGTGGTACCTAGGGACACGGTTTAGTGGTGAACTTGGCAGTGCTGGGTTAATGGTTGGACTTAATGATCTTAAAGGTCTTTCCAATCTAAATGATTCTGTGGTTCTACCTGCAGCTGTGCACATGATGGCTTGAACCCAGAGCACATCAGTGCCCTGACTGAAGACAGGCATTTTAACTCTTATCTGGGCCTAACTAGCACACAAGTAAGGACAGAAACATGGCAATGGGAAACACTCAGCT
The DNA here is from genome assembly GCA_013390005.1 of Calyptomena viridis. Taxonomy (NCBI): domain Eukaryota; kingdom Metazoa; phylum Chordata; class Aves; order Passeriformes; family Eurylaimidae; genus Calyptomena; species Calyptomena viridis. Next base: position 17,492 of record WEIV01026450.1, on the reverse strand, counting down.
CAGGCACTTTTTTGTGAAACTTAGGCTTTCTGAAAATAAGTAAGTCCTTACTGAGGGAGGAGTAGCACAGAATAGTTGCTGTGCTTCAGCTCACACTCTCCTTTATTGCAAAAGAGCTTCCCTGTTTAGACAGGCCCTAAGAGATGTAGACATATGTAACATGTATTTAATCTTTCCATCTCTTTTTTTCTTACTGTTATGATGTTTCCTCAGGCTTTGAAGATTCAAGTTGGGTTTTTTTTCCCAGAAACTACATGTCTTGAAACAAAAATAAGGCAGCTAGAAACTGCCTGCTGCCAGCCAGACTAAAGAGTTTGTAACTTTTTCCAGCACAGGAAATGTTCAATATTTTAATAGCAGTGACCATGTTTTAATGCATTTATGCCCCTAGGGCTATAGAAATCCTTCATTCAGAACATTACTCACCCCAGTCCATAGGACCACTAACATTTGTTCAGTGTCATTGTGCTTTTTGCACAATGTTTTCTTTACACCTGTATCAGAACAAGCTGGAATGGAGTTAATTTTCCCCATAACAGCTCTCACAGGGCTGTTTTGTGTACTGGTATTCTATTTGATTTTTTTTCCCCCCACCTCTCCCTCCAGCTGAGGAGGGGGAGCAATATACAGCTTGGTGGACACCTGGCATCCAGCCAAGGTCAACCCACCCGAGTCCCTTTTGGTGCCCAACCTGGGGCCCAAGACAAGGGCAGTTTTGTGTGAAGTATGCTGTAGTTAATAAATTACAAGTTTCTGTGTAGGTCACAGAGTCTGTTGGCTGCATTGCTGCCCCATATTTCTAAGCTTAGGAACAAGCTCAATCCAACTGCACAAGTATCCTGGAATAGATCATGGACTGGCCAGAAGGCAGAGATTCTGGAGCATTGCCCGAGGAGGCAGCTTGTGGCACAAAAGCCACCACCATACAATGAGTCATCAAAAGATGAAAGATGTTATGCTTCATTTACTGATGGAACCTGTCGTGTTGTAGAAATCACTGGAAGTAGAAAGCTGCTGTGTGGAGTCCCACATGATAACGCACTGAAGCCACTGAATGAGAAGTGGAGTCAGGTCAGTTTGCAGAAGTGAAAGCCATCCAATCAGCCCTAGAGCTTGCAGAACAAGAAAAGCAGCCAGTGCTTTGTCTCTATATTGACTCCAGGATGGTGGTAATGCCTGTGGGGGTGGCTACAGCAGTGGAAAGATCCACTGGCAGCACAGAGGTAAATCCAGCTGGGCTGCTGCATTGTAGCAGAACAGCACTGCTCAGGTAGAAAACATCACTTCCGAGGTATGTGTAGGTGCTCACATGCCCAAAAACCCAATCATTGAAAACATGGGAACAATGAACAGATAGTCAAAGCTGTCAAAATTGAAGGAGAGCAGGTGAACCTGGACTAGAAGCATAAGTGTGGGCTCTTTGTAGTTCAATGGGCCCATGAAACATCATGGGAGAGATGAAACATACAGATGGACTTGTTGACAGTGTTGGATAAGGAGGCATGAGGCAGTGAAGTACAAATTTAGCAGAAGCCACTTGGCTGGTTAACACCAGAAGATTGGCTAAACACTCTGGTCCTGCCCAAACAAAACCCCTGTAATACTGCAGGAGGAGAGAAGCTGCCCACAGTGCACCCACTGAAGTGGCTGGATAAAACTATGACACTGGGGAAGCTGGTAGGGTTTGCTCCTCTCATGGGAAAAGGCAAACCCATCCATGGGATTGCCTTTGGTCAGGGATCTGTGTGCACTTGATGCAGGAGGATGGTGTTAGTTGAATGTTGTAGGAAATGATGCAGCAGAAAAGAACTGGGCTGGAAAAGAGTGAGTTTCACAAGGAACTGTGTGAGTACAACGCTAACCCAAACCAAGCTGGTGTTGGTGCCCAACAACTGAATATGCTGCTTCTCCTGTTGTGAGCACTCATCTTGAAACATTGGCTCAAGTTATAGTCTGTTCTTAAGACCATTTGAAGGAGTGGAGGAAATCCACAGAATGGGAGAATAATATCTATTGGTTAAAGGGCAAGGGATAGTAGCTAATGAGGATGTATAAAACTGTATGTTGGGTATAAAGATGGTTTAATATGCAGGAAAAGTTGGTAAGAAGACATTTCTGTAGTCCTTGTTCCCTGTGGTCACCTAGTTGTCAGTAAGGAATATGCTGAAGCACTTAGCAAACACCCTCTGTGTTGTAAAATATTATGAAAAGACAAAATTTTTATGTACTAGTGAAATACACAGTGCTATGGATGCAAATGTTTCCTGTTTTATTGCTTTTATATGTGTATCATAATAACAGACGGTTGGGTGTGTAGCAGTCTAGCCCACATATTTGTGGAGCATCTCACTTTTGGGATAATGTAAGCAATAGAGCTTTAATCAGCACCCTAAAATATGACTTGACTGTCAGAAGCTGCTGGGTTCTTGTTTATAACACTTGTATTCAACTACCTCCTTATTACTCTCCTTAATGTTTTGTGGTTTTACTTCAAAGTTGTAACCTAAAACAACTATGGCTATATTCTATCTTCTATTTGTATGAGTGTTCCCACTTATATTAATGTAAAAATACTCTTCCATGGAATGGCCTGGGAAAAGTGTTCTGCTTGACTAGTAGTGACGCTGCATTTTTTCCCTCACTGTATTGAGTCTGGGTGAGATGGATATAGTTTTCCCCATGGCAGCTCCCATAGGGAGCTGGGTATCAGTAGCTGGGAAGGTGTTGAGAACCCACCAGTGGTCTGACTACAGCTGAGCAGTGCTCCACAGCATCCAGGCTGGAGGTCAGTCTCTTCTCCCAAGGAACAAGCAATAGGACAGTAAAAAACAGCCTCAAGTTGTGTCAGGGGAGGTTTAGATTGTATATTAGAAAAAAAATTCTTCACCAAAAGCATTGTCAAGCCCAGGATCAGGCTCTGCAGGGCAATGGTAGAGTCACCATCCCTGGAGGGATTTAAAAGACTTGTAGGCGTGGTGCTTGGGGACATGGTTGGGCTTGGCAGTGCCAGGTTAGTGGTTGGACTTGATGAGTTTAGGGGTCTTTTCCAACCAAAATGATTCTACAGTCCCATGAAACAGGCTTAGCATGAGAGGTTGGGCTCTTTTTTTGCCAGATGTTGCTTCTGCAAGTAAAGTCTGCAAAAGTTTTCTGAAGAGCTTTTATTCTTTCTCTGCAACATGCAGAGGAGGAAGTTTCCGTACAGGAAACTTCCACACCTCTGCCTCCCTGCAGACCGATGCCACTGCACTAGGCTCCACGGAAAAACTCATCCCACCAAAATCTAGTGGAACATGATCTAGCAGAGGGTGCCCCTGCCCATGGCAGGGAGGTGGAACTAGATGGTCTTTAAGGTCCCTTTCCAACCCAGGCTACTCTAAAAGTCTGTGAAAATATCTCAAGCCCTGTTCGATTATTCCCTCAACCACTCCACGCTCCTCCGCGGGTGCTTCTCTCCTGCTGGACACACCGGGATGATCGGACAGCTGTTATTTTTAGTGTCACACCCACAAATGGAATAAAGAGTGGGCGAGAAACTCCCTGAAAGAAGGTTGTTGAAAAGGTGGGGATCGGCCTCTTCTCCCAGGCAGCCAGCGATAGAACAAGAGGACACAGCCTACAGCTGTGCAGGGGAGGTTTGGGTTGGACATATGGAAGTTCTTCACAGAAAGGGTGACTAGACATTGGAATGGGCAGTCCAGTGAGGTGGTGGAGTCACCGTCCCTGGAGATGTTTAAAGTAAAACTGGACATGGCACTCAGTGCCATGGTCTAACTGACGTGGTGGTGTTCGGTCACAGGTCGGACTCGATGACCTGAGAGGCCTTTTCCAACCTAATCGATTCTGTGATTCTGGGGGTGGCGGGTCACGGTGCATCCCGGCACTGCGGGCGGGTCCCCGCCGTCCCGGGACACCTGAGCCCCGGCGAGAGGGGCAGCCCCGCTCCGGTCCGGCTCCAGCCCCATTCCCGCCGGGCTCCGGCCCCGCTCCGGTCCGGCTCCAGCCCCA